>OZ019969.1:5373163-5793555 GCA_963970395.1 Ephialtes manifestator | reverse complement strand
GGGGTCTTTCCCATACTTCCTGGAGATCTTTCCCATACATCCTAGGGAGTCTTTCCCATACATCCCAGGGAGTCTTTCCCATACTTCCTGGAGGTCTTTCTCATACTTCCCGGGAGTCTTTCCGATACTTCCTGGAGGTCTTTCCCATACTTCCTGGAGGTCTTTCCCATACTTCCCGGGAGTCTTTCCCATACTTCCTGGAGGTCTTTCCCATACTTCCCGGGAGTCTTTTCCATACTTCCTGGAGGTCTTTCCCATACATCCCAGGGAGTCTTTCCCATACTTCCTGGAGGTTTTTCTCATACTTCCCGGGAGTCTTTCCCATACTTCCTGGAGGTCTTTCCCATACTTCCCGGGAGTCTTTCCCTTACTTCCTGGAGGTCTTTCCCATACTTCCCAGGGGTCTTTCCCATACTTCCCGGAGTCTTTCCTATACTTCCTAGAGGTCTTTGGGGAGATTGCACTTTTTTTGGGGGAGATTGCGAGCGCGCGCAGCGCGCGAGCCACAATAAAATCCTAGTATATATATATATACGTCAAATATATTGTGAAACTAGGACTTCTCATCTGAAAAAGGAAGAATGCCATATCCAGGCCTGGAATATTATCATCGAAAAATGGGGATTCCGGAACATTTAAAATAGATGAGTAAAAATTATTATATACCATTATGAAATTATATCACTTTTCACAATAAACAACAAGACAGAATTATGTATAACAAGACAGAAAATGACAAACGTATATGACAAGTCGGTACATCTGTAAGAAATGAAATTTTTGACCGTTCATGTTGTATGAATGTATGTATGAATGTATATTTAATTGAGTGTTATTATTTAATAAAAAAAGGCGATATTTTTTAAAATTTAATCAAAAGAAAGGAAAACACATTTATAATTTTATGTATATCTCTATTATATTATTTCATTAATATTGTGAAAATAAAAAGCATAAAAGCCTTGTTCTTATTCGTTTTGTATGTTATTTATATATCTATTTAAAAAAAAAATTTTCGCAATATGATTTCTTTCAATATGCCGGTTTCTGGGTTGATTGTTTTGTATTGTTTATTTATTATGTATCTACGTCATTGTGTCTCAATAATAGCCAAGATCACTATTAATATTAATACAACAACAGTATAAATATCATTTACACATTATTATTATATAATATCAGCTTGGCTAATATTTACTGAAAAATAAAAATTTTCGGTTTATTACAGATTAAGCACGCAAAATTAAGTTCTTCCTTTATATCATTGATGAAGAGGCTTTAAAAAAAAAGAAGGATCTCATAATTCCTTAAGCCATTTTCGATTTCGAAACGATTTCGAGTCCTAATAATATATATAATATATATAAGCACGGTACCAAGATCTTCGTCTCCATTCTCGTCGCGATCAAGGTGAGCACATAGGCGCCAAGTATTAAGACGCGTGCGTATGCAAAACAGATGCAGTTCCTCGTCGGTAACGAGCCCCCTCCCCCTCACCCCTCTTCTGACACGGTAATAAGAATTCGATCGTTCCGTCGACCACAAGAGAAAGACGAAAGCGGAAAGTCGCCTTCTCTCACTCTTGTGTACTCGGCCATGTTAATTACCGATAATTACAAACCCAATAAATACGATATTTATGACTGGTGAACCAAGAACGTTCAAGACGTGAGAGTGCGCGATATACGACACGTAAGGCACGTACAGCGCACATCTCCTTCTTCGTCTCTTCCTTTCTCTCTATTCGTATTGGTTATGGGTCATTCCATACCAAGTGGGCCATTCATTTGACATGACGCCAATTTTTTTGTACTTTGTATGCATACTTTATTTTTTTTTTTTGTAAATAATAAATAATAAATAATAAATAATAAATAATAAATAATAAATAATAAATAATAAATAATAAATAATAAATAATAAATAATAAATAATAAATAATAAATAATAAATAATAAATAATAAATAATAAATAATAAATAATAAATAATAAATAATAAATAATAAATAATAAATAATAAATAATAAATAATAAATAATAAATAATAAATAATAAATAATAAATAATAAATAATAAATAATAAATAATAAATAATAAATAATAAATAATAAATAATAAATAATAAATAATAAATAATAAATAATAAATAATAAATAATAAATAATAAATAATAAATAATAAATAATAAATAATAAATAATAAATAATAAATAATAAATAATAAATAATAAATAATAAATAATAAATAATAAATAATAAATAATAAATAATAAATAATAAATAATAAATAATAAATAATAAATAATAAATAATAAATAATAAATAATAAATAATAAATAATAAATAATAAATAATAAATAATAAATAATAAATAATAAATAATAAATAATAAATAATAAATAATAAATAATAAATAATAATAATAAATAATAAATAATAAATAATAAATAATAAATAATAAATAATAAATAATAAATAATAAATAATAAATAATAAATAATAAATAATAAATAATAAATAATAAATAATAAATAATAAATAATAAATAATAAATAATAAATAATAAATAATAAATAATAAATAATAAATAATAAATAATAAATAATAAATAATAAATAATAAATAATAAATAATAAATAATAAATAATAAATAATAAATAATAAATAATAAATAATAAATAATAAATAATAAATAATAAATAATAAATAATAAATAATAAATAATAAATAATAAATAATAAATAATAAATAATAAATAATAAATAATAAATAATAAATAATAAATAATAAATAATAAATAATAAATAATAAATAATAAATAATAAATAATAAATAATAAATAATAAATAATAAATAATAAATAATAAATAATAAATAATAAATAATAAATAATAAATAATAAATAATAAATAATAAATAATAAATAATAAATAATAAATAATAAATAATAAATAATAAATAATAAATAATAAATAATAAATAATAAATAATAAATAATAAATAATAAATAATAAATAATAAATAATAAATAATAAATAATAAATAATAAATAATAAATAATAAATAATAAATAATAAATAATAAATAATAAATAATAAATAATAAATAATAAATAATAAATAATAAATAATAAATAATAAATAATAAATAATAAATAATAAATAATAAATAATAAATAATAAATAATAAATAATAAATAATAAATAATAAATAATAAATAATAAATAATAAATAATAAATAATAAAGTAGCATACTTTATTTTTTTTGTAAAAAAAATAAAGTATGCTACTTTACTTTTTTTATAAAAAATACTTAATAGCCATAGACAAGCATACTTTATTTTTTTTTTACAAAACAAATAAAGTATGCTTGTCTATGGCTTACTTTATTTTGTAAAAAAATGGCGGAAATTTTTTTTGAGCGTCTATGGCAATTATTTAAATAAAAAAGTTAGATTTTATACAGGAAGATATTTTTCGCACGATCGGTAATTTTGAATATGCAGCGAATTGAAAAAAAAAAATTGAAAAAATGTTTTTAAATTTTGGGCAAACCATAGGTTTAGCTAAAATTCTGAAATAATTTGTGGATGTTCGTGATACTCTAAAGAACTTTTGAAAAAATGATGAACACTTTTCGCAACCATGCTGAATTTTCGTGGCACACTTGGTATGAAATGACACATATACCAGGCCAATATATAGTATATATGTATATATATATATATGTACGCGCGTGAATGCATTCACTTCGAGTAAGTGCAAGCGCGCACAGATTGCACACGCCCCGCGCCGCACCGTAGCCGCCGTGTTCTTACGTGTGTTTTATGTTATGTAAATGCACTGCCAGTCTCAAAGTACGCTGCCTATATTATCACTGGGCTTCTCGGACCCCGTTCGACGCTCGTGTAACGCAATAAACGCCGTAACACGTAACACGTGTAATGAACGTTACGCTTTTTCGGGTGGCTACGCGAATAAGTTAAATTCGGGTATTCGTATGTAATCATACTTCTGCCTCGTCGAGCAATTATGCGACTGAATATCGTATATTCAAATTATGTGGGAATCATTTTTTTTTTTTTTTTAAAGAGAGTAGAATATAATTTATTTATGCACCCGATTTTTTCTCGAATTGAACTGGTGTATTTTTTTAGGGTAGTATTTTTTTATTAATATTTGAATGTTTGTTCAAATATTTGTATAAGTGGAATAAAAATAATATGCCGTAATGAAGAATAAAATTATTGAATTTCGATGATGTCAGAAAAATATTTTTTTATTTAATTTAATTTTTTTCGATAAAAGAGAATTTATTTTTTCGAGTAATACCAAAAAAAAAGTGAGCCTAAAATATATCTGCAATATAATCAAAATGTATTTGAAATGTATTTCTAATATATACAGTGTCGAAAATTTATGTGATCTATGAATTTAAAAATTGTGTCATTAAGTGATAATTAATTTTGATTTAATGTGACCACTTTTAAAAGTACCTTAATGATTCTATTATTTCCCGAAATAAAATTCATCCGCCGCAACTATTAATAAATTAAAGTAGCCATAAAAATGGTGTCCGAACCACCAATTAATAATTGCCATAAAAAAAGTAGTTAGGACTACATTGTCGATGGAAAGCCAATCAGGACTCTCCACCCTATTCACAATTTTGAGACAGGCGGTCACATAATTTTCGATGGGCGGTGCCAAGTAGTATATAACTGGTTATGTATATGGAAAGGGAACCCGAGTGAAAGGGAGAGACAGAAAAGAAAGAATGGCGCATAACACATGTCACGTATTAACGGCTTGTCCCATTAAACGATTTGGCACCTCGACTCGATCAGTCCTTCTCATCCTCTCGTCTCGCGCCTTTATCTTCAAATTTGAATACACTCTGAAGGATTTAAAAAATAAATAAAATAAAGGATGAAAAAATAAAAGGACAAGGGTGGACCCGTTGGATTAAATTATAATTGAGAGGTTGTCAACGAGGTGTACGATAAGGTCGACGCGTAGGTACACTCGTTTCCTGCACAAGACGAGATCGACTGGCATGTATTCGAGCAAAGCAGGCTCCACTCGACGAGAACACAGGACGATCTCGTTTAGGACATCGTGCCACCCAAATATGGTGCGATGACCGTTGCTTAAAAACCCCCATTGAAATAAAATTATTCAAAAAAAAACAAAAAAAAAATCTACACCATATGCCAAAATTGTATATATTATTTATTCTTAATTTGTATAGCGCCGAAGTAATTAGCTCGAACACCAAGTGAAATCTTATCTGCAGAATTAATTGTCTTGATATTTTGCCACCTTTTGCGAAGAAAATATTTATTGATTCATATTTTTTTTTTTTTTTTTTAGAGGGGAATAAAAAAAATTCTGCTTACTATATCCCCGAGAATTGTATAGATAATTTATTTTTTGTTTGGTGAAAATTATATTTAATAGTATATAGTATATAGATAGAATAGTATATAGCAAAATTGTATATATTATTTATTCTTAATTTGTATAACGCCGAAGTAATTAGCTCGAACACCGAGAGAAATCTTATCTGCAGAATTAATTGTCTTGATATTTTGCCACCTTTTGCGAAAAAAATATTTATTGATTCCTATTTTTTTTTTCTTTTTGCTTCCTCATAGAGGAAGCTTTGTTTTCATGAAATTTTTTTTTTTCGAAATTTTCATGTCAGTATGCTTAGAATCACCTAAAACGTCGAGAAAAGTGGTTTAGAAAAAATGTCCGTATGTATGTATGTGTGTGTGTGTGTGTGTGTGTGTGTGTGTGTGTGTGTGCTGGGCTTCGAAAATTCAATCTCCTGTCACTCGGTAACCGTTCGAGCGATCCGGCTCAAATTTGGCACGCAAGTAGAGTAGCTGCCCCTCTTTGAATGTTGTGATTTTTGCCAAAATATGTGAAGTCATTAAGATTTTATGTTGATTTTAATTTGTTGAAAAAAGGGCGTGGTCGCTCTAACTTTCGTAAAAGTTCGCCGATTTGGCTAAATAGTTCTTCATAACTGAAGATACGTTCAATGTTGTATGGTATTGAATTTCGACGAAATCGGTAAAGCGGTTCGGATTTTATAGAATTTTGAATTTTTCGAAAAAAATAGATTTTGATCTAAATTACGTCGAATTTCAACAAATGAACAGAAATTTTGTACAGACGAAAAATAACATTCAGAAATGCCATGTACCAAATTTGATGATGATCGGTAAAGTCGTTCGGATTTTACACCATTTTTCATTAAAAAAAAAATGTAGATTTTCGCTATAACTTCCGGAAAAGTTGAGAAAAGACGACAAAAATTTGTATCTAATCAAAATTAGATGTAACGGTGTTTGCAGAGGTGATTTATAGCTGTATAAAACACCTCTGCAAAAGAGACACAAGGTATAAAAAAAAAGATGCAAAGTAGAACCTTGCACATTGCTTCCTCATTATTTTTCGCTTTTTACAAAGCTTCCTCTATGAGGAAGCCAAAATTGAATAACATACTGCTTCCTCACAGAGGGAGCTTTGTAAAAAGCGAAAAATAATGAGGAAGCAATGTGCAAGGTTCTACTTTGCATCTTTTTTAGAGGGGGATACAAAAAGTTCTGCTTACAATATCCCCGAGACTTGTATAGATAATTTATTTTTTGTTTGGTGAAAATTATATTTAATAGTTGTATCTTGCGAATTAGGCTTGAACATCGAGTCGAATCTTATCTGCTTCTTGCTTATCTTATGTTTGCAGCTTTTTGTGAATAAATTGTGTACTTGAATTACTTTTTTGTGTTTTTTTTTTTTGGGAATAGATCTTTGCGACTTTTCAATGTTGCGAGATCTATATAGGGTTGAAGCCACCCTGTAGCTGCGGTGGTTGAGGCGAGGAAATATCGTGACCCCCATTGAAAAAAAATTATTCAATAAAAAAAAATCTACAGCATATCCCAAAATTGTATATATTATTTATTCTTAATTTGTATAGCGCCGAAATAATTAGCTCGAACACCGAGTGAAATCTTATCTGCAGAATTAATTATCTTGATATTTTGCCACCTTTTGCAAAAAAAATATTTATTGATTCCTATTTTTTTTCTTTTTTAGAGGGGAATAAAAAAATTCTGCTTACAATATCACCGAGAATTGTATAGATAATTTATTTTTTGTTTGGTGAAAATTATATTTAATAGTTGTATCTTGCGAAGTAGGCTTGAACATCGAGTCGAATCTTATCTGCTTCTTGCTTATCTTATGTTTGCAGCTTTTTGTGAATAAATTGCGTACTTGAATTACTTTTTTGTTTTTGTTTTTTTTTTTTTTTTTTGGAAGAGATCTTTGCGACTTTTCAATGTTGCGGGCTCTCTGTAGGGTTCAAGCCACCCTGTAGCTGCGGTGGTTGAAGCGAGGAAATATCGTGACCGAGCGATATAGGAGTTCGAGGAACATAGTCTGGCTATCTCGTGCTATCTCGTGGCTCGAGTACCAAAACGTGTTTCTTGCCGAATAAAGGCCACAGTGGAGTATACGTACATATATACGTATGTACGTATGTACAGTGTACTAACAACCGTATAGTTCGGCCATGCGAGAGGAATGAACAAACTGAGGAGGAGGAAAGATATGATAAAAATAACTAATGTTATTGCTAACTGCTAACGAGTCAAAGGAGAATCGAGGCGTGGGTATATATTACACTATAGTATAGAGCATACTATATCACAATACATTTTCTGGACCGTAGTATAATACGCAAAAATTGTTGCGTATAGTTCATTCCATGCACACTCCATACACAATTACAAATTCCATGCTTAGAATATCTTAAAATCTTGTCAAGAAATATAATATTTTTTTTATATAAAAAATTAATAATTAATATTATCCCGATTAGTAATTGATCATTAATTTTCCATAGTTACTATTATATAAATATAAATCGATCTATGTTCAATAAATAATTTAATTTACCTTTAATAAAAGGTACAACCACTATACCAATATAAGAGAAAATTATTTTTCAAAAATATCCAACTAGTTTAAAAAATTGGAATAAATAAACAAAAAGTATAAGGTTTTTTTTTTCAAATTTCAAATTCTGCTGACTTACTTTTTTCATCATTAGGATGCACAATATTTTTTAAGTCCTTGAAAAAATCCACGAAAGTCGGTCTCACCAACATAACAGAAAATTATGTTTCAAAAATATCAAACTCGTTTCACAAATTAGAATAAATAATCAAAAAGTATAATTTTTTTTTTTCAAATTAAAAGAAAGCTTACAACTATGACGTAAAATGAACTGACTTATTTCTTCATCATTAGGATGCACAATATTTTTTTAAGTTCTTGAAAAAACCCACGAAAGTCGGTTATTATTTTATCAAGATAAGAGAAAATAATTTTTCAAAAATATCAAACTAGTTTCACAAATTAGAATAAATAACCAATAAGTACAAATTTTTTAAATCAAATTATAAAAAAAGCTTACAAATGTGACACAAAATGACCTGACTTATTTTTTCACCATTAGTATGCACAATATTTTTTCAAGTTCTTAAAAAAACCCACGAAAGTCGGTCACTATTTTACCAAGATAAGAGAAAATAATTTTTCAAAATCATCAAACTAGTTTTGTTGTCCGCAAGCGGTCAAACTGTTTGCCTTCTGCCTTACAGTTTTTTTTCTTCCTGTAAAATAAAACCCCGTCCTAAACTGAAATAAAATTTCCCTAACGGCCCGGGCCCCTCGAGTTGGCGATCCGCGCCTGAGCTCGCGAAAGCTCTCGTAGTTCCCGCCCGGCCGACAGATGGCCACGACGATGCGGTTTCTCCCGCAAAAGAAAGGAGTCCCGGCCGTGCATATAAGCAGTGAAGATTCAGAGCTTTTGATCCGAAACTTCCTGCCCGTTTCTCACAGTAGAGACGACCGCAGGAGGTAAGGATCCGGGAATAGTGCTGCCTACGTACAATTCCTAATTTTTATCCTATTTACTGCTCATAGGTAAATATATTAACCCGAGGTTGCTGTTTAAGTAATTTCTTTTCTTACAGAATTCACCTGACCATCCATAAGTCGGGACTTCCCTTTAAATTGTGTTTTTTTCCAAAGAGTATAAATATAGATTAAAAAAAATAATAACTTAAATAAAATATTTTTTTAACGTAAATTGCCCTCGCTAACAAATTTACTGCCCATAAGTGAATTTTTCCTCTAATAAGTGACTGCTGACTTCAAGTAGTCACCCTTTCCTTTTCCTCAGGAACTCGCCGTCTCTAAAACTCAGTTTATGTTTCCCGTATTATTTATTAACTTTTATTAATATGTTTTAATTGTTTGTTTCTCAATTACGGAAACACTTGTAAAAATAAACGAAAGCGAGGGAGAACATTCTCCTCGTTAAAACCTACAACGCCTTGTCGTCATTTACGACAGTTTCACAAATTATAATAAATAAACAAAAAGTATTATTTTTTTTCGAATTAAAAAAAAGCTTACATCTGTGACGGAAAATCAAGTGACTTTTTTTCCAGCATTAGGTTGCATTTTTTTCAAGTCCTTGATAAAAGAACTCTGAATATTTGACTGCACGGAATGTCCCATATGGGTGCCCATCGCACTTAATAAACCGAGCGAACCACGGGGCGTTTCCTTTTTATTTTCCGCTCACGAATACACTCACAGTCTCTGGAACTGACACTCGGGTATACTGGAGCAACCCCCCAGTGTCTTTCTCGCTCTTTTCCTCTCGCCTGACCGTCCGCTTCGCCATTATCGCAAATTCCCACCGTCGACATTACTTCCCAATTAATATTTCGCGCGCGGGGATCCGAAGCATCGAAGCTACGGTCGCTGTGCCGTGTACGTTTTGTCTCTCTCAGTCCTGCAGAGGGCGCAGCGTTCGTTTTACATGATCGTGGCCGCGATCGCGGCGTAAATGGGTCCATAGCTAATTAAATACTCGCCGGTGGTCGCGTCCGCTGGCGGCAGCTTGTATCTTCGTCTCACTTGCTCCTATCACGTGCCTACGTTCATTCCGTCTCTTTCTCGGAAAATAAACAAATGCCGGAGGCTCAATAAAATGAATCACCGCTGTGCCGCGCACTGCGACGACTATGACTGCTGAGGCTGGTTCGTTAAACCGTACAAAGCAAAAAAGATATATATATATATATGTATATATATGTGTGTGTGGGTATTTGTGTAGATGCAATCGAATTATGTTTGCAGAATCATGCGTGAATCGATTGTATATACCAACGAAATTAACTGTCGTGGGTATATACATTACGTGAAATGTATGGGAAACATGAGAGTAGCTTGAAAGGTGTGGAAATTTTCAGGTAATATATATATATATATATATATATATATATATATATATATATATATATATAGAGTTACGATTTTTGTATACGCATCAGACGTAAAGTGCTGAATAACACGATACACTATAAGATTATGAGTTAATTAAATGATAACGTTTTCAATAATTGCGTGAATAAGATTTTTCGTCATAATTTTTGGCACATATAATTGCTAGAAGTAATAACAATTATTTATGAATTTTTGTGAAATGACAAATTTTTTGTTTTACAGTATTAATTATTCTGACCTGTAATAAACAAAATATAATTTTTATAGAATTCATAATCATTCATAGAGACTGCGTGTAAATTTTTTCCTAAGGAAGAAAATTATTGACTTTCACTTAACGTCTTTCGTGTCTTTCGGGTATTTTAGACACGCAGACGTTATTGTTTTCCTTTTATTTTTGCCACATATAATTGCTAGAAGTAATAACAACTATTTATGGATTTTTGTGAAATGACAAAATTTTTTTTTATAGTATTAATTATTCTGACCTGTAATAAACAAAATATAATTTTTATAGAATTCATAATCATTCATACAGATCGCGTGTAATTTTTTTCCGAAGGAAGAAAATGATTGACTTTCACTTAACGTGTTTCGTGTCTTTCGGGTATTTTAGACACGCAGACATTTTTGTTTTTCTTTTTATTTTTGCCACATATAATTACTAGAAGTAATAACAACTATTTATGGATTTTTGTGAAATGACAAATTTTTTTTTTATAGTAGTAATTATTCTGACCTGTAATAAACAAAATATAATTTTTATAGAATTCGTAATCATTCATAGAGATTGCGTCAAAATTTTTTCCTAAGGAAGAAAATGACTGACTTTCACTTAACATCTTCGTGTCTTTCGAGTATTTCAGACACGCAGATGTTGTTTTTTTTGTTCTTTTTTATGGATTTTTGTGAAATGACAAATATTTTTTTTAACATTATTAATTATTCTGACCTGTAATAAACAAAATATAATTTTTATAGAATTCATAATCATTCACAGAGATTGCGTGTAATTTTTTTCCGAAGGAAGAAAATGATTGACTTTCACTTAACGTATTTCGTGTCTTTCGGGTATTTCAGACACGCAAACGTTGTTTTTTTTTTTTTTTTGTTCTTTTTTATCGATTTTTGTGAAATGACAATTTTTTTTTTTTACATAATTAATTATTCTGACCGGTAATAAACAAAATATAATTTTTATAGAATTCATAATCATTCATAGAGATTGCGTGTAATTTTTTTCCGAAGGAAGAAAATGATTGACTTTCACTTAACGTATTTCGTGTCTTTCGGATATTTCAGACACGCAGACGTTGTTTTTTTTTGTTCTTTTTTATGAATTTTTGTGAAATGACAAGTTTTTTTTTACATTATTAATTATTCTAACCTGTAATAAACAAAATATAATTTTTATAGAATTCATAATCATTCATAGAGATTGCGTGGAATTTTTTTCCGAAGGAAGAAAATGATTGACTTTCACTTAACGTCTTTCGTGTCTTTCGGGTATTTTAGACACGCAGACGTTTTTGTTTTCCTTTTATTTTTGCCACATATAATTGCTAGAAGTAATAACAACTATTTATGGATTTTTGTGAAATGACAAAATTTTTTTTATAGTAGTAATTATTCTGACCTGTAATAAACAAAATATAATTTTTATAAAATTCATAATCATTCATAGAGATTGCGTGTAATTTTTTTCCGAAGGAAGAAAATGATTGACGTTCACTTAACGTCTTTCGTGTCTTTCGGGTATTTTAGACACGCAGACGTTTTTGTTTTTCTTTTTATTTTTGCCACATATACTTGCTAGAATTAATAACAACTATTTATGGAATTTGTGAAATGACAAATTTTTTCTTACAGTATAAATTATTCTGACCTGTAATAAACAAAATATAATTTTTATAGAATTCGTAATCATTCATAGAGATTGCGTCAAAATTTTTTCCTAAGGAAGAAAATGACTGACTTTCACTTAACATCTTCGTGTCTTTCGAGTATTTCAGACACGCAGATGTTGTTTTTTTTGTTCTTTTTTATGGATTTTTGTGAAATGACAAATATTTTTTTTAACATTATTAATTATTCTGACCTGTAATAAACAAAATATAATTTTTATAGAATTCATAATCATTCACAGAGATTGCGTGTAATTTTTTTCCGACGGAAGAAAATGATTGACTTTCACTTAACGTATTTCGTGTCTTTCGGGTATTTCAGACACGCAGACGTTGTTTTTTTTTTCGTTCTTTTTTATCGATTTTTGTGAAATGACAAATTTTTTTTTTACATAATTAATTATTCTGACCTGTAATAAACAAAATATAATTTTTATAGAATTCATAATCATTCATAGAGATTGCGTGCAATTTTTTTCCGAAGGAAGAAAATGATTGACTTTCACTTAACGTATTTCGTGTCTTTCGGATATTTCAGACACGCAGACGTTATTTTTTTTTGTCCTTTTTTATGGATTTTTGTGAAATGACAAATTTTTTTTTTACATTATTAATTATTCCGACCAGTAATAAACAAAATATAATTTTTATAGAATTCATAATCATTCATAGAGATTGCGTGTAATTTTTTTCCGAAGGAAGAAAATGATTGACTTTCACTTAACGTCTTTCGTGTCTTTCGGGTATTTCAGACACGCAGACGTTGTTTTTTTTTCTTTTTTTTTTTCTTTTTTATGGTTCGTGGACAAACTTTACGCGTGGCGGTCCTTTCCAGCCAACTGTCACAGGCGAGTGAGCGGCGTTCTTACCTTTTTATTTCCCTCTTTGAACCCAGCAAATATTTGTACAACCGAATCGACTGCATTCGAGCGTCTATTATCGGTTTCAAGGGGTTCCTCCTCTCACTACTTTGCCGGTTCGTCGCGTATGCTAGCGACAGCACACACCAGCTGGGAATTCCACTAGACTTTACTGTAACGAAATTTCTATGCGAGCTCTAGATTGTAGTATAGTTTGTATAGTACAATATAGAATGGTGTGCGAGGGAAGTTCACAGGTGCCAGATGGATGGTAAATTCGTAGAATTGTAATAACGTACGAGTGGAGTCAGCATTTCCGGCTGGGCTCAACGAACCGTCATTTCATCAATGCATCCAGAGACAGAGCGTGTGATATCTGGAAAATCGTGCGGAGCATTCACGTCGACATCCACAATAATTCCACAAAAAATGTCTAAAATTCCTACAAAAGAATTCTTCATATGTAAAATGAAATATTGGCCAGAAATGTTTTGCAAAATGAATTTCGAAAATTAAAGAGCCTAAGAAATACATATTGTATTGTATACCAAATTTTATAACAATCGGAGGTATGCGATTATTCACTCGAAAACCTTAAGATGACGTGCCCAAATTTTCCACCGAAAATTATGTCTAATTGTGATAAATATCATGAAAGATTTAGAAAATCGTGGCTTAACAGACAAAGTATATCTTATTTATTGAAATTATCTGGCCTGTATTAAATATTACCCACACTCAGAAAAAAGCTTGGTTAGAATTACCAAAAAATTGGTTAAAAATGTTATCAAGAAAACTTGGTGGGCACAACCAAGTTATTGACTAACATAACCAAGTTATTAGCTAACATAACCAAGGATTTGGTAAGATAACCAAGTATTTAGTACGTCTAATCAATAACTTGGTTGCGCCTACCAAATTTTTCTTGGTAAAATTTTTAACCAAAATCTTAGTAAGCTCAACCAAATGTTTTTCTCCGTGCAAAAAAAAATGGCAATACCTGTCATAGTAAAGTGCTCCATTTAACTCGATCCAATTGTGTAACCCATAGTCTTTTCTATTAACTCTAACAATTATTAACCCTAGTGCTATCTTTCTAATAACGGCATCGTTCACGGTAATTTAATTCGAAGAATCTATACGCCTGGTCCTCCTTCGCTCCGTTGGATCGTACCGAAACGTTTATTACATCACAATTTCTCTTGTGCTGGGGACATTTCCGCTTGGCTCGGCTCGATCGCCGTAGCGATGTTGGCCGCAGCGAGAGATGAACTCCCGCGACGAAAGGTAGTCAGTTATCTCTTTCTCTCTCTCTCTCACAGCTCGTTTTCCTCAACCAGCAAGATAGACCGACGACGAGCTGGTATAACTAACCGATAGACGCGCTCGGTCTAAAGAAGAGACATAGCCGGAGGTTAAATTATCTTTGGGCGGGGATGTAGCTACGACGGAGATTGCGGATGGGAGTGAGCAAGCTGAACGCGGTGAGGAAGGGAAGGCCGAACTGAGGCAAAGTCGGTTAAAGGGAGGCTGGTGTCGAGGTACCGAGTAGGTATTAGCTGAGATTAATCGGAGGATGGAACGTACCCCCCTCCGATTCCCTCCCCTCATCCACCAATGTATCTGCTATACATATGGGGCATTCCAGCTGAATTTTTCATGCTCCGATCCTGACCAATTATTTTGACAATTTTGTATCAAAGAGTACTTTAAAAAAGAAGAGACACGTATTTTTTTGTTTTGCGCTACGACCAATATTTCCGACAGATGAATTTTTGTTCAAGTTTGAATTTTTCGGTATTGATATTATTTTTATCGTTAATATCTTGGAAATGAACAGTCTTATTGAAAAACATCTACGATGAAATTTGGAACGTACCCCCCTTCGATCTCCTCCCCGCATTCACCAATGTATCTGCTATACATATGGGGCATTCCAGCTGAATTTTTCATGCTCCGATCCTGACCAATTATTTTGACAATTTTGTATCAAAGAGTACTTTAAAAAAGAAGAGACACGTATTTTTTTGGTTAGCGCTACGACCAATATTTTCGATAGATGAATTTTTGTTCAAGTTTGAATTTTTCGGTATTGATATTATTTTGATCGTTAATATCTTGGAAATGGATAGTCTTATTGAAAAACATCTACGATGAAATTTGGAACGTACCCCCCTTCGATCCCCTCCCCTCATTCACCAATGTATCTGCTATATATATGGGGCATTCCAGCTGAATTTTTCATGCTCCGATCCTGACCAATTATTTTGACAATTTTGTATCGAAGAGTACTTTAAAAAAGAAGAGACACGTATTTTTTTGGTTAGCGCTACGACCAATATTTCCGACAGATGGATTTTTGTTCAAGTTTGAATCTTTTGGTATTGATATTATTTTTATCGTTAATATCTTGGAAATGGACAGTCTTATTGAAAAACATCTACGATGAAATTTGGAACGTACCCCCCTTCGATCCCCTCCCCGCATTCACCAATGTATCTGCTATACATATGGGGCATTCCAGCTGAATTTTTCATGCTCCGATCCTGACCAATAATTTTGACAATTTTGTATCAAAGAGTACTTTAAAAAAGAAGAGACACGTATTTTTTTGTTTAGCGCTACGACCAATATTTCCGACAGATGAATTTTTGTTCAAGTTTGAATTTTTCGGTATTGATATTATTTTTATCGTTAATATCTTGGAAATGAACAGTCTTATTGAAAAATATCTACGATGAAATTTGGAATGTACCCCCCTTCGATCCCCTCCCCGCATTCACCAATGTATCTGCTATACATATGGGGCATTCCAGCTGAATTTTTCATGCTCCGATCCTGACCAATTATTTTGACAATTTTGTATCAAAGAGTACTTTAAAAAAGAAGAGACACGTATTTTTTTGTTTAGCGCTACGACCAATATTTCCGACAGATGAATTTTTGTTCAAGTTTGAATTTTTCGGTATTGATATTATTTTTATCGTTAATATCTTAGAAATGAACAGTCTTATTGAAAAATATCTACGATGAAATTTGGAATGTACCCCCCTTCGATCCCCTCCCCTCATTCACCAATGTATCTGCTATACATATGGGGCATTCCAGCTGAATTTTTCATGCTCCGATCCTGACCAATTATTTTGACAATTTTGTATCAAAGAGTACTTTAAAAAAGAAGAGACACGTATTTTTTTGTTTAGCGCTACGACCAATATTTTCAACAGACGAATTTTTGTTCAAGTTTGAATTTTTCGGTATTGATATTATTTTCATCGTTAATATCTTAGAAATGGACAGTCCTATTGAAAAATATCTACGATGAAATTTGGAACGTACCCCCCTTCGATCCCCTCCCCGCATTCACCAATGTATCTGCTATACATATGGGGCATTCCAGCTGAATTTTTCATGCTCCGATCCTGACCAATTATTTTGACAATTTTGTATCAAAGAGTACTTTAAAAAAGAAGAGACACGTATTTTTTTATTTAGCGCTACGACCAATATTTCCGACAGATGGATTTTTGTTCAAGTTTGAATTTTTTGGTATTGATATTATTTTCATCGTTAATATCTTAGAAATGGACAGTGATATTGAAAAATATCTACGATGAAATTCGTAACGTATCCCCCTTCGATTCCCTCCCCTCATTCACCAATGTATCTGCTATACATATGGGGCATTCCAGCTGAATTTTTCATGCTCCGATCCTGACCAATAATATTGACAATTTTTTATCAAAAAGTATTTTGAAAAAGAAGGAACACGTATTTTTTTGTTTAGCGCTACGACCAATATTTCCAACAGACGAATTTTTGTTAAAATTTGAATTTTTCGGTATTGATATTATTTTGATCGTTAATATCTTTGAAATTAACAGTCCTATCGAAAAATATCTACGATGAAATTCGTTCAGTTTGCAGTTCTGAATAGGGTCTCAAAAATGTCGTAATTACAAACAGATTTTTTTTTGGTGTATATATAAAAATGATAAAAAGTGGCGTTTTTTTAAAAACGATATTTTGGTGCTTAACGTCATAAAACAAAACATTAGGAAAATGAAAATAATATTTTTTTATATACATTATGTATATAAAAAAATTATGTAGCTCTTCATAAACTGAACAAATTTGGTCTTGGACATTTTTTTATAGAACTCTTAATTTTCAAGATATTAATGAATAAAAAAATATAAATACCGAAAAATTTTGATTTTTATAAAAATTCATCTGTCGGAAATATCGCTCTTAGCGTCTAACAAAAAAATACGTGTCTTTTCTTTTTCAAAATACTTTTTGATAAAAAATTGTCAAAATTATTGATGAAGGTCAGGGTCGAAGTATGAAAAATTCAGATGGAATGCCCCATATATGGGTATATACAAGACTATCGAAGCTGTGGCTCTTGAATAAGCCTGATCGAAGTAAGAAGAAACAGGACAAAGTGATTATATCATATAATATATATATATGTGTGTGTGTACATATGTATATATATTCATTATGCAGATATATAGGCGGGTTATGCTACAGGGCCATGTGGTACGGGTGATTAGTTAGTTACTCACTTACCCGGATAGGTACTAAGTAGAACGCGTTGCAACGACCAACAGCATCGTCTTATACTGTGTCGCACCCAACCAAACTTATCCTGAATCCGGAGGATTGAACGAGCAAGCTGGGCCGTATATAAGACGTCATTCGAAGGGACCCACTGGCGTGTGACATGCTACTCGCTTCCGTCGTGTGCTATGCACTTCGTTTCCCGCAGAGTTAATTTTTTATTTTTCTTTGAAAAAGAGAGGGCGTGTGTCTGACGTAAGAGAATATTGGGACGTCACGATAGCAGACTGTATGCATGGCCGTTAAACCTGTAACGCGGGGGTATGTACAACATGGCTTTAAATTAGGGATTTTTGATGAAGTGCATGCAGGATATAGCGACATAATATTTTTTTGCAAGAAATGAAATGCGATCTTTCGAGAATAAATGAAAACGATGGAATTATGAATCTATTAATTTTTTGTCCGTTTAATTTAATGTCAAAAGGGTTTTTAGAAATTATAGATAATTGATATTAAATCTAAAAGATATTGAAAATTCATACATGTGGTGCAAAGGTTTTTGGAAAGCGTGGAACAGAATTTGGACTACTCTTAAAGCTCCATTTCCTTTTCTTACCCCGAATGTGTATTTAGAATATAGACAGAGCAAGAGCTTTCTATAGCAAAGGTACGTGATCCGTGAAGTACAAATGCTTAATCCGAGTGAAGGAGACGTGCAAGCACAGCTAGTGCGATCTTGCAGCCGGTAGAAGTTGAACGGTTCGATTCACTTCGACGAACCAAGCAAGCAACGAAGTTAGAATCGGGTCAATACTTTATCCGGCTAGAGAGTTGTAGAAGCACAAAGCTCTAGAGTCAAGACCCTAGAGCAAACGGTACAGACGTTTGGCTACGTTTGAGGAGTGCCAGTATTTTGATACAGTCATAGTTGCAAATCCGTCTGTCGTACGCGGTTAATAGTCCAGTCACTATAACATCCGGCCACTATTTGTAACTAAGACCCGTCCAATGTATTCTCATTTGATTCCTTCCCGTACAAATTGGACAATCATGATTCCATTCCATCGAAGCGTATTTATTGATCGGATGAACACCCTAGATCTCTAGGATTTTCGGAATCCCGTCCCAATCGAATTTGATTTTCTCAAGCAGAAGTCGTACTCTTGACTCTGACCATTTGTTAGTGAGTTCATTAGTCGGATAAACCCAGACAATCCTTGCGTTACAAGAACACCGTTGAGTTCTGCCTCTTGTGATCGTCTTTTACACTCAACGGTCGTATTCCATGCATTTAAAATGTTCCATTAGAGAGAGACGGTAATAAATATTGAGATGGTGGCTGGAGTACCTCTTTAACTCGGTTTAACAGGTCGTCCAAAACTGCTGCTCTCGGAGTTGCGGCCACTAGCGGGTCTAAACGGGACGAGGGACCAAGCGGGACGAGGGATATCAACCTTATTGCAACAGTGTTATACACCTACCTAAGACATAGCCCGACTCCGGAGATTGTAACGAGATCTGATTTATATGGGCCCCAGTCGAAAATTGGTTTCATCCCTGGGCCATCTCCTGGGTGGCATCGCGGGTGCCTCCGCGAGACAAGGAGAGAAGGATACCTTCGCCTTATTTCAACGTTGCAACATAAATACACTCCCTTCCACTTCCGCTTCAGATGGTTGCGCACGCCAACTGATTGGTAAGTCAAGAAGCGGTTGAGACCAGATCAGACCACGGAAATTCCATCGCTTTGGAAGATTCGTGAGCGTGCAAGTGACGCGGAGTTATCGAGTAACCGACCGAGAGAGGAATATCCAAGACGGAAGACATTTTTGTCTTTTCGCCAATATGCAATATGCAAATAATCGGGTTGATGTCAATTTCTAGACATCTTTAATACTTCCTTGTGTCGTATCGATATACCGATCAAGATAACTGTCCTGAAGCCGGGTTATTCGATAAGCAATGAAATCGGACTCCTAGTCGCGGAAGAATCTGGTACCACTTTATATGGATACCGTTGACGGTGATGCGGTCATGATACTCTTCTCCCAGCGGGAGAAGGTGATAGAGACGTGTCTATGAGGCGCATAAGTACATGGCTGTCGGCAAGAGCTGCACACAAACACCATTGCAAGCATATACAACTGGTGTGTTAATATTATATGTAGCCTGAGGACTCGGCAGGGTGCAGACCCGCGGAAATTGAGTCGAGAGCATAAATGCCTGCGTTAAAGGACCGGTATGCAGTCTCGGCGAGATCCTCGATGACCATAATACACAGCGAAGCAATTCTGTACTGGCTCTTTCCATCACGACGCAGCAAAGAGACCCGCAAGGACGCGGCGACACGCCAGAAATTTGTGGACGCATCACTGTCCGCAATCTACGGAGCAACGCTGCAGTATAACCAACTCACCGTAGGTTTCTATGGTGTACAATGGGCGAACGATAGAGAGAATGCTTGTAGCTGTTTCTACACATCGTCAGCAGTAAAACATGCACTGGAGGCTCTTCCTTACTGATGCCTTGGAGTGCAGTACCTTAATAAACTCTTGTCCCTTCTTGGCACTTGTTACTATCACTTGGACTATGATGGTATTTATTCGTGACTACTCTATGGCCGTCGTATAACTGTTCGTGTTGTATTCTTTGGAATGAACGTCGAATTGCGTATCCTCGTGAGGAAAGACCTATCGTCATTCCCTGATGTGAAGCAATCCGCATCGGAGCAGAAATGGCGGGAGTGGATACGTCGAGTAAAACCAAACCGAGCAGTCTGCGTGCCAAAGACTGATTGCTTGAGTTAACCCACGGGAATGCAGGTGGGACGTGCGATGAGTGAGGATTATCACGAGCGTCCTTACTATATTGCAAAGCGCGAGAGGGACGATGTCCTTGCGGGATTGGAAAACGTGCTAGGTATAAACGTATGTCCTTCTTTTCTTTTAAGGTTAGCGATTTTTCTTTAAATCTTCTCCACAATTGTAATGTCAATTCAGCACGTAGAGCAATATCGATAACTTTGATATGCAATTTGGAAAAGGTAACCAGCGCGGTTTCACAATGAGACGGAGCTTCCGAATTTTTATAGGATTTACCAGTTCAGGATTTGTAACCGGCCATTATCGGGGTAATACAAATGAACAGAATAGGATAATAAAATATCAACGCAATGCATATCAATATAGATTCCAATGAAGTATTGTTACTGCTTGTCCCAAACTCAGGTGGATAAAACCCAAATTTCAGCAGTCCCTGATAAGTTCTAGCCAATATGATTAACTCGCGGTAATCTTCCACAATCTTTCTCCACCTTTTTCCGCTGTTAATTGTCAAAAAAGTTCAAAAACCCTCTTTTTCCATTGAACACCCGATACGTGTGTCGAAACCAATAATTCCCGATGAAGGAATATGATGATCGAAGGCGATGCGAGTCCTGAAGGCGCTTATTCCAGGGATGAGGCGGCCCGAGTGTGCAGCACCGTTTCACAGTCGTGCAGTCCCTTTTCTCTCTTCATTTCACAGCGGTAGACCCTGCGCATCATGCCAGTACAACATTTACTCGTAAACGCGAGGGTATTACGGATCGAAGATGGTAGAGATGCGTAGCGTGTGTGTTACCTTCGTTGCATATACGTTCTTCTCTATATAGGTGTACTTTGCAGGGCCAAGGCGTCGGGTATGGCCCATTAGGCCCCGGGGGCCAGTGAGTCGCGCATCCGTGCGCTCTACAGCTTGGCAGAGGCCGGTTTGCGTGGGCCGTGCACGGCACCTCTGTTTCTTTGCAGCGTATAGTTGCAACTTTTGCACTGCCAGTCTGGGCAAGTATCCTGCATCTGCCCCAGACCCTTTTGCCCTCCTGCGGCCGTTACGTTTCTCTTCCACTCATCCGTTTACCCTCGACTGTTCAGGTGTTTCTCTCTCTCTCTCTCTCTCACTCTATTTATCTATCCATCTTGGCAAAGGTTCGAAAGAACGTTGCGGCCGAAGCTCCACACTCGTCGGACTTTGCAGCCTTGTCCGGCAGAACGGTGCACCGATTTTCTGACCGGTTGGCGCGTATCCCTCTCATCCGTTCACGCATTTTTTTCTTGATTACTCCCCATGGTTCTGTCGTTTGGTGTTTCTTTTTTTGTGTACAAACGAAACACGTACTCTGGTTTAAAATACATGTGTGCTATGGAATGGGAAGGTTCACACACGCGATATTTGACGTCATGAGTTCCTTGCTGGTAGTTCAAACTGTGATGGAATTGCATGATAGTTTTCATATGGAGGATAAAAATTTGTTTGGGTCAACGACATCCGATGATTCCGGATTATAGAATAAATGTTTTGTTAAATCAACAAAGGTTTTGAGCCAAATTCTCACTAAACATTCATTTGAAATTCCAACAAATTTATCTTCCCAGTGCATAGCTCGTGCACTCCGTTACCTCATATATACCGTGATTTCCGTACCATCAACTAATGTTATCATACAAACTTTCCGCTTCATGGCTTCTCGACAGTTATTCCCAGAAATGGTGTATTTCGTCACGGGTATACTAAAAAGTAAATGCTGTTACAATGTCTGGCAGATTCTCTGTTAACGCAGCTACGGGGGAGTCGGGTTACGATGATGCGATGGTACGATCAATAATAATGATCAGGTGCGGTGGACTCGATACTCCAGCATCGACAAAATACAGCACTTAAACGCGGTCCCAATATCCTGGAAGAACCCGGCAATCCCGATACACCTCCCGGGCAATGGGAGGTAACCCAGCTATGCGAAAGGCAACATCATTATCATATGCTATATACGTAAAGCGTAAAGCATCGACGTTGTTTCGACGGAGGGTTTCGGTTTGCCTGGCAGCAAGCCGAACCCGCTTGCTAACGTATTTTCACGTGCTGAGCTATCTACACGGTATAAAAGCTGCTCTGGATGCCTCGATCAAGCGAATTCGGTGCTAACCAGCCCCTTCCATCACATGGTTGGTTGCTGGACGAGCCAGATCGCGCACGCGCCATTACGTCAAGTACAGGCTTTATTGAAAATACTTGGAGGTCACAAATTGGCGAAATTCTTTATCCCTTAGGCAGCGCCCTTTCGATCCTCAAAACACCCAGAGGCTGGCCAACAGTCGAATTACGTCGCCGATGCCTTATTTTGCATCGGAAAGTGAAGGAATTACGCGGACAAAAACATTTCAATCGTATGGTCGTCTTTTCGTGCTTATCGTGAATTTCACAAGGGAATTGCTCTCCACCTGCTGAGAGTGGTCTTCGTCACGTGTTCCATGAAGGAACATCAAAATCCCGAGGCGGAGAGAAATTCTCCGGGCAAAAAGGGAGGCCCGTACCCCAGGGAGTCCATTCACCACCCAGCACGTTCGCTGTTGTACTTTTTTACTATCTCGGCCATGGTACCGTTGGTAATACCAGTGAGACGTCACAGTCAGGTATGAAAGATGTGAAGCATCTGTTAAAGAATGGAAAATACGTTTTGGATATCAAAGAGGAACTAAACCTTTGTTTCTTTCTCTGCCTCTATTAACCATTCGTCCAATAAACATTTAGTCCATAAGTACAATAGATCGGATATTGCACTAATTGGTCTTTGGATGCACTGTTCTGATCCTGCTTTAGTTTGGACACAATTCATCCGCATCCAATTCCCTTAAAGGGGCAATTTATCCAAAGGAACAATTAGCTCAAAGCTATCGGATCAATCTAACATTGCAACAATTGTTCCAAGGCTATTGGACCAATTCTCGTTGGCAAATAGACTTTGGATAATCCCAATGCTATAATTGGAATCATTATGACAAAAAGGTACCTTTTTTTTCAAATAGACGTTTGCACTTATCAAAGTGCTACGGCTCTTGCGATAAACGTCTGTTCACGAACAAGAATGAAGAGGATGCATGCAAGAAGATGGAGAAAAGCGTTCGTGCGCGCGAGAGAACCAAAATGATAGGGGATATGTAGCCGTTCGGAAGAGGGCAAAATATCTCTCGCGCTCTTTCGCTCAGTTTGCCTGGCGCACACGATGCTTGGCATCTTTCTACCAACGGCTATCTCGAATAACTATGGAAATCACCATGAGCCTCGGTTCTCACACGGCACCGTTTCCACTTGGGGCTTTTGCACATTCGCCAGCAGACCAACGAGCCATTTCGTTCTCTCTCATGATGTGCTTCTGCACTCTGCTTACTTTTATCTTTCCTTCCGACACCTTTTGCTACAAACGTATACACCACTTATAGACACAGACGAATCAGCCAAATACTATTTATTCGCGATAATAAAATATATGAAGATTCGTTAAATCTAATCCATCATAGAAAGCCGTTTATGGATTCGATTATCCGCTTGAAGTCTCCTCGTTGGGTGCCACTGATGAGACGATAACGGGGAACATCACTAGCCGATAGGGGCCGTAGGAATCTCTCTACCTCTCGCAATGTAATCGTAGATTAGACCTTCGAGTGTCCACTAATTTGTGGCCCGTTTGACAGATCTTGCGTAATTGTTAATTATGTTGCGCCGGAGGTTGGAACCCGGCAGCAGTCGGAGATCCCTTACTGGTTTCTCTGAATCCCCTCCTTGCATCAAAGCTACCTCCTGGAACGTATTAAAGCTACGGTCATCCCTTGAGTTCCACGATCCTGGAGACCTGTGTAATACATATAATCGGATGCTTTGGGGGTGTAAATTGGACAAATACCAAACGGTATTTGCTGCTGAACGTTTCCCCTACAGTATACGTGTTGATGCAACTGCTTGCTGCTTTGCTTCTGCAAGGATGCTATTCCTTAATCCAGGGACAGATTTCAAACCAACCAGGGATTTCCTTGTTAGGGATCATTGCTTCGTTGGCTTTCCTATGAGCAAACAGATTCGTTGGTCTTTGAGAGATGCTAATGAGATGCCCAATGTGGAACAGTCTTGGCTTAATATGGAAATTACGTTTCACGATTATCGATGCTTATAACCTGAGAAATGTCGTAGACGAAGTTTTATTAGGGACAAGTTACTGATATATTCCCAACCGACAGTTTGGTTCGATTTTACATCGAGTAAATTCCGACTCGACGTCATATTGATGTTATTGTTTAAATAGATTTACTTTTGAATAAATAATATCATTTTCCAGGGTTATCGACCGTTTTGCCCAGACGAGTAAGATCAGCAGACGTCGAGACGGATATAATTTCATTTTAATGTTCTCTTTTCTGTAGCATACCACCAAGTTCCATATTCCGTTGCAGAGTCTACCAAACGTTTGAGAAAATTGCAAACTACCGAAGGTTGCCAAGAATTCCAGTCGTAACTTAGCGTCAGTGTCTCGTGGCCTCATCCAGAGAAAAATATACCGAGAGCTGCGAACTTCTACTGCTGTGAACATGTGCGGTGCGTCTTTTCAGCATTATATATCGATTTACGTTGAAGCATCCAAGTTGAGTCTCCTTTCTGCAAAACGCCTTCTCGATACGAGAAGAAGATTCGACTCACAGTCGACAAGATTCTCGAGTGCGAAGTACGCGTTCTCGTAAAGTCCTATCGTAGTAACGCGTTCGTTTCTCCTTTGGTTCGCACACGGCGTTCGACGTATCGAGAAAAGCCACTTCTTGCTCCCACAAAGAAATTATTGCTGACTGTAGAAAGAAGACAAGGGCAAGGCTTGGCAACGAACACGGCAAAGAACAAAAGAAAGACAGAAGGTAAAGAAGAAGAAGGAGAAGAAGAAGAAGAAAAAGACGATAGGCGAAGGTGGAAAGCGTTGGAATGCGAGGAAGTGCTTGAATCGTTACGTAGGTGCTATCCAAGCAATGGGTTATATTCCTGAGCGGTGCAGTCCATTTTATGAGCGGCGAACGCGCCTGGGATCGTAGATAGAGGTCCTTACGATAGCTCGGGGAGAACGTGAACGCTCAGCGGTATATGCGATGCACACAAACCGAGGAATGAGACGTAAGAGACGAACCGAGAAAGCGATATAGAGAAGTACGCAGTGGTTACCACTATCTATGAGACACAAGACGTGCGTCAAGACTTGATGACTGCGATTGCGGGCCTTGAAAGTATATTTCTTTTTCTTTTTTTTTCTTTTCTTTTACACTGTTAAAATTAAATGGATGCGCAATTGGAGGCTTCGTCGTATAGATAAAACTGAGCAATATGGCTATTTTTTATTTTGATGTTTAAGTCAGTATGAACGCCTGAAAATTCTTGTATCAAAGTTCGTTGGACTTTCGATGATGTACAATACAGTCTGAGTTCGCATGTTACTACTTACTAACTGATTTATTATTAGCAGGAATTTTACAAAAGCGGATGCGTTCTCCAGTCTGATCAGAATATTTTGCACGCACATAGCCAAATCAAATTTTTATTGAATTGGAGTTTGAGGACTTGGTGGCAAGGGAAAAAAGCTGATGAAATATCGACAATATATAATACGTTATTGAAGAATTTAATCTCTAACCGAAGTTTAAAAAAAAATTAGTTAAAAATGCACCAGTGATCAATCAGAAGATAGTTTAGTTGTAAAGTGGCTGGAGTAGTGGTATAAATTACTAATTCCATAGTCAAAACAGGAGTAAATTATAGAGTTAACGATGCGCCAGTGCAACACCTCAAAATGGAAGGTAAGAACGAATAGCACGTCGCCCCCACGGCAACATGGTTGGTATTATGCTTTTGGCTCTCGCGACGAAGTAGAAGCTCTTTCTCGTCATCGTGCCGACGTTCCCTTATTAGAGACAGGATGCGCAAGAGTAGTGAGTTTCTGCGGGCGACATAGTTTGTGTCTTCCATCTCACTCGTCGTTCCAGCTCTCTCCAAGTTACGGTACCGTATAAACTTGGAGAGTCTGCGGCTGCTTCAACGATGACGCTTCTGACTATCGTACTTCCCAGTGGGGGTGGCATGCACTCCCCGTTTTCCTCGCTTGTGCGAAGAGAGTACGTCGCTCAAAGGCAAATGTGTAGATTAGAAGTTGACTACGAAATTTTCCATGAAATAAATCTCGTCACCTTCCTCGGCAAAACTTGGAAATGTTGTTTTACGTGGAAGATGAGCCGGCTGAGAAGTTATCATGGACTTTAATTGATCGTTGAGATTCACAAGTGAACTTCTCGACTCCAACAAGAGGCAAGAGGCACTTGCTCTATTCGCTACCGCTAAATTCTCGATTAATACCGATTTTCTTGTAGGATCCATCCATTGTTCCCTTCTACTGGTAACCTAAAGAACCTACAAAGTGCCCCACAATGTCCCCATGGTGTCATGGGGTGCACTCCCCGTTTTCCTCGCTTGTGCGAAGAGAGAACGTTGCTCAAAGGCAAATGTGTAGATTAGAAGTTGACTACGAAATTTTCCATGAAATAAATCCGGTCACCTTCCTCGGCAAGACTTGGAAATGTTGTTTTACGTAGAAGATGAGCCGGCTGAGTAGTTATCACGGACTTTAATTGATCGTTGAGGTTCGCAAGTGAACTTCTCGACTCCAACAAGAGGCAAGAGGCACTCGCTCATTTCTATACGGCTAAATTCTCGATTAATATCAATTTTCTTGTAGGATCCATCCATTGTTCCCTTTTACTGGTAACCTAAAGAACGTACAAAGTACCCCACAATGTCCCCATAGTGGCATGCGGTGCACTCCCCGTTTTCCTCGCTTGTGCGAAGAGAGAACGTCGCTCAAAGACAAATGTGTAGATTAGAAGTAGAATGCGAAATTTTCCATGAAATAACTCTGGTCACCGTCCTCGGCAAGACTTGGAAATGTTGTTTTACGTGGAAGATGAGCCGGCTGAGTAGTTATCACGGACTTTAATTGATGGTTGAGGTTCGCAAGTGAACTTCTCGACTCCAACAAGAGGCAAGAGGCACTCGCTCTATTCGCTACGGCTAAATTCTCGATTAATATCAATTTTCATGTAGGCTCCATCCATTGTTCGCTTTTACTGGTAACCTAAAGAACCTACAAAGTGCCCCACAATGTCCCCATGGTGTCATGCGGTGCACTCCCCGTTTTCCTCGCTTGTGCGAAGAGAGAACGTCGCTCAAAGGCAAATGTGTAGATTAGAAGTTGACTATGAAATTTTCCATGAAATAAATCTGGTCACCTTCCTCGGCAAGACTTGGAAATGTTGTTTTACGTGCAAGATGAGCCGGCTGAGTAGTTATCACGGACTTTAATTGATCGTTGAGGTTCGCAAGTG
Source organism: Ephialtes manifestator (assembly GCA_963970395.1). Taxonomy (NCBI): domain Eukaryota; kingdom Metazoa; phylum Arthropoda; class Insecta; order Hymenoptera; family Ichneumonidae; genus Ephialtes; species Ephialtes manifestator. The sequence continues at coordinate 5,765,625 of OZ019969.1, read as the reverse complement.
AACTTCTCGACTCCAACAAGAGGCAAGAGGCACTCGCTCTATTCCCTACGGCTAAATTCTCGATTAATATCAATTTTCCTGTAGGATCCATCCATTGTTCCCTTCTACTGGTAACCTAAAGAACCTACAAAGTGCCCCACAATGTCCCCATGGTGTCATGGGGTGCACTCCCCGATTTCCTCACTTGTCCGAAGAGAGAACGTCGCTCAAAGGCAAATGTGTAGATTAGAAGTAGACTGCGAAATTTTCCATGAAATAAATCTGGTCACCTTCCTCGGCAAGACTTGGAAATGTTGTTTTACGTGGAAGATGAGCCGGCTGAGTAGTTATCACGGACTTTAATTGATCGTTGAGGTATGCAAGTGAACTTCTCGACTCCAACAAGAGGCAAGAGGCACTCGCTCTATTCCCTACGGCTAAATTCTCGATTAATATCAATTTTCCTGTAGGATCCATCCATTGTTCCCTTCTACTGGTAACCTAAAGAACCTACAAAGTGCCCCACAATGTCCCCATGGTGTCATGGGGTGCACTCCCCGACTTCCTCACTTGTCCGAAGAGAGAACGTCGCTCAAAGGCAAATGTGTAGATTAGAAGTAGACTGCGAAATTTTCCATGAAATAAATCTGGTCACCTTCCTCGGCAAGACTTGGAAATGTTGTTTTACGTGGAAGATGAGCCGGCTGAGTAGTTATCACGGACTTTAATTGATCGTTGAGATTCACAAGTGAACTTCTCGACTCCAACAAGAGGCAAGAGGCACTCGCTCTATTCGCTACGGCTAAATTCTCGATTAATATCAATTTTCATGTAGGATCCATCCATTGTTCCCTTTTACTGGTAACCTAAAGAACCTACAAAGTGCCCCATAATGTCCCCATGGTGTCATGCGGTGCACTCCCCGTTTTCCTCGCTTGTGCGAAGAGAGAACGTCGCTCAAAGGCAAATGTGTAGATTAGAAGTTGACTACGAAATTTTCCATGAAATAAATCTGGTCACCTTCCTCGGCAAGACTTGGAAATGTTGTTTTACGTGGAAGATGAGCCGGCTGAGTAGTTATCACGGACTTTAATTGATCGTTGAGGTTTGCAAGTGAACTTCTCGACTCCAACTAGAGGCAAGAGGCACTCGCTCTATTCGCTACGGCTAAATTCTCGATTAATATCAATTTTCTTGTAGGATCCAGCCATTGATCCCTTCTACTGGCAACCTAAAGAACCTACAAAGTGCCCCACAATGTCCCCATGGTGTCATGGGGTGCACTCCCCGTTTTCCTCGCTTGTGCGAAGAGAGAACGTCGCTCAAAGACAAATGTGTAGATTAGAAGTAGACTGCGAAATTTTCCATGAAATAAATCTGGTCACCTTCCTCGGCAAGACTTGGAAATGTTGTTTTACGTGGAAGATGAGCCGGCTGTGTAGTTATCACGGACTTTAATTGATCGTTGAGGTTCGCAAGTGAACTTCTCGACTCCAACAAGAGGCAAGAGGCACTCGCTCTGTTCGGTACGGCTAAATTCTCGATTAATACCGATTTTCTTGTAGGATGCATCCATTGTTCCCCTTTACTGGTATGCCTTGTGGGTTCTTGCCGCTGTCGCCGAGCGAATGTCGTCGACGAACCCCGATGTTAGGTAGTACACAACTCTGGCTGATCCTCGAGGTGTTTCACCAACGTCACCACACACAGTTTACGGCATATTGGTTTTGGGTTATTAATACAAGCGATGTCCGCGAGCATTGTCTTCGTTGGACACAATAGCCGCTGCTAATGGCCGTCGCGCGAGAACCTGTAACTCGTATACCATTGTAACCGTGGCATTGTGTCCTCTATCCTATCCACTTGCTGTATTATACACACTGTAACTACGAATCTCACTATAATATGTCTCTGCTGTTCACTGCCGACGAAAGTTCGGATCTTCGACAATCCTTCCACTTCTCCCTTTCTTATACATAGATTCTGTGTTATACAGGCCCTTTGCTTTTCAAAATACTTCATAATGCCCTGGATGGTATTATATAAAAGGGATGTATCAAAGGGATTATATTCTACAAGGTAAATCGCTTCTTTGGCGTAAAATATATTTCAATGGCGTTAAAACAAAATTTAGAAGGGTACGGATATTTTATGCAAGGAATTATTAACTGGAAAACCTCTTTGCAATATCTGGCTTGGTTCGTCTTGTTATGATCGTCAAAAACATCTTGATATTTTCCAGGAGTTCTTTTAGCACCAAAAGACTGCTTCGACAGAACGAAACACTATCTATTTCGACATCTCTTATAGTTTTCTTGTTACACAGAACTTTTTCTCTTGAAAATACTTCATTATCCACCCACCTTTTCTGCAAAACAGTCTGTTTCAATGGTGTAAAACGTATTTCAATGACGTTAAAATAATATTTAGGAGGATTACGATTTTCTGTGCAAGAAATTATTAACTGGAAAGCCCTTTGTACCATCCGACTTGGTTCGTTATATTATGGTCGTCAAAATCCTCTGATATTTATCAAGAATCCCTCCAATGTGGAAAGACTCCTTCTAAAGTAAAAGCAAAAGCTTTTGATAATAAGGATGTGTCAGAGGGATTAAACTCAGCAAGCTCGTTTGCTTTTGCACGGTAGAAAATCCTTCAATGACGGTAAACCAACATTTGCAAGCGTTTCAATATTCGGTACGAGAAATTATGTAACAACCCTTTTGCTGGTCTGATACGTTCGCTTATTTTCGACAAACTTACTTTACTTTGATGCTTTCCTTGAGTCTCTGCTGTACGGAAAGACGGTTCTGGCAGAATGAAACGATGAGTCGACGCAGAGAACGATAGCTAGATCTTTACGTTGCCTTTTATTGAAATTCCGTTGTACGTGAACTTTGAAGTGCAAATGAGCTACGTTGGATGTAAAGTGGAAAACTGAAGTCAGCTTTACAGAAAGCGGCTAGACAAAAGGTTGAACGAGAAAGACAATGATGGCTTTATGAAATATATATAACATAGAGTGAAGACGCATGTACGTAAGGCAATATTCTGAGCAGAGGTCAATTAAGGTAATTACTCGGTATTGAACATACGTCAAACTGTGGGATCTACTTCTCCGGCGTTCACAAGCTGCAAAGGAAAATCCTACCTTGCCTCGTCAATTTCATACCGACCTTGTTCTTAGTTCGCCTGCCCAGCATCAAAGGCAGTCTCGATTTTCACATAACGAGGTACGTTAATTAATTCGCAAAGTTCGCCAAGTGAAATACGCCATAATCCGAAATGTTGCAATATCGTCGGTGAAAGACATTGATCTTGCTTGGTCTTGCAAGTTTGATGCCAAAATGACACATGTTAATCATCCACTATTTTAAAGTCGATTAAATATGCGAAAATGTCTACGATTGTCGTATTAGAATTTCGAATTAGTTCAGATAGAAATTATTTATGAATGGTAGGATTATTCCTCATCGTGATATATTTTTGAAATAATAGTAACAAAAAAATTTTGTTATTTGCAATACGATATTTTTTAAATTAGAAAAAAATTAATTGTAAAGAAATGTAAAAATTATCCTGTTCGCAAAAAATATGATCAATGCAGAAAAAAACAACTTTTAGTCCTGAAAAGTGAGGATTGGAAATCTTGCGAGGGTTTCGTAAAAGAAAAGAAAAAAGTTGGAAACCTGTTGGGAGATTGTGACGTGGCAACATCACCTTTTGAACATGAAATGTCCTGATAGTTAATATCCGATTATACAGTGAGCCCATACTTAGCTGTGAAATACCACTGATCTTCTTTATAATTTTCTGCTCCTACCTTCATAAGAGCAACCTCAAAATGCACCTTGCACATAACTATGAATATAATTTCCCTTGCTTGCACGATTTCTGATATCAATTCGCCAAATCACAATTACTCGTTTCTCCCCTCGGTGTTGCCGCATCCGCCTCGCCGATAATTATTTACGAAATTGCGCAGAATATTCGTTGGTCGGCTAACCAACAGGGTACGGTAATTATCGTACATCTTAATAGCGTTTTATAATAACGCCGTATCACGCATGGCCCAAATAACACGTTGTCCAGATACGCTCGCGAGTTGTGTTGGAACGGTAATAATTAATGGGGCCACCATTGTTTCACGCCTCCGAAGCCGCGGTTCAGTCCAATCGTGGCCTCATGATTTCGGGTATAAAGGCTTCAAAGCGAAAAGCAACCAGCGAGAAATATACACGTGGCGAAAGGGTCCGACGTTCGCATGCAAGAAAGAAAAAAAACATGAACAAAAGATATAAGTTAACGAGGTAGAGCTGAACCTCCGAGACAGCGTGGCGGCTAGTAGTCACTCCCCGATTCAGTCGGACAGTAGTGACAGACAATTCCATGACAAAACTATTCCTAGTTTATTTCACGTTTCAGACAGCGGAAATCTGCTTTAGGTGAGGCGCGAGGGCAAATAACGAACGTTCACCGTCGTCTGGACTAGCTATACTATAGGCGAATCAGTAAAGTCCACGCGGCACAAACCAAACACTGCCGCGAATTCTATTCTCGTTCGAACGAATTCGTGTTGTCTTGTTGAGCTCCGAAGACGTCTTACGAAATTTATAGAATTCCGAGGGCGTCACTACTACAACTTAGTTTTTTGGTATTGCTCTTTGCGACGAGATTTTATTTGAAAATGTTCGGAATATCATCGTATATTTTTTATACAGACATTTATGAGGAGTTTAGTTAATGGTTCACAGTAATTAAATTAGACTGGTTTTTTTTAAATTATTTTCATTTTTGTGAAGTTTTACATGTTAAATGAATGCAAATAAATATTGCATTGCTGTATGTGCAGATAATTTGGCGAAATATTTGTAGAGAAGTTATTATCAAATCCAATGTTTCATGTTGTGGTGAGTAAAATAAACAAAGTCGAAATTAGAGAGACGCTAATAAAATTAGTCTGGTTTTTTAAATATTTATTTTCATTTTTGTGAAGTTTTACATGCTAAATGAATGCAAATAAATATTGCATCGCTGTATGTGCTAATAATTTGGCGAAATATTTGTAGAGAAGTTATTATCAAACCCAAGATTTCATGTTGTGGTGAGTAAAATAAACAAAGTCGAAATTAGAGAAACGCTAATAAAATTAGTCTGATTTTTAAAATATTTATTGTCAGTTTTGTGAAGTTTTACATGTTAAATGAATGCAAATAAATATTGCATTGCTGTATGTGCTGATAATTTGGCGAAATATTTGTAGAGAAGTTATTATCAAATCCAAGATTTCATGTTGTGGTGAGTAAAATAAACAAAGTCGAAATTAGAGACACGCTAATAAAATTAGTCTGGTTTTTTAAATATTTATTTTCATTTTTGTGAAGTTTTTCATGCTAAATGAATGCAAATAAATATTGTATTGCTGTATGTGCTGATAATTTGGCGAAATATTTGTAGAGAAGTTATTATCAAATCCAATGTTAATTAAATAAAATTAGTCTGGTTTTCAAAATATTTATTTTCATTTTTGTGAAGTTTTACATGTTAAATGAATGCAAATAAATATTGCATTGCTGATAATTTAGCGAAATATTTATAGAGAAGTTATTATCAAATCCAAGATTTCATGTTGTGGTGAGTAAAGTGAGCAAAGTCGAAATTAAACTGACAGGTGTGAGGAGTGAGGGCAAAAACGAGTCGTGAATGTGTGAACTGACAGACTGCTGGAGTCTGGATTGTGCGAGAAGGCGTTTGTACCGAACGATTCAGTCTGCTTTTCGATCTATCCCACTCTGCTTCTTTCTATATCCCTTTTTTTTGCTCTCTTTTGTTTGCACCTTTTCGCGGAGGGTATACTTATACCCGTCTTATTCATTTTTTTGTACTTCTTCAAGCAGCGGCGTCTGGATGCCGGAGTTCTCTCCACCGTGATTCTTATTTAAGCCCTCCTCTTGTTCGCTTCTTTCCTTGTCTTTCTCTTTTTTAAGCAGTCTCTCTATACTTGCTCGCACATTATGCACTTCAGAGCGCGTTTTATTTAATTGGTATTGACGCCCTGTCCACTTCTTTTCCTTCGTATAAACTGAACGAACGAACGATATTGGAAAAAAATTCCAATCCGGCGCCTTTTTATCATTTACGGTGCGGATCCACACTTCGTTACGTGGAGTCATTTGACAAAAGTGTATTATTAGTTTCGAAGGCGTTATTGCATTTCGAATTACACGCCCCAAAACCTTGTGGCGGTGACAGAAAAGGCCAATTGCATTCCCTCTCCTTAAATTTTTCACATAATGATCTTTTACATTTTTCCTGATATTTTATAAAGGCCTATGAATTTTTTAATTTTGGCTGAGATTGAAGAAAAAATTATAATCTCGATATAACCATCCAGTTTTTTTTTTAAATTCAATATAATCATTCAAAAAGTTAAAACTAAATCCTGAGTTTATTCGCATCTATTACATATTTTATTTAAAATATTCCATAAGGCATTCAATGTTTATAGCCTAAAGCTTTACTGCTTATCCAAAGTACCTTGAGTTTACATAGCTTTTGTTGCAAAAGAATCTGCAAAAGTGCTTCTCCAACTTCATTTCAAAGATTTATTTTTATCAAGCAACGTGAATCTTCAATTTCGTTGTATCAGCAGCTTGAGAATGTGTTTTTTATGGTACTCTTCAGTTTCTCGTGTTAGTGCAGCCTGTATCTTACTCCCTATTTCTTTATCTCGAAAAGTCACGGAAAGCTTCAGCGCTCCGCGACTTTTGCACGCGCAACGCTGTACCGCAGGCGTTTTGCCCATATACTTCCATACCTCGAGACCTCGAGATGGTTTCGAGGGCAATAAAAACACAAATTCTTGTCCTCATATTCTTGAATATACCTGTCTCTTCAAAATAAGCATAAATTGTCATCTCCATATTGCTCATAAATTCAACCCCACGTGTCATCGTATGTATCTGTCATTTCATCTCCTCTCGCAGTACCTTTTTTTTATATTTCTTTCATAATGATATATCACTGATGTGTATTATGGGTGAAAATACATAATTTATGGTGCAAAGTCCGATGGTTCTCGAGCCTCGAGTGTGACCGAAACTTTCGCTTTCCAAGGTTTCCCCAGAGTTTTGAGGGGAGCTCTGAACGCGTTCAGTTGTGAACTTGTTACCAAAGCACGGAGGAGCTCTTTCGCCGTGAGGCAAACATTTGCCAGGCCGCATCCATGTCCTCGTAGTCGCGGTCGTCGAGATACCGTCGAGACCTGGTATTACGATCAATGAGTTTGGACAGCCGCCATCTCTGAGAATCATATTAAGGTTCACGTCGCTTAAACGGCAATACCAATGCTGCGTGTCGTTTGTTAGTCAGCTGGAAAGTTTCAACGAAGAGTGGAATGAAAGAAGAGTCAACGAAAAAAAAGGTGGGAAGAGTAATGAGGTGGAAGCTGCAGCATAAAGTGGACTGTGAGTGAACGAAACGGTGGGCGGCAAAGAAAGCAGTATGATCGAGAACAGAAGCTCGACTAAACTGAGTGAGGCAAATAAGATAGTTAAGATGTATTATAACACGAAGATGCACATCTATCGCTCAGAAAATACTTATAAATGATGTCATTTTTCATTTTGCAACTAAAGATCATTTCAACTCATGAGGTTCTACTATTCGTTAATGCATAGTTTTAGAACAAAGACCGCATATATTTAAGAATGCAACTAATTTGCTTGCCATTCCCAAGTCCTGATAGTCAAAGAACGAAAGAATTTTCAGAAGGAAACTCTCTGTTCGAAAAATACCGAGTTCTGGAGAACGTGAATATTATGCAAAGGTACGTAAAAGTGGAGAAGAAACGTTTCGCCATTTTAATGAGGTACGAGAAATTCTTCTCATTTCTGGCTCAATGCCCTGTACGTTGCATACGTGCGCCAGAAAGTCAGCGGTGCGGATAACGCGCCTTGACAATCTATGAAATGTTCTGGAGTTATAATACAGACAAACGACACCAAGTGTCTAGTATAGTATGTACGTGTCTCTAGTATGCAAATCGTACAATTTAGTAGCAGCCAAGTTGTAGTACATTTACTGCCCGTTGGTTATGTATACAAATATAAATAATCAATTACACCTAGTTATAATGAATATAAGAGAGAGAATTTACAAGACAGCGTCTGTAGGACTTGAGAACGTTAAACTCTGTGCGGTGCCCTTAAGCAACTAGGAAACGTGATGGTCGTCATAGGGATAACTTGGTTTTCCTGGTGAGACCAGGTTGACTGGCTCGTACGGGTCTTTCGTTGCATCGTTGCATCGTTGTATCGCGCCGGAGGCCAAAGAGGATCGAGCTGGAACGAACTGGAGCGAGAACGGAACGAAAGCTGGCGGAATTCCAAGATCATCGTTCCTTTTTGCCCCTTTGGGGCAGAAGGGAAGTGAGAGATAGCTGGAACAGACGAAGAACCTCAGTTTAAACCATTGCGGAGGACATACTCGAGTGATCCTGACCAACGAAACTACGAGCTCTTATGTTTAGACGAAGGATTCCACGGAGCCATTCCAACCAGACTTCAGGAGCTCATCGACTGAAAGTCAACGTCCAATGCTAACACGACCACGTATGATGACCAGAATAGACGGTATAGTGCGGTAACGTCTCACGAATTTCGTGGCGGTCCCTTGTGCTTCGATTTTCGAGGATACGATGCGGTAAAGGTTCTCTCACGTAGTTTCGTTGGCATCCAGAAGGTTTGAATTTCTATCTATTTCTGACTTTGGACACTTGTGGATATATCTTCACATGCATCGCTGTAATGGTCGTGGGTTGCAGCTGCGAGTCGATTTTCCGATCATGTAATACCGATCTTCTCTAAGAAACCTAAGAAAAATGACCAATAGGACATTAACTTTCAATAATCACTAAACTCTTCTGTTTGTGTTTAGGACAGATATGAGGATAGTTTTGTGAGCGAAGTTAAAACAGTCATTAAAATGATTCGAACCCGACTTTGGACCTTGATCAACCATCAACGTCCAATCTGAACCCGATCACGTCCTTTCACGTAGCTTCATTGGCATCTCTTAAAGGGTTGACTTTCTGTTTCTTTCTGTTCTGGACTCTTGCAGATATATCATCGCCATGCATCATTCTTTGACGTGTAAGTGGCTTACGAATGCGAGTGGATCTGCAAGCTGGTCATGTTCCGAAGGGGCAGTGATGGTGCTTCTAAAACTAATGAAAAGATCCTACAAAATATATGTTGAACTGATTTCAACCAACAAGACACTAAAGCTTAGCGTTGAATGTCGAATTCTCATTTGTAATTGAATGTGAATGTTAAATGTCGGAAATATTGATCAAGCTCCTGGGTTAAATCTTCGTATTGAACATTTTCTTGTTGACAAGTTTAATGAAGTCTGAACATAGCAATTTTATTGACAACTTTTCGACTTGACCAGTGCCCAACAAAAAGATTGAAATGTGGATTAGACGCGTGCGAGGGAAGTTCGTCCCCTTAGGCAGCAGCGTGTCCCGTTCCATTTTCACGCGCACCAATCATCTGCATCGACAGGATAGCTCGGCTTCCGTAACGGCAAAAACTTGCTTAAATTCTGCCCCGTCGTTTCATACTGCTGGTTGCAGAGCCGCTTTTCGTCTACCTTTTGTTTTCCATCTCTTTGCTTCCTTTGAACCTCACTCTCGTTTATCCTTCTCAGTCAGCTTTTTGGGATGCCACGAAGCGAGGTGAGATGGCTTCGAGGCAACCCCTGAATCGGGGAAAGCCCGCCTGGTGTTTCTTATCAATGAATGTAAACGACAGGCGATTGATTTACTCACGCGCTCTTTTTCTACTTCCCTTGTTTTCTATTTTCTACAAAGCTGAACAATTCGTAAATGGAAAATTGATCGCTGAAATCATCCATTATAAATTATACAACTAATATCCATAAATTTATGAACGGACGCGTTTAATATCATTTATCATGTTTCTGATTTCAGAATTCATGATTCTGAGGTTTGCTCGCAAAAATTCCAAAAATGGTCGATTTATCTTTTCTTTTTTTATTTAAAATGTCAGCCCAAAAGGTCGTGACAATAAATTTTTTTCCTGGGGAGGATTTTTGGCTCTTAACTTGCCAGCAGATTCAGAGTTCGTGTGTTTAAAAGTCAAAATCACACCTAACAATTGTGGTAGATACAATTCTCTAGAGGTAGAGACACCTAAGAGTACACGCGTGATCATGAATCATAGCAACCGGTCTAACCCCAGCGCCAAAGCCTGGAGCTCGTTAGATTTATAGCTCTTGGGATTGGCGCGAGGCGCGAATGCGAGCGGAAGGATCTACTTTTCCGCGCGCGAGTCTGTCGAGCCCTCAGCTTGCAATGCTCACGATAGCCGAGATAGCGTATAAGGGGTATACCTTCAGTACGATTCTGCAGTACTCGAGAACTGCACTGTACTATCGTACATAGGGCCTATACCTACCAACATATACCAACAATATAAACCCTCACAACTGCAATGTATACGACACTCCTTTGTTACGCCTCGTTATCCGATCTGCGTCGAGGAGAACGAAGGATCTCAAAAGCAACGTGAACGTACATTCTATATAGCCCTGTACTACTGCACAATTCTGTACGTATTGCAAGGGAACGCCCGGCTCTTTGAGAAATGTGGAGTAGTACCCACGTCCGCTTAGGTACCCATCGGGCTATCTCTCGGAAAGGGCTCTACAAAGCTCTGCAAAGGAGAACGGGAGTAGCCTCGGACTTGGTTCTCACCAATTTCTTTCGCGAATTTTTCGTACTTCAGGTGTTGCTATAGTAGAAGCCCGAATAAGAACCAACAGTTCTGCCTCCGTCAGAATCAGTTGTTTTCAGCCTTTGCTCTGCTCCATCTTGATCAAAACTGTTGTGTGAGGATTCGATAGCCAATTCTGCCTCTTTCAAGACTCGCCGACATTATACCAAAAGTTTACACAAGGCAAGACAAAAAATATACGAGCCCAGTTACTTTTTTCTTCCCTGAATCGACATCATCGCTGGAACTCGCTGGAAACTGGTACTAAGTTTGACAGACTCATACAAGTTAGGTTCATTAGGTTCGTTAGGTTGAGATTTCTCTTCAATGAGAAAGACGTACGGCTATAAATTTAGTACAAATGACTATCAAACTGCTTTATGTTGGGATTAAATGCTACAGACGGATGAATTTCTATATTTTTCGATGGTGTAAGTTACGCAAAGTCAGCCTGTAGGGTTTAAGACGTTATGGTTCGAAAAGGTGTAAACTTCTCGCACGCACAACGATTCCGGAATGCCGTAGCCGCGGCAGCCGAAGAGGCATTGCGATAATCGTTCAAGTACCGGAGTTGTGTCGGACGTAGTGGCTGGTTAGTCGAAGGTGAGATCGTGAAAAGCGTTGTATCCAACGCGGCAAGATTCCTCGTCTGGTAGTCGAGCGATTATGTGCTGAGCGCCAGGGCGGTCTGTCGGAGAGTCTGTTCGTAGTCTCGCGAAGAAACCTGTGAGCTGTAGCTGTGAGGTAAGGTGCATCCCGTTCTGCTCTATCTCGCTCAGAAGTTGAATTAATAATCGGCAGATCGCCAGGGATAGCGTTCAATGGGAAGTGCGCTTCTAGGCCTCACTCGTAGAGACAGTGAAGGAAATCTCGCCGTGGATATAGTGTGTAGGAGTATAATAGTAGTTGGGCGGTAGTATCACTTGTAGTTGTGAGGAAGGAAGGCAATATGGACTTAGGGGAGGGCTCGAGAGACTCTAAGAGCGAGCATTGAGTTGATTTATGCCAGATCGGAGATAGTCCGCATGACTGCTGCTCCTGCTTTGCGTTGGCTTGCTTACCTCCGCCTCTTCCTTCACAGCAATGGTATATTCCACTGTCTCTCTCTCTTTTTCTCTTGGTCTCTGAAACTGAGGCTCTCTAACTATGTGCTGAGTCTCATAGAGCGGTACATTGGTATATGTTCACCTTCGGGCACACATGTGAGGCCGTCTTAAGATTTATCGTGGATTTGTCTGTAGTGTGTGCTGCCAGGAAGAGGGAGGCATAAGGGGGTAAAAAAAAGAGAAGGGAGGAAGAGGAGATGCAGAACTTGGGTGAGGTCGAAGGTGATGCAGACTAGAAGAACCGGACGAAGGAGCTAGAAATATGTAGGATTATGGGTGGCGATAAAATTAGGATCAAGGATATTGGAAAAGAGACTAAGCTACAGTATTGTCATTTCTTTTATTTCATTAAAATAATAGCCTGCTTCACGAGCGTGCCAAAATTCAGTATGACAGTTCAAGCGGTTCTCAAGTTATAAGAGGCTGAAAAGGGCTATAAAATTCTAAGACCATTAGCACACACACACACATGCTGGACATTTTATCATCGCAGGTCTTTAATGTTTTTTTCATGACACTAAAGCCTCCTTTATGCCTTTATGAGTAAGTAAAGATAAATAAAAACTTTGTAAAAAAAAAAAATCAAAGACTCTTAGGAACAAAAGTCATAAGATCCTTATTAAATCCCCTTTTCCCAATTTCTCCCATTTCTTCCCTTCACAGCAATGGTATATTCCACTGTCTCTCTCTCTTTTTCTCTTGGTCTCTAAAACTGAGGCTCTCTAACTATGTGCCGAGTCTCATAGGCCGGTACGTTGGTATATATTCACCTTCGGACACACATGTGAGGCCGTCTTAAGATTTATCGTGGATTTGTCTGTAGTGTGTGCTGCCAGGAAGAGGGCGGCATAAGGGGGTTAAAAAAGAGAAGAGAGGAAGAGGAGATGTAGAGCTTGGGTGAGGTCGAAGGTGATGCAGACTAGAAGAACCGGACGAAGAAGCTAGAAATATGTAGGATTATGGGTGGCGATAAAATTAGGATCAAGGATATTAGAAAAGAGACTAAGCTACAGTATTGATGTTTCTTTTATTGCATAAAATAATAGCCTGCTTCACCAGCGTGCCAAAATTCAGTATGACAATTCAAGCGGTTCTCAAGTTATAAGAGGCTGAAAAGGGCTATAAAATTCTAAGACCATTAGCACACACACACACATGCTGGACATTTTATCATCGCAGGTCTTTAATGTTTTTTTCATGACACTAAAGCCTCCTTTATGCCTTTATGAGTAAGTAAAGATAAATAAAAACTTTGTAAAAAAAAATCAAAGACTCTTAGGAACAAAAGTCATAAGATCCTTATTAAATCCCCTTTTCCCAATTTCTCCCATTTCTTCCCTTCACAGCAATGGTATATTCCACTGTCTCTCTGTCTTTTTCTCTTGGTCTCTCAGACTGAGGCTCTCTAACTATGTGCCTAGTCTCATAGGCCGGTACGTTGGTATATATTCACCTTCGGACACACATGTGAGGCCGTCTTAAGATTTATCGTGGATTTCTCTGTAGTGTGTGCTGCCAGGAAGAGAGAGGCATAAGGGGGTTAAAAAAGAGAAGAGAGGAAGAGGAGATGCAGAACTTGGGTGAGGTCGAAGGTGATGCAGACTAGAAGAACCGGACGAAGAAGCTAGAAATATGTAGGATTATGGGTGGCGATAAAATTAGGATCAAGGATATTGGAAAAGAGACTAAGCTACAGTATTGTTGTTTCTTTTATTTCATTAAAATAATAGCCTACTTCAACAGCGCGCCAAAATTCAGTATGACAATTCAAGCGGTTCTCAAGTTATAAGAGGCTGAAAAGGGCTATAAAATTCTAAAACCATTAGCACACACACACACATGCTGGACATTTTATCATCGCAGGTCTTTAATGTTTTTTTCATGACACTAAAGCCTCCTTTATGCCTTTATGAGTAAGTAAAGATAAATAAAAACTTTGTAAAAAAAAATCAAAGACTCTTAGGAACAAAAGTCATAAGATCCTTATTAAATCCCCTTTTCCCCATTTCTCCCATTTCTACCTTCGTTCCTTTTTCCCATGGCAGAGGTGGTGAGACTCCGTTGGAGATCGTGAAGCGCGGCCGAAGTCTCGACGGTGGCTCAGCGGCGGCAGGAAGGAGAACGGGTAAAGAACGCCGGATAGCTGTCAACAGGCTTTGAAAAATGTGCTAAGTTGAGAAAAAGTGACTGGCTTGGCCGCAAGCGCCGTACAATATCTTCTTCTCACTCTCACTTCAGTAGAACTCCAGTAGATTACTCGAGTGAGACGAGGATTGCTGCTGCTGTTGCTGCGATCGTTCTCTTTCTCTGTCCTGTTCTCCCTGCGCGTTTCTCCTCGAAGCGCCCAACAGGAGAAACATCACACAGAGAGTCTCTCTCCCATTCCTCGTCCTCGTCCCATTACCCCGCGATCCTTCGCTTCTTACCTGCCTGTTAACCGCGATACAGCAAAACGGTACAGGATCGGAGAATGTGGAAGGACAGCCAAGGCTGCCGGTACCATTAACATTAACACGCGCCAGCCAACCAGTCAGAGAGTCAATGTCTGGTTGCTACCACCAGAATTGCACGCACGCACGAACTCACCTATATAACGCTTCAACGCTCTTGCACCCCCTTTCGACACGTTCGTAATAAGTATGTAAATAGCAGAATTGCATACCCACTTGGTTATAGCAACGTATATGCATATATACATATATGTAGTCAGATGTGATACATTATGAATTGCAGGATGTCAAATATGCGGTGTACGTCAGATCGAGACTTATGGCCTGATCATTTTCCTATCTTTTATTTTTCTTGTTTTATTTTATTTATTTATATCAGGGTTCGGAAGTAACGCGTTACTAGTAACGTTGTTAGTGAATTCGTTACTTTTTGGTGGTAACGGCCGGTAACGTCGTTACATTTTTATTCGTGTAATTCTAAGACAACGCTCGTTACAATTTTTTTGTAACAAGTAACGCAATAGCCGTTACTTTTTCGTTACTTTTTGAGATACAAAATGTTTGTTAACAAGTAGCTGTTCGAATTCCCTCTAAGAGGCGAGATACCAACGAAAATGAACGAAAGCTAATTGCTCGACGTTAATAAACGCTTCCTCTGAATTATTCGTTTTTTTGTTATTGACCTTCATTCTAAACGTTAATAATTATATACGTCTGAATTTGTTATATGATTAATGTTTTTAAGTAACGAAAAGTAACGGAAGCGTTACATTTTCAGTAACGATAACGGTAACGCGTTATTTTTTCACAAGGAGTAACGGTAACGCGTTACTTTTTCACAAGGCGTAACGGTAACGGTAACGAATTACTTTTAATAAGTAACGTTCCGAACCCTGATTTACATTATATATATTATTATTTATTACTTATGGCTTAATGATTTTCCTATCTTTTATTTTTCCTGTTTTGTTTTATTTTTAATAAAATTTTCTTTCAAATTTAATTCGACGGGTGATTTAACGAGGTACGTGAAATGTTGGAAAAATTGGGTTTCTTAGGGGACTTAGAAAAATCTGAGCTTCGGGAGCCCTTAAGTAGAAAGATCAGGGATTCTTTGAGGGATTTCATAGAGGGACGTAGAAAAATTAGAAGATGAGGGTCTCAAATCCTTCGATTCTTTTTTATAATATAGAGAGTGGTGAGATTAGTTATATTACGAATTGCAATGGATATGCATATATACATATATGTAGTCAGATGTGATACATTATGAATTGCAGGATGTTAAATATGCGGTGTACGTCAGATCGAGACTTATGGCCTGATCATTTTCCTATCTTTTATTTTTCTTGTTTTATTTTATTTATTTATTTTATTATATTATTTATATTATTATTTATTACTTATGGCCTGATGATATTCCTATGTTTTATTTCTCTTGTTTTATTTTATTTATTTATATTATATATATATTATTATTTATTACTTATGGTCTGATGATTTTCCTATCTTTTATTTTTCTTGCTTTATTTTATTTATTCATATTATATATATTATTATTTATTACTTATGGTCTGATGATTTTCCTATCTTTTATTTTTCTTGTTTTATTTTATTTATTCATATTATATATATTATTATTTATTACTTATAGCCTAATGATTATCCTATCTTTTATTTTTCCTGTTTTATTTTATTTCGAATAAAATTTTCTTTCAAATTTAATTCGATGTATGATTTAACGAAGTACTTGAAATGTTGGAAAAATTGGGTTTCTTAGGGGACTTAGAAAAATCTGAGCTTCGGGAGCTCATAATTAGAAAGATCAGGGATTTCATAAGGAGATGTAGAAAAATTAGAAGATGAGGATCTCAAATTCTTCGATATTTTTTTATAATATAGAGAGTGGTCAGATTAGTTATATTATAAATTGCAGTATGTCAGACATGCGGGATACATCAGAGCGAGACTTACAGCCTGATAATATCCTATCTTCAATTTTTGCTGTTTTATTTTAGATATTTAATTCTTTAAATTTTTTTAAAATTCATACTTTTAGATTTATTTCAACGTGTAATTTAACGCGGATGATACAGAGCCATAATCGCGAAGCCACAATCGCTACAAGGCTTTGAGGTTGTACGAGGTACGTGGAATGTTGGAAAAATGATGGCGCGAGAAGAGCTTGCAGGGCTTATCCACAACGATCGATGATCTATGGTACGAGTGTGCTGGAGTGCGTCTATCTCTGTACAGCTTGTCGTCGGGAGGTCAAAGGATTTTACACCTAACGATCCGTGGTACTAACTCTGTGTGCCACCTGTTATCGGAGATCCACCATCCTTCTCGCTAAATAACGGAACGCGAGAGATGAAAGCTGCTACCGGTGATGTTGATGCGGTTGAATCGTTACGTTCTCACCGTTTTAAAGAGCCTACGTAAAAAAAAAGAAGTGGTGTATGATCGATAAAAAAATACCTCAGGGTGGATTTATTGTTACGATAGAAACTTGATACTAGTGCTTTTTTCTCTTCATTTTTATTCATATATTATAATTCAGTTATTAATTTTTCTTTTCCATTTTGAGGTTTGAGATTTCATCGAAAATTATTGAATATTTCATTCAATGTATGAAAAAAAAATGTTATAAAAATGAATAGACTATTCGAAACAAAAATTATGCCATTAAATATACATTTTACATTATTAAAAATAAAAGGGTAATGCGTTTAATTTTTCTACTATTTTTACTTTAAAAAACTGTTAATTTTTCTGAAATATTAATCCTATCGATATTTTATTCCGTAATAAAGATAATTATTCTCCATAAAATGATAAAAAATTGACATAATAAAAATGGCATGAAAATACAATTATCGCTTAAATGATGGTTGGTTCAGCGCGCATTTTGAGATTTGAGATTTCATCGAAATTTATTAAATATTTAATTCAGTATATGAAAAAAAAAATATCATAGAAATGGATAAACTATTCGAAAAAAAATAATTTTGAGAAAATAAAAAGGTAATGCGTTTAATTTTTCTACTACTTTTATTTAAAAAAAAACTGTTGATAATTTTTCTGAAATATTAATCCTATCGATATTTTATTCCGTAATAAAGATAATTATTCTCCATAAAATGATAAAAAATTGACATAATAAAATGGCATGAAAATACAATTATCGGTTAAATGATGGTCGGTAGTGTCTCCAGAATGGTGTGTGCAAGGTCGATTAAATAACCATAATACTTCCGGTGAAGCTTCAGCCCGCATTTTGAGATTTGAGATTTCGTCGAAATTTATTAAATATTTAATTCAGTATATGAAAAAAAAAAATATCATAGAAATGGATAAACTATTCGAAAAAAAAATAATTTTGAGAAAATAAAAAGGTAATGCGTTTAATTTTTCTACTATTTTTATTTAAAAAAAACTGTTGATAATTTTTCTGAAATATTAATCCTATCGATATTTTATTCCGTAATAAAGATAATTATTCTCCATAAAATGATAAAAAATGGACATAATAAAAATGGCATGAAAATACAATTATCGGTTAAATGATGGTCGGTAGTGTCTCCAGAATGGTGTGTGCGAGGTCGATTAAATAACCATAATACTTCCGGTGAAGCTTCAGCCCGCATTTTGAGATTTGAGATTTCGTCGAAATTTATTAAATATTTAATTCAGTATATGAAAAAAAAAATATCATAGAAATGGATAAACTATTCGAAAAAAAATAATTTTGAGAAAATAAAAAGGTAATGCGTTTAATTTTTCTACTATTTTTATTTAAAAAAAACTGTTGATAATTTTTCTGAAATATTAATCCTATCGATATTTTATTCCGTAATAAAGATAATTATTCTCCATAAAATGATAAAAAATGGACATAATAAAAATGGCATGAAAATACAATTATCGGTTAAATGATGGTCGGTAGTGTCTCCAGAATGGTGTGTGCGAATTCGATTAAATAACCATAATACTTCCGGTGAAGCTTCAGCCCGCATTTTGAGATTTGAGATTTCGTCGAAATTTATTAAATATTTAATTCAGTATATGAAAAAAAAAATATCATAGAAATGGATAAACTATTCGAAAAAAAATAATTTTGAGAAAATAAAAAGGTAATGCGTTTAATTTTTCTACTATTTTTATTTAAAAAAAACTGTTGATAATTTTTCTGAAATATTAATCCTATCGATATTTTATTCCGTAATAAAGATAATTATTCTCCATAAAATGATAAAAAATGGACATAATAAAAATGGCATGAAAATACAATTATCGGTTAAATGATGGTCGGTAGTGTCTCCAGAATGGTGTGTGCGAGGTCGATTAAATAACCATAATACCTCCGGTGACGTTTCAGCACTTGGGGGCAGATGGCGAGCGTTAGGATAATAATAATTACGTCTTCTCCAGTCCTCGGAGGTGTGTCGTAATCGTTCGAGTCGCCACGGGGTGTACTGGTGACCACCACCGGCCCGATATGGTTGCAGGACAAAATCATCTCGCTCTGCACTCACTCTCGTCCTTTTGGCTCGCACTCGGTGACATCGACTGGCATCATCGCTGCCGGTGTCTGGCAGCAGCGTGGCTTTTATCACTGCATGTTCACGCGCGTACTCGACAAGTCTCGTTCCCTCTGCACTGGCTCTTTCTCCTCTCCAACACTACCATTAGCGTAGCATAGCTATTTACCATATATGTATACCGTCTATGAAAACGACACGGTAAACGTTTTCGCACACGTGCGCCTGTCACTTCCTGTACTCTACTATCATCTATCCTAATATATAACGCATTCTCCATCAGTTTGGCCACTTTTTTTCTATCAGATATAAAAAATAATTAACCAGTTATTATTAATATTTCAAAGTACGTTCCGGTAATTTATTGAGAATTATTTATGCAGCCTGTTTTTTTAACTTTTGTTTTCAAATAAATACTCTGCCGATTTTGAGTTATATAATTTCGTATCAATTTCTACAAAATCGAATATTTTTCGTGGTAAGTACAATTTTTTACATCGTAGAATTAAATTTAAAAAAATGTAAAATCGCGTTCTGTCGAAATTTATTGGAAAGTCCCTATTTTTAGGTATTAACATTTTTTTATCGGTTTGGCCACTTTTTTTCTATCAGATTGAAAAAATAATTAGCCAGTTATTATCAATATTTCAAAGTACGTTCCGGTAATTTATTGAGAATTATTTATGCAGTTATGTAAGTGGTACAATGTAAGGTTTATTTTTAACAAAAATAGCTGTTTTTTTTACTTTTGTTTTCAAATAAATACTCTGCCGATTTTGAGTTATGTAATTTCGTATCAATTTCGACAAAATCGAATATTTTTCGTGGTAAGTACAATTTTTGACATCGTAGAATTAAATTTAAAAAAATGTAAAATCGTTCTGTCGAAATTTATTGGAAAGTCTCGATTTTTAGGTATTAACATTTTTTTATCAGTTTGGCCACTTTTTTTTCTATCAGATTTAAAAAATAATTAACCAGTTATTATTAATATTTCAAAGTACGTTCCGGTAATTTATTGAGAATTATTTATGCAGTTATGTAAGTGGTGCAATGTAAGGTTTATTTTTAACAAAAATAGCTGTTTTTTTTAACTTTTGTTTTCAAATAAATACTCTGCCGATTTTGAGTTATATAATTTCGTATCAATTTCGACAAAATCGAATATTTTTCGTGGTAAGTACAATTTTTAACATCGTAGAATTAAATTTAAAAAAAGTAAAATCGTTCTGTCGAAATTTATTGGAAAGTCTCGATTTTTAGGTATTAACATTTTTTTATCAGTTTGGCCACTTTTTTTTCTATCAGATTTAAAAAATAATTAACCAGTTATTATTAATATTTCAAAGTACGTTCCGGTAATTTATTGAGAATTATTTATGCAGTTATGTAAGTGGTGCAATGTAAGGTTTATTTTTAACAAAAATAGCTGTTTTTTTTAACTTTTGTTTTCAAATAAATACTCTGCCGATTTTGAGTTATATAATTTCGTATCAATTTCTACAAAATCGAATATTTTTCGTGGTAAGTACAATTTTTTACATCGTAGAATTAAATTTAAAAAAAATGTAAAATCGTTCTGTCGAAATTTATTGGAAAGTCCCTACTTTTAGGTATTAACATTTTTTTATCAGTTTGGCCACTTTTTTTTCTATCAGATTGAAAAAATAATGAGCCAGTTATTATTAATATTTCAAAGTACGTTCCGGTAATTTATTGAGAATTATTTATGCAGATATGTAAGTGGTACAATGTAAGGTTTATTTTTAACAAAAATAGCTGTTTTTTTTTACTTTTGTTTTCAAATAAATACTCTGCCGGTTTTGAGTTATATAATTTCGTATCAATTTCGACAAAATCGAATATTTTTCGTGGTAAGTACAATTTTTGACATCGTAGAATTAAATTTAAAAAAATGTAAAATCGTTCTGTCGAAATTTATTGGAAAGTCTCGATTTTTAGGTATTAACATTTTTTTATCAGTTTGGCCACTTTTTTTTCTATCAGATTTAAAAAATAATTAACCAGTTATTATTAATATTTCAAAGTACGTTCCGGTAATTTATTGAGAATTATTTATGCAGTTATGTAAGTGGTGCAATGTAAGGTTTATTTTTAACAAAAATAGCTGTTTTTTTTAACTTTTGTTTTCAAATAAATACTCTGCCGATTTTGAGTTATATAATTTCGTATCGATTTCGACAAAATCGAATATTTTTCGTGGTAAGTACAATTTTTTACATCGTCGAATTAAATTTAAAAAAATGTAAAATCGTTCTGTCGAAATTTATTGGAAAGTCTCGATTTTTAGGTATTAACATTTTTTTATCAGTTTGGCCACTTTTTTTTCTATCAGATTTAAAAAATAATTAACCAGTTATTATTAATATTTCAAAGTACGTTCCGGTAATTTATTGAGAATTATTTATGCAGTTATGTAAGTGGTGCAATGTAAGGTTTATTTTTAACAAAAATAGCTGTTTTTTTTTACTTTTGTTTTCAAATAAATACTCTGCCGATTTTGAGTTATATAATTTCGTATCAATTTCTACAAAATCGAATATTTTTCATGGTAAGTACAATTTTTTACATCGTAGAATTAAATTTTTAAAAAATGTAAAATCGTTCGGTCGAAATTTATTGGAAAGTCTCGATTTTTAGGTATTAACATTTTTTTTATCAGTTTGGCCACTTTTTTTTCTATCAGATTTAAAAAATAATTAACCAGTTATTATTAATATTTCAAAGTACGTTCCGGTAATTTATTGAGAATTATTTATGCAGTTATGTAAGTGGTGCAATGTAAGGTTTATTTTTAACAAAAATAGCTGTTTTTTTTAACTTTTGTTTTCAAATAAATACTCTGCCGATTTTGAGTTATATAATTTCGTATCGATTTCGACAAAATCGAATATTTTTCTTGGTAAATACAATTTTTGACATCGTAGAATTAAATTTAAAAAAATGTAAAATCGTTCTGTCGAAATTTATTGGAAAGTCCCTATTTTTAGGTATTAACATTTTTTTATCAGTTTGGCCATTTTTTTCTAACAAATTGAAAAAATAATTAGCCAGTTATTATTAATATTTCAAAGTACGTTCCGGTAATTTATTGAGAATTATTTATGCAGTTATGTAAGTGGTGCAATGTAAGGTTTATTTTTAACAAAAATAGCTGTTTTTTTTAACTTTTGTTTTCAAATAAATACTCTGCCGATTTTGAGTTATATAATTTCGTATCGATTTCGACAAAATCGAATATTTTTCTTGGTAAATACAATTTTTGACATCGTAGAATTAAATTTAAAAAAATGTAAAATCGTTCTGTCGAAATTTATTGGAAAGTCCCTATTTTTAGGTATTAACATTTTTTTATCAGTTTGGCCATTTTTTTCTAACAAATTGAAAAAATAATTAGCCAGTTATTATTAATATTTCAAAGTACGTTCCGGTAATTTATTGAGAATTATTTATGCAGATATGTAAGTGGTGCAATGTAAGGTTTATTTTTAACAAAAATAGCTGTTTTTTTTACTTTTGTTTTCAAATAAATACTCTGCCAATTTTGAGTTATATAATTTCGTATCAATTTCGACAAAATCGAATATTTTTCGTGGTAAGTACAATTTTTGACATCGTAGAGTTAAATTTTAAAAAATGTAAAATCGTTCTGTCGAAATTTATTGGAAATTTGTTGTCCGCAAGCGGTCAAACTGTTTGCCTCCTGGCTTACAGTTTTTTTTCTTCCTGTAAAATAAAACCCCGTCCTAAACTGAAATAAAATTTCCCTAATGGCCCGGGCCCCTCGAGTTGGCGATCCGCGCCTGAACTCGCGAAAGCTCCCGTAGTTCCCGCTCGGCCGACAGATGGCCACGACGATGCGGTTTCTCCCGCAAGAGAAAGGAGTCCCGGCCGTGCATATAAGCAGCGAAGATACAGAGTTTTTGATCCGAAACTTCCTGCCCGTTTCTCCCAGTAGAGACGACCGCAGGAGGTAAGGATCCGGGAATAGTGCTGCCTACGTACAATTCCTAATTTTTGTCCTATTTACTGCTCATAAGTAAATATATTAACCCGAGGTTGCTGTTTAAGTAATTTCTTTTCTTACAGAATTCACCTGACTGTCCATAAGTCGGGACTTCCCTTTAAATTGTGTTTTTTCCAAAGAGTATAAATAATAGATATAAAAAAATAACTTAAATAAAATATTCTTTTAACGTAAATTGCCCTCCCTAACAAATTTGCTGCCCATAAGTGAATTTTTCCTCTAATAAGTGACTGCTGACTTCACGTAGTCACCCTTTTCTTTTCCTCAGGAACTCGCCATCTCTAAAACTCAGCTTATGTTTCCCTTTTTATTTATTAACTTTTATTAATATGTTTTAATTGCTTGTTTCTCCATTACGGAAACACTTGTAAAAATAAACGAAAGCGAGGGAGAAAAATCTCCTCGTTAAAACCTACATCGCCTTGTCATCATTTACGACAAATTCCCTATTTTTAGGTATTAACATTATTTTAAATCACCTCATAATTTTGCAGATACGTTGAGTTGAACTCAAAGAAAAAAAAACTGAGAAAAAAAATCCTAATTTTATAAAATAACTAATGAAAGGTTTCATTCAATAACAAATTTTAATAATAATTGTTGATTTTTTATTGGCTTTAATAAAACACAATAAAAAATTACAGAACTGATAACAGTTATACACTCCCAGTGACTAAAATCTTCGAGCTTCTAAAACAACGTAAAAAAAAAAGAAATTAGTACTTTTACTTTGACGAAAGCCGCATATGCAAAGTGCTTAAGTGTGTTTATATGAACATGTACCGCGCTTTTGCATTTTCCGAGAGCCGGCGGCATGCCGATAATTGAGTCACAGCGGCAGGCGAGCGAGAACGCGAAGCACCAACGCGACAAATGATGTATCGGCGAGTCGGTTCGTTTCCCCAGATAGCGGATCTATTCGGTATGTACACTATGTGCTGTTCTGTTGTATAAAGCATCCGAGGTACAGGATATACATATAAGTATCCAATACATAGAAGCTTCAGGTCTCGTTGTACTAAACTAAAATTTTAAATATATGTGTTTGAAATGAATGAAATTTTATTTGTCTCATGCAAATTTTATTTGTAATTAATACGAATTTTTTAAAATGAAATTAATTCTATTTGATAGAAATCAAATTTTATTAGTCCAGTAATTAAATAAATTCCTACTTAAATGCCAGTAAAATAGGATTTTGTTGCAATACACTGAAAATAATTGTCATTGATTCAATAAATCCTTCGTTTGCCTCCTGCCAAAAACAAGCGTTATCAGCTTAATTTGAATTCTAATTCCTCCAATTCCATACGAGATCGAAACAATGACTCTACAATGAACAAAATAATATTTTATTATTTCAATGTTAAATGGGATTGAACGAATAAGAACTAATTAATTTAAAAATACTTCGTTTTGCCAGCCCGCAATAGAATTTTTTTTTCAGTGTAGAATATAATTTATTTCATTAAAAGTAAATTTTAAATAAAATTAAGAATACACAAACATCCGCACGCTCTATATCGTCAGTATCCGCGCAGCAACTTCAAGAACCTCTATGCACATGTAGCGTGCGCTTTTGAATGTGCGTTGCGTGCCCGCGTGAACATCAGATTGCTATACTCTCGCTCAACGAGCGACGCGAATGATTCTGTGTTGGTATTTGAAATTTAACTACACGTTAGCCAAGTATTTGTATATCTTTCGCACGATTCTGTGGCGGAGACTGTCACGCATGCTAAAATTGTTCGGGTGAAAATATCGGTGGTTTGCGGAATTAGAGGAGTCGGGATTAAATTGAGGGATAAATGCGAGAAGACATGAGATGAACAACTGTCGACACCTTGAAATCCAGTTTATTCACTTATAACATCGTTGTGTTAATATTGATCATTTTACTGCCTCGTAAAGCAAGCTTTTTTATTTATTTTTGTGATAGGATGAGGTTTAAGATTTTTGTAGCTTCGGAATTAAACTTTGGCACGCTATAACTTTCAAAATTTAGCTTCGTTTAAGAAACTATTAAGGAGAATCTATCTGTTGTTGAATTCTATGAGGGATGATTTTTAAAAAAATGTTAAGGTCGAAATTAAGGATATTGTGATTGTTCAAAAGATATCGAATTTTAACCTTCACTATCGTTCTTAAGGATGTAGGAGCGCGATGGGGTGCTCAGCTTCCTGAAGAGTGAGAATTCAGAGAGAAATTCGAACACTTCTCGATGGAATAAAAATCTGAAAAAAATCAAGCATACGAAGGGTGCGGTAAAGATTAATTTTGCATATTAATAATTGCTAAATGTTATTAACAAATAGGTAAAAAAAATAATTGTTCACCAAATTATCCGTCGACGTAACTTTTTTTTTGAGTGAAAATAATTCTTTAAATTTTCTAAATACGTATGAATTTTTTCAGAATTTTGTCTAATGTTTGAAAATTGCGGTTTTTTTTCTTGCATGAGCTGTATTCGCGAATCTATTTGATCAATCGTTTCGAAACTTCTTGGGTGTAATGGGTGGATTTGTGACAAGCACATATGAAAAATTCGCGACTTAACATACATTTAAAAATGAAAATAAATTCCAAAAAAACGAAATTTCGAAGATTAGAAAAAATTATGAAAAAATTCATACGTATTCAGAAAAATTAACGAATCATTTTCATTCGAAAAAAAAGTTAGGTTGACGGATAATTTGTTGAACAATTTTTTTTTTCACCTATTTGTTAATAACATTTTGCAATTATTAATATGCAAAATTAATCTTTTCTGCATCTTTTGTATGCTTGATTTTTTTCAGATTTTTATTCCATCGAGAAGTGTTCGAATTTCTCTCTGAATTCTCACTTTTTAGGAAGTTGAGCACCTCATCGCGCTCCTACATCCTTAATTCGCATATTCCATCACAGAACACCCGTTTCAACTCTTTTAACTGTGATTTAAAAAAAAAACGACTTTTGTCCGTCTTTGATCCCGGAATTCGCAGATCCGATTTCCGGTCAGAAAATTCAACTCTCATTTTTTTCCCTGAATACAATTTACCACTTTTATAATCCTTTTTCATTTCATAACCAATCATAGCTATATTTATTGACACTATCAATTTAATTCAACGTCTTCAGCAACAGTTTATAGCAGTAACAAGACTTCATGGCTTGCAAAAACTAACAAGTAATAATAATTTATTAACTCCACGCAGATAGAAATAGCACTTTGTATGATACTTAATACCACAACCTGAAAATGTAGTTCAATAACACGTCTGCTGGCATCCTCGAGTTGAATTATTGACTCTCTTGCCAAGGTAACGTAAAACAAAACGTTGTCTTACGCCACATACTTTCTAAATAACATTTACCATTTTTACGATCCTCTTAATTTTACAACCAATCAAACTTACTTTTGTTGACACCATCAATTTGATTAAACTGATCATCAATGCCATTTTATCGCTGTAACAACACTTTGCTGCTTGCAAAAAAAAAAATAATCATAAAATAACCGACTCGCAATAATAATTTGCTAACTTCAAGCAGATAAATGTAGCACTTTGTATGTTACTCGATACCGCAACCTAAAAATGTAGTTTAACAACTGTTCCGAGCTGGATCCTCGAGTTGAATCATTGGCTCTCGATCCAAGGCCACGTAAACAAAACAACAACAACAACAAAACGTCGTTTTACAATCTCAGTTTAGCGAAAGTGTCGGTCTATGGTTTAAGCGATGTTTTAAGTCTGGTGCGAAAACAAGTCGACGATCGGCCGAGAAATGAAACGTGAATGTCGCTTTGTGCGGCTGTCAACGTACGTTTCTCATGACTGAGGAGAGACAACAACGTCGGTGAGTGCAAAGAATATAAGTACATACTACTAGCTCTCGGTTCGGAGAGAAGTAGCAACCGTGAATTAATGACGATCGTAAATACGCCCTGACGAAAATCCATAAAATAGTCATAATGATAGTAATGTTGTTATTATTATTGAATATCGTTCGATCGTAAAACCGGTTAATTTATAGAAAGCCGTCGCCAAACCGTAAAATCCGCCATTAACCGCTACGGAGAGGAGTAAAGATGGAGTATAGAACTTGCCTTCGATGTATAATACAAATGGTACACATATATACATATATATTAGAAGAATGAAAGAGACAACGACGTTGTGAGTTAAAGAAGAACGAAGAAGAATATATTCCCATCCCATTAAGATAACGAACGAATTTTCGTCGTTAGCCTTGCGGCTCGACCACCACGAGATTCCAGTTCTTTTGCTTTATCCAAGTGGAGAGATTTCTAGATCCGCTTGTGGGTGCTTAATTCTACAGATAGGTTAAGAATCATCGGACAGACGTGCTGTGGTTTTGGTTTAAAGTGTGTCGTACACAGGAATTTGTATGCCTATTCGTATGCAGTATATATATATGATACGCCTACTAAAACGTTATCATCAATACTAAGCGGAATGTCCCACTTGTTGACTGATTATGAGAAAGACTATGGTTTTTATATGCTTAGTAATCCCATGGGATTATATGTGAATAAAAATAGCAAGATTCCAGTTTGATTCAAGAAGAACATGTGCGTTTCGAAGATGTTGGTTAGGATATTTATTAACTGAGATAAGATTATATGTGGCTATGAATTTAAAAATTAATAAAGATGAAAAAGTAGAAAAGAAGGTTTCAGGGTGAAATCATCATTATATGATGACAGTGATGATGAACAAATAACCTAAGGGTAACAAACATAGCTAAAAAACAAATTCAATAGAATTTCATAATTTGTAAATTTATTTGTTAGTTTTTACAACTGATTTTGATTCTTTGAAGAATTATTTTACGATCGTGGCTCGATTGTTCTTTCTTTGTAATTATGAGAAATGGTTGAAATGTCGTAAAATTTGCATACACTTCCGGAGAAACGTTCCATAATCCACATTTAAGAGTTCAGGATCATAAAAAAAACAGTTCTATAAAAACAGCATCTGAAACGAGAATATCAAAATCGTAAAAAAATGTTTAACAGAAATTATAGATACTGTAAAACCTCGATTTAATGGACAAGACAGGAACGCAAATTCGTAGAAATAAGAAACACCAAGCCCAACTATTTAGGACCAATCATAGAACCCATAATATGCTGAAATAATAGGATTTTATTTCGATCAAATAAACAAATAAATCGTATTAATTTTGAATAACATTTCTTCGATACAAATACAATTTATTGCATGCAAATAAATTGTATTAATTTTGAAAAAAAAATTATTCGGTAAAAATCAAATTTAATTAATGTCAAGTATCCCATATTTACGTCAAATAATATCAAATAATGATTCGATAGTTGGACCTCTTGGTATACGGACCTTTCACGAGAAAATAAGCATCGTCGACCTAATTAATTACATGCATTCGCTCATTGTCGTGCGAATAATTGTCTCTTGCTATAGGAAGTTAAGCTTGTGCGAATTACAAGAAGGCTGGATGGAGATGCTGGTTCATCTGTCGAAGGAGGAGATCAATGAGTTAAGACAGACATTTCGTGATTTTGTGTCTTGGAACCGTTGAGTTAAAAATAATTGATCTAACGGATTGAATGTTGACGATAGTTAAATTTTGATTAAAGGCAAAAGACATGATAACGTGTTTCAAAAGTAAAAATTAAATATTACGATTGTTTTTGCGATTGAGGAGCTTTGTTTTCGTGGCAAAAAATCAAGATTTTCATGGCAGCGTTAAATAAGCTCCACGCGACAAAATTGTTTAATACAAAAAACTAGTTGGTTATTGCGACAAGCCAGATGGCTGGACCAGTAAGTTAATTAGTAGTAACAAATTTGGTGTCACAACCAACTAGTTTGTCGGATCAATCTAAAAAATTGGTGAACCTAGCCAATTTAGTCGCTTGAAGCGTACTTAGCCACGCCAATAGTTGGGACAACCAATTATTACTCTCCGCATGTACTATAGAACGTCGTCAAAAAACTTTGAAGCAATTTTCTCATACTTGAGTAACATTAAAACGAGTCTAAAATGACGCATAACTAAATAACGCCTCCACCTGTTATACTCAGAAATATCCAACATAATAGAAACTTATACCGCGGGGAAATTTAACGCACGGTGACGCCAACACAGTGAGTCCATTCTACTTAGCACTTTTGATGATTCTATATTTACGTCAAATAATATCAAATAATGATTCGATATTTGATTTTTAAATAAACCAATGAAACCGATATTTCTGTGTGCATTTCCTGTTTCGAATCGGCATTACAAGCCGCTTTCGAGTTCTCGAGTTTTCGAGCACCGCGTTGGGTATACGTCAGTATAATTTTTCAGTAAAGTCTGACAAGTCCGAATACGTAGTAGGTACATCCAAAGGGATCGTGAGACACGTACCCAACACACGGTGACGTAATTATCCGGCACTTTTGTCGACGCGTTTCAGGGGAGTCACGTACCCATAGGACCCATAAGATGTCCTGTTGGGTCCTCCGCGCGCGCCGCCATTGGCCTCTTTGTCCCGAATCCTCGCGAGAGAGTAAATTAACTAGTAGTAACTAGTAGTAACGAATTAGGTGTCACAACCAACTAGTTTGTCGGATCAACCCAAAAAATTGGCCAATTTAGACGCTTGAAGCGTACTTAGCCACGCCAATAGTTCAGACAACCAATTATTACTCTCCGCATGTACTAAAACGTCGTCAAAAAACTTTGAAGCAATTTTCTCATACTTGAGTAACATTAAAACGCGTCTAAAATGGCGCATAACTAAATAACGCCTCGACCTGTTATACTTAGAAATATCCAACATAATAGAAACTTATACCGCGGGGAAACTTAACGCACGGTGACGCCAACACAGTGAGGCCATTCTACTTAGCACTTTTGATGATTCTATATTTATGTCAAATAATATCAAATAATGATTCGATATTTGATTTTTAAATAAACCAATGAGACCGATATTTCTGTGTGCATTTCCTGTTTCGAATCGGCATTACAAGCCGCTTTCGAGTTCTCGAGTTTTCGAGCACCGCGTTGGGTATACGTCAGTATAATTTTTCAGTAAAGTCTGACAAGTCCGAATACGTAGTAGGTACATCCAAAGGGATCGTGAGACACGTACCCAATACACGGTGACGTAATTATCCGGCACTTTTGTCGACGCGTTTCAGGGGAGTCACGTACCCATAGGACCCATAAGATGTCCTTTGGGTCCTCCGCGCGCGCCGCCATTGGCCTCTTTGTCCCGAATCCTCGCGAGAGAGTAAATTAACTAGTAGTAACTAGTAGTAACGAATTAGGTGTCACAACCAACTAGTTTGTCGGATCAACCCAAAAAATTGGCCAATTTAGACGCTTGAAGCGTACTTAGCCACGCCAATAGTTCAGACAACCAATTATTACTCTCTGCATGTACTAAAACGTTGTCAAAAAACTTTGAAGCAATTTTCTCATACTTGAGTAACATTAAAACGCGTCTAAAATGGCGCATAACTAAATAACGCCTCGACCTGTTATACTTAGAAATATCCAACATAATAGAAACTTATACCGCGGGGAAATTTAACGCACGGTGACGCCAACACAGTGAGGCCATTCTACTTAGCACTTTTGATGATTCTATATTTACGTCAAATAATATCAAATAATGATTCGATATTTGATTTTTAAATAAACCAATGAGACCGATATTTCTGTGTGCATTTCCTGTTTCGAATCGGCATTACAAGCCGCTTTCGAGTTCTCGAGTTTTCGAGCACCGCGTTGGGTATACGTCAGTATAATTTTTCAGTAAAGTCTGACAAGTCCGAATACGTAGTAGGTACATCCAAAGGGATCGTGAGACACGTACCCAACACACGGTGACGTAATTATCCGGCACTTTTGTCGACGCGTTTCAGGGGAGTCACGTACCCATAGGACCCATAAGATGTCCTGTTGGGTCCTCCGCGCGCGCCGCCATTGGCCTTTTTGTCCCGAATCCTCACGAGAGGTAAACGGCAGCCCGAGCACGCACGCCATTAAGTAATGCAGTCGGTTTCTTCGAGTTGTCGCGCGAGGTTCGCGCGCGCGATACGCACTTATGTACGGAAGGAACACACAAGCTAACTTGTTTTCGGAGCCAATGAAACGAGTCACAAAAGTTTCGGTCTCATTCGAGGCCGCGCTTGCGCCAAAGCGATCCGCAACGGAGGAGGAAAAGACCGCAACAGATTCGAAGCCTGATCCAACATCAGCAACAGCAACAGCAACGAAGAAGAAATTGTGCACACGAGAAGTTTTTACTCGAAGGCTTTTGGCTCGAGCGTTCTCAGCTCGCACTGCGACAGCCGGAATGGCATACGAGGGCTTAAGAGCCACGCTAATGGCGTCAACGACTGCATACTCGCGCCTCACGATATTAGAGAGAATCTCACACAAAGACACTCGAGAAACAAACACTGCTGCACTGCTATTATTGCATCTCGTGGATACTCAAGCTCCGGTTGGTTAAAAACATTCCTGCTGTTACCTGAGTCTCCATCAGGAGATCAGGTTAAAGCATATCCTTATTTATTAACGGGGGATTATTCCACGATTTCAAGGAATAAGCCTTAAGATATGAGTTGAAAAAAGAAAAGCAATGTTTGACACTTTCCTGAAGAAAAGTTATGGAAAATTTGCGTATTTAACTTCTCTATAAATGCATTTTTTTACTTTAATTTAGGATGCATTTCTGCCAAAATAGCTTTTTATTTATTCAACGAGAATTTTTTAAAATTCAAGTCAAAAAAGATATTTTGAAGAATAGGCAGTTATTTTTTACTATTTTTTTTACGTTTTGGAAGTTAATTTTTTCTAAAATTTAATTGTGTCCATCTCCGTTTCGTAATCCTTTCCACAAAAATATAAAAAAATTGTGACTTTTCAACAACTTCACAAAAATAAAATAATCCCGTGAAGAAATCTTATCAGGGTTCTTCCAAGGCCCGGATTAATGTTCCCTAATTCTCTTAGGGGCCTTATGTGGAAGCCTCATACGGTTTCGCAAATGATGGTCACGCTTTTTTCTTCGGGACCTTTAAAGGCTAAACGTTAGGGGCCTTTAAATGCAAAATAATGAGGACCTTTTAAGGCTGCCCTATTGAGTCCTTACTAAAAGAATAAAGAATTTTAATTAAAAAATATATATTTGTTATTATTTAGTTGAGTAATGCTGCACTTTTAATTAGATATTTCGTCTTTCTCTACACGATGGTACATATTAATCGCTGAAAAAACATATTACATTTTTTTTTTGACATTGACGGGAACTGAACCTAGAACCCTCCGGATGGTGTAGTTGCACTGCACCTTAGCTCTCTTGGCCATTCAAATCATATGAATATGCAATTGTTTTGTGTATTTGAATGACTGTAATATGAAATATGAAATAAAATTAATGTAATATAGTCAGAACTTGATAGACTTACATGACTGCGTCTGATGTGTAAAAATAAAAGCACATTCAGTTATTTTTTTACAGAAATTGGTTATATCGAATAGGGTACATTATATCGTTGTTGTCATCTATAATTATATTCCACAAAATTTGCTTGTTTTATCGTTTACGCGAATTAGTTGGTTTGTATCTAGGTGCGTGACTGTCTGGCTGACCTGAGGGCCAGTATTAGAATGGGTGACCACCTGCCTGTCTTTGAAGGTCATTAGTTGGATAGGTGACCACCAATTTTGCCATGGAAACCTCAGATTGCCATATAAGATCCTCATCTGGCAAATTTATTATTGATTTGTTTACTTTATGCCATGGTTAAGCCTGACTGGGCCCTTAATTAATTAACTTATCAAGGCCTTATTAAACTTCACCATGGCCTTATGAGATCCTTATTTGGAAAAATTATGATTAATTAGTTTACTTGGTATCATGATGAAGGCCCTTAAGTGATTACCCTATCAAGCCCTTATTAAACTTCGACATGGAAACCTAGAATTGCCAAAGAAGACCCTTATCTGGCAAAATTATTATTGATTTGTTTATTTGGTGCCATGATTAAGCCTGACTGGGCCCTTAATTGATTACCCTGTCAAGCCCTTATTAAACTTCGCCGTGGCAACCTAGAATTGCCTCATGAGGCCCTTACGTGGCGAAGTTATTATTAATTTATTTACTTTGTGCCATGATTAAGCCTGACTGGGCCCTTAATTAATTGCCCTAATATAGCCCCATTAAATATCGGCATGAAACCCTACAGTTTCCTTAGTAGGTCGCTAAATGGGAGTGATATGGAACTCACTTTTATGGTGTCCACATTAAAGCCCGATAGGGCTCTAAGTTATCTTAGGGCAACCCTTATATTTTTCTTCACGGGTTATGAGATCCTTATTTGGAAAAATTATGATTAATTAGTTTACTTGGTATCATGATGAAGGCCCTTAAGTGATTACCCTATCAAGCCCTTATTAAACTTCGACATGGAAACCTAGAATTGCCTAAGAAGACCCTTATCTGCCAAAATTATTATTGATTTGTTTATTTGGTGCCATGATTAAGCCTGACTGGGCCCTTAAGTGATTACCCTATCAAGCCCTTATTAAACTTCGCCGTGGCAACCTAGAATTGCCTCATGAGGCCTTTACGTGGCGAACTTATTATTGATTTATTTACTTGGTGCCATGATTAAGCCTGACTGGGCCCTTAATTAATTGTCCTAATATATATTAAATATCGGCATGAAACCCTACAGTTTCCTTAGTAGGTCCCTAAATGGGAGTGATATGGAACTTACTTTTATGGTGTCCATATTAAAGCCTGATAGGGCCCTAAGTTATCTTAGGGCAACCCTTATATTTTTCTTCACGGGTTATGAGATCCTTATTTGAAAAAATTATGATTAATTAGTTTACTTGGTATCATGATGAAGGCCCTTAAGTGATTACCCTATCAAGCCCTTATTAAACTTCGCCGTGGAAACCTAGAATTGCCTAAGAAGACCCTTATCTGGCAAAATTATTATTGATTTGTTTATTTGGTGCCATGATTAAGCCTGACTGGGCCCTTAAGTGATTACCCTATCAAGCCCTTATTAAACTTCGCCGTGGCAACCTAGAATTGCCTCATGAGGCCTTTACGTGGCGAACTTATTATTGATTTATTTACTTGGTGCCATGATTAAGCCTGACTGGGCCCTTAATTAATTGTCCTAATATAGCCCCATTAAATATCGGCATGAAACCCTACAGTTTCCTTAGTAGGTCCCTAAATGGGAGTGATATGGAACTTACTTTTATGGTGTCCATATTAAAGCCTGATAGGGCCCTAAGTTATCTTAGGGCGACCCTTATATTTTTCTTCACGGGTTATGAGATCCTTATTTGGAAAAATTATGATCAATTAGTTTACTTGGTATCATGATGAAGGCCCTTAAGTGATTACCCTATCAAGCCCTTTTTACACTTCGCCGTGGCAACCTAGAATTGCCTCATGAGGCCCTTACGTGGCGAAATTATTATTGATTTATTTACTTGGTGCCATGATTAAGCCTGACTGGGCCCTTAATTAATAGCCCTAATATAGCCCCATTAAATATTGGCATGAAACCCTACAGTTTCCTTAGTAGGTCGCTAAATGGGAGTGATATGGAACTCACTTTTATGGTGTCCACATTAAAGCCCGAAAGGGCCCTAAGTTATCTTAGGGCAACCCTTATATTTTTCTTCACGGGAAGAAATTTGAGAACCTCAGAAAAAAAACGTATTATCTCAGGAAAAGCAGCGAATTAATTTCACGTTGTGAACGTTACTTTTTTTAAATCTAAAGCTACTTCGATTTTCTTGAAACAATTACCACCAATCTCAGGGGAAAAAAAGCTTGCAGGAAGTGGATAAAATACGAAGATGCTCAGGAAACGTCTGTCTCGGTGAC
Source organism: Ephialtes manifestator (assembly GCA_963970395.1). NCBI lineage: Eukaryota > Metazoa > Arthropoda > Insecta > Hymenoptera > Ichneumonidae > Ephialtes > Ephialtes manifestator. The sequence continues at coordinate 5,730,794 of OZ019969.1, read as the reverse complement.
TTATAATCTACTCAGGACACATAAACTCTCTCGACAGGATTAACACGTGCTGCAAATGCACCGCGAGAGTTTTTCCATGCTGTATGTACGCGCGGGCGCGTGCTCCAATAGGAAGTCCTTTCACAGAGGGAACCAAAAGAGATGGACGCTGCGAAGCGCGGCAACGAGAAAAAGAAACGTCCTCGAGGGTTGGGGGCACATTGTCGGCAAGAGAATAAAGAGAAATTTTATTGGTGGATTGGCCCAGTGCCAGAGGCGAACCGAATAAAATCCTACGCCGAGATTCTTCACTGTTCTCTATTCCTGCTACTTTCTCTCTCTTTCTTTCTCTCTTTTTCTTTTTCTCTCTCTGGGCTGCAAGCTTCTCTTCTGGCTGCGCTGAGGAAAAGCGACTTTAAAACGCAATTTAAGCGTCACAAATGAATTCTGTCCCTTCTGGTAACACGAGCACTTTCTGGCTACCATTTCCCCTCCACGAAATGCGATTCTCCTAGCTCCTTTATTTTTACGAGCTATTTTTCCACTCACTCCTAACAATAAATTTCTGTATTCCCAAGACTTCCTAATATAAACTATTATATAAAAGCTCTCGTGTTATTCAACTTCATAATAAACGGTCCGGTAATTCTTCTACATTTGTAGCATACATGGGCCATTCCAAGCCAAAAATACATTGCAAAAATATCGAAACTATCTGAGAGGACAATCTAATAATGTGAATATTTTGCTTAACGGAAAATATTTTTTAATAAGATCCTATAATATACAAAAATAATAATCAACCAAAATTATAGTGGCTACGTCAATTCAGTCAGCAATATTTGGTTTATCGTAAAAATAATTCTTTTAATTAATCAAATAATGAAAAAAATATTCGTATGATTTATATTTTAAATAATTCTATAAAATATATAATTAATCTTTTAATTAATCTAATAATGAAAAAAATATTCGTATGATATACAATTCTTTAAAGAATTCTATTAAATATATAAATATATATTTTTCTTCCTAGTCTAAAATATTCAGATTAGGAAATTAATAATTTGGAGGATAATAAAATTGTCTTAAAATCACAGATTTTGTAATTTGATGTGAAATGTCCTATGCTGTCGGGGAGGAGGGTCGTCTTCATCGACACCTTCACTCGGTTATTCGGATTTCCGCCCGTCGACCTCGGGGCAGACTAGGCGCCAGTCGAGAGACACGCGTCGTTTACTACCTCTTCGCTGGTTTCTCTGCTCGTTTGGATCCTCCGCAAGCTCGAACTAAGATTCTCACTCGCTTCGTCTCGCAACTTCAGCTGAAATTATACATACATACTACGTGTGTCTACCTTCGTATCACACGACCCTCCGTCTCACTTCACCGATAAATTCAGTCGATGATCGAGAGGCGTGACTAACTGGCTCGCTCTCGCCTTATATACTATAACTCTCGTCCTCTGATCCCGACACGCTGGCTGACTTTGGCACAGACCTGTGCCTCTAATTAGACGCTCCCTCTCTCATTTCAACTGCGATAGTTATACTGTGAAATCGTTTCTCTCACTCAACGAGAAATTGCGACAATCTCGAGGAGAAATGTCTTTAACCCATTACTAAGATCAAGGGTAAAAAAAAAAGAAATAATTATGCAAATTATATAAATAGGTTTTTTTCACATTTATTGCGATAAAAATTATAAATTAGGCGATTTATACATTTGCAAGAAAAATCCAAATGAATAAGAATTTGAGAAATTTATAAAAAAAGTCAATATCGATTTTAAGAAAAAAGTCAATAATGACAAATATATGATATTGAATCTGTGAATGAAAATTGTTAAATAGTATTTTTATTCTTATTTATAAGAATTATATGCTTTTGTTCTTATTCACAGAATTCGCTGATTTTTCCGAGTGTCTGAGATTTTTTAAATTTTGCTTCCTCATAGAGGAAGCTTTGTTTTCATGAAAAAATTTTTTTTCGAGATTTTCATGTCAGTGCACTCAGAAAGTCATAAAACGTCGGGAAAAGTGGTTTTTACGAAATATCTGTATGTGTGTGTATGTGTGTGTGTGCGTATGTGCAGATTTCATTGGTCGCGCGATAACTGTCGTAATTTTCATTGGATGTTCTTCAAATTTGGCACGCGAGTAGGCTATCATAGAACAACGTTTGGGATTGTAGATGGAGCGAATCGGTTGGAAAATTCAGATTTCACAACACTTTTAAATTTTTGAAAAAATCGTTTTCACGCTACAACTTCCGCAAATTAAGAGATATCGGGCTGAAATTTTGTACGTAAACGGACTACTATCAAATCATGATCTCTACCAAATTTGGCGGAAATCGGTAAAGCAGTTCTAATGTTATTGCAATTTCAATTTTTTTATAATGTCTGTAAGTAATTCAACTTCTGTAAATTCTGAGCCATCCGACTGCAATTTTCAACGTGTCATCACGTTTATTGATTATCAGTGATGAATTTTGTCAAGTAAATGTTCATTATGTCGGTAAATCTCGATTTTTCTGCATGAAAAATTTAAAAAAGCCGCAACGAAAAAAAAAAAATTCTAAATTTTTTGCAGATTTATCTCAAATTTGGTTCACATATGAACAACCATGAACCAAGGTTTGAGTATAAATTTGACGCAGATCTGTTAAGCCGTTCAAATTTTATGGCATTTTTAATTTTGTTGAAAATCTCGTTCTCGCGCTGGATCGTGCAAAAGACGAGATACTGGGTTCTAATTTTGTCGGCACATCGACTACCATGAAACAAATGTCGGGCACAAATTTTAGATAAATCGGCAGAGTGGTTCGAATTCTATGACGACTCGAATTTTTTTCATAGCGATGTTGTACAGTCTATATTGCGAAAAGTAGCGATTTTTGTCGTATAAACTAGCCATATCCTTGTTTCCCAATGAAATTTCAGAAACCACCGATTTCTATCGTGTTCTACAAAAAAAAAACAGAAAAGATAGAGTATTCGAGGGAGTTTCTGGACCGTTTGGCCTTATTATACTTTCACAAAGCGAGAGTGTGCGCTTATTTATAGTTATTTAAAACAAGGATGCAAAGCAGAACCTTGCACATTACTTCCTCATTATATTTCGCTTTTTACAAAGCTTCCTCTATGAGGAAGCCAAAATCAATTCCCATACTTCTTCTTAGAGGTTGCTTTGTAAAAAGCGAAATATAATGAGGAAGCAATGTGCAAAGTTCTGCTTTGCATCCTTTTTTTTAAATGGTGAAGAACGATAATAATCCAACAAATATTCAAAAAGCATTGAATTCTTCGTTACATGTAAAAAAAAATGCCCATTTCAGACTTTGTAATTATTGCAATAATACCGACAATATTTTGTCACATTTGCCCCAGGCAAATAATCTCCCGTAAAATTATATTCCCGAGTTAAAAAAGGACGTCTAAAAAAGTAATGTGAAAATCACATGTGTCGTCTGATTGATGGACCAAAGACGGTCCTTTACAGCTTTTGACGAAATTTCGCATCCGATAATCGTGCCCGTCGTAATTATTCGACGCACGCAAGTTCATTTGGTAGTATCGCCGTCGACATTAAACCTCCAAACCCACATAGTCGTCGCACGTGCGTCTGTTGAACGCCGGTAGACGCGTGCCAAAAATTGCGAGGATCCGCGTGGTCGCTAATTTCGTCGAGCGTCGCAGACACCACGCGGTTAGCAAGTCTATTTCGCGTTGATGTGCCGGCGGCTGTGGCAAACACGAAGAAAAGGCAAAGGCTTGTAACCCGTCCGATTGGCCAAGGCAAAGAACGCGGACTTCTTGGCTCGAGAAGAGAAGCCTCGAAGGAAAGGAATAGAACGAGAAGGGAATTAAAGCATAGGGGTTATTCCATACCAAATGTGCCACCCAAATTTAGCATAGTCGCAAAAAGAGTTCATAATTTTTTTTTCAAAACTCGTTTAGAGTATCACGAACATCCACAAATTATTAAAAAAATTTAAGACCTATGATTTTTTGTTATCTCATTTTTTTTTAAATTTAACATTCTTCTTTAAATTTAAAATTTGTTCCTATGTAAAATTTAAGTTATTGAATGTACTAAATAAAAATTGAATTGAAATAAATTCAATTGTTAGTAAAAAATGTCCATAGCCAAACGAAAAAAAAAATTCCACTTTTTTTCGACAAAATGTATATATATATATATTTTTTTGAGGCAGGCTATTCCAATTTTTCTCAAAATTCCACAGAATTTCTATTATTATGTTTACAAATAACAGAAAAATTGGTGTGATGGTAAATGGTCCACTTGGTATGAAATGACCCATACCAGTCTTCCCGTGGATAAACCAAAGATCGCTCTTTGACTTTGGCATCTTCCAAACCTCTGTATCATTCTTACCGTCTCTCTTTCTCCTTTCATTCCAGCGCAATGCACAGAGCAAGAAACTTGGGAATAAACGAAGAGGAATGGTTCGAGTGATAGCGGCGGGAAAAGAAGAAGGTTCAGTAAGGGGCCAAAAAGGGGAGAGAAGATGAAAACGTACGCGAGGGAGAAAAGGCGTGGGCTAATTGCTCGGCCTAGCGGTTGCTTGACAATACACGAGCTTTTGCCTTCTTTTGCTCGTATTAATTTTATTCGTTTTAAAGCGATGCCGCGGTCACAGTGCTGGAAGAAAGATTTTTGCGAAGGAGGGATGAAAACGAGAGGGAGAGAAGAAACGATATACAACAGTACTGCGTACATGTATACTACAATGCAGTTTTATACTATACATGTAGCAGAAGAGGAGGGAAAGGGGAGGAATGGGAGGAAATGGGAGGGAGAAACGAGTATAAGGGAGACAAAGTACGCGAGAGAATCTCAGGCAACGTGGTAGACGAGACGGAATGCAAAATAGAGCCGCAAATCCTTGGATCAAAGGGAGAGAAGAGGAACGGCGAAACGACGACGACGACGACGACGACTACGACGATTGCGACGACCGGTCTCTCCTTGGCATTTCGTTCCCTCCGACTCTCTCAGCGTTGTCGTTGTCGTTGTCGTCGTTGTTGTCACGATAGTCGTGTTCTACTCCTCGACGTTTTCTTCCCTTGCCATCTCTTCACCTCCCTTTGCCTTTCTTCAGCAACTCCGCGGCTTCTTCCTTCGCCTTCTTCGTCTTCTTCAGCTACTACACTACCGCAAAGCAACGTTTTGCGTCTCCATTCCACGACTGTTGATTGTAAGTTGGACCTCTTGGTATACGGACCTTTCACGAGAAAATAAGCATCGTCGACCTAATTAATTACATGCATTCGCTCATTGTCGTGCGGATAATTGTCTCTTGCTATAGGAAGTTAAGCTTGTGCGAATTACAAGAAGGCTGGATGGAGATGCTGGTTCATCTGTCGAAGGAGGAGATCAATGAGTTAAGACAGACATTTCGTGATTTTGTGTCTTGGAACCGTTGAGTTAAAAATAATTGTTCTAACGGATTGAATGTTGACGTCAGTTAAATTTTGATTAAAGGCAAAAGACATGGTAACATGTTTCAAAAGTTAAAATTAACTATTACGATTTTTTTTGCGATTGAGGAGCTTTGTTTTCGTGGCAAAAAATCAATATTTTCATGGCAGCGTTAAATAAGCTCCACGCGACAAAATTGTTTGATACAAAAAACTAGTTGGTTATTGCGACAAACCAGATGGCTGGACTAGTAAGTTAATTAGTAGTAACAAATTTGGTGTCACAACCAACTATTTTGTCGGGTCAATCTAAAAAATTGGTGAACCTAGCCAATTTAGTCGCTTGAAGCGTACTTAGCCACGCCAATAGTTGGGACAACCAATTATTACTCTCCGCATGTACTATAGAACGTCGTCAAAAAACTTTGAAGCAATTTTCTCATACTTGAGTAACATTAAAGCGCGTCTAAAATGGCGCATAACTAAATAACGCCTCCACCTGTTATACTCAGAAATATCCATCATAATAGAAACTTATACCGCGGGGAAATTTAACGCACGGTGACGCCAACACAGTGAGGCCATTCTACTTAGCACTTTTGATGATTCTATATTTACGTCAAATAATATCAAATAATGATTCGATATTTGATTTTTAAATAAACCAATGAGACCGATATTTCTGTGTGCATTTCCTGTTTCGAATCGGCATTACAAGCCGCTTTCGAGTTCTCGAGTTTCCGAGCACCGCGTTGGGTGTACGTCAGTATAATTTTTCAGTAAAGTCTGACAAGTCCGAATACGTAGTAGGTACATCCAAAGGGATCGTGAGACACGTACCCAACACACGGTGACGTAATTATCCGGCACTTTTGTCGACGCGTTTCAGGGGAGTCACGTACCCATAGGACCCATAAGATGTCCTGTTGGGTCCTCCGCGCGCGCCGCCATTGGCCTCTTTGTCCCGAATCCTCGCGAGAGAGTAAATTAACTAGTAGTAACTAGTAGTAACGAATTAGGTGTCACAACCAACTAGTTTGTCGGATCAACCCAAAAAATTGGCCAATTTAGACGCTTGAAGCGTACTTAGCCACGCCAATAGTTCAGACAACCAATTATTACTCTCCGCATGTACTAAAACGTCGTCAAAAAACTTTGAAGCAATTTTCTCATACTTGAGTAACATTAAAGCGCGTCTAAAATGGCGCATAACTAAATAACGCCTCCACCTGTTATACTCAGAAATATCCATCATAATAGAAACTTATACCGCGGGGAAATTTAACGCACGGTGACGCCAACACAGTGAGGCCATTCTACTTAGCACTTTTGCAGCATTGCGTGAATATTGTTCACTGCCCTGTGTACACTTCATCGTCGTTGTCGTCGTCGAGGCGAAACGTAGCAACGTTTGAGCTCGCACATATATATTATACATATCCAAGGAACTTCAACGTGGCGACGCCTTGAAGTGGAAGAAGAAAGCCCCCATTGGCCTTGCGTGTACATATCCTATATACATTTTATGCAAGTACACGCGCTATAAGTGTTTATATCATTATATATATATATAAAATAAATACATATATATATATATATATATATATATATATATATATATATGCGTGAGCAGCACGTACGTTCGTATTAAGGATATACCGACATTATACTGGCTTAATGAGGATGCCGACATTCCGGAATAGAGGGTTATAATACATATACGTATAGCGAAGTATATATACACACGTGGTGAACTTCCCAAGCCAAGTTTGCTCGTTTCTCTCTCTCCTTTGCTCTCATCGTCTCTTGACTTGGTCGTCGTCGCGCTTTCGCTACGAACAGCTACTGATGCTCCTCTCTTCGCTTCAAAGGCGGCGCGAGAGACATTTTCTTGCCGGTTCACTCTTTCTCTCGATATCCCGGCGCACACTCGACCACCCGTATCAGAAATGTATTATTTATTAGTTTTACCGCGATCACGGTGACGGCTACGACGAGAAATCCGCCGCGCCATCGAGGCGTCAGACTGACGATCGACGCGCTATGCTCTTTATAGACGCAATCGTAAATTTTCAACGATCGTTTCATACCACACTAGAGGCCTATACTGAAAAATATATGTATTTTCAAGTGCACGCACACACTTTGACTCATTCGCACTGCGTGCGAGTCAACCGGCAAGAGACGAACGACTCTTCGCTCACTTTTGTCGATGAAAACCGGTGGCGAGTGATATCCTTTGAATTTCAATTCTCACATCGAGGTAAAATACGAGAAATCCTCATGGGCGTGATCCACACGGCCTCGATCCTCTAGATCACTAAAAACAATCCTAATTGTTCATTTTTACTTTTGAAACACATTATCAGTGTGCCATTTATCAAAATTTAATCCTGAATGTCCAAGTTTTTTGCACCTAATGCCAATCGTCGCTTTTCCATCCGGTATATCAGTTACTTTTAGGCAAAAAAAAACCTAATTTTGACAATTTATTTTGGGCGTATGAAAAAAGAAATAGGATTTCTTTTCAGCGGGTTTATTTAACATATATTGAAGTACGCAAAATTTTTATTTATTATGTTGTCCGCAAGCGGCCAAACTGTTTGCCTCCTGGCTTACATTTTTTTTCTTCCTGTAAAATAAAACCCCGTCGTAAACTGAAATAAAATTTCCCTAACGGCCCGGGCCCCTCGAGTTTGCGATCCGCGACTGAGCTCGCGAAAGCTCCCGTAGTTCCCGCTCGGCCGACAGATGGCCACGACGATGCGGTTTCTCCCGCAAGAGAAAGGAGTCCCGGCCGTGCATATAAGCAGCGAAGATTCAGAGCTTTTGATCCAAAACTTCCTGCCCGTTTCTCCCAGTAGAGACGACCGTAGGGGGTAAGGATCCGGCAATAGTGCTGCCTACGTACAATTCCTAATTTTTGTCCTATTTACTGGTCATAAGTAAATATATTAACCCGAGGTTGCTGTTTAAGTAATTTCTTTTCTTACAGAATTCACCTGACTGTCCATAAGTCGGAACTTCCTTTTAAATTGTGTTTTTTCCAGAGTATAAATATAGATATAAAAAAATAACTTAAATAAAATATTCTTTTAATGTAAATTGCCCTCCCTAACAAATTTACTGCCCATAAGTGAATTTTCCTCTAATAAGTGACTGGTAACTTCAAGTAGTCACCCTTTCCTTTTCCTCAGGAACTCGCCGTCTCTAAAACTCAGTTTATTTTTCCCTTTTTACTTATTAACTTTTTCTAATATGTTTTAATTGTTGGTTTCTCCATTACGGAAACACTTGTAAAAATAACGGCCCGGGCCCCCCGAGTTGGCGATCCGCGCCTGAGCTCGCGAAAGCTCTCGTAATTCCCGCTCGGCCGACAGATGGCCACGACGATGCGGTTTCTCCCGCAAGAGAAAGGAGTCCCGGCCGTGAATATAAGCAGTGAAGATTCAGAGCTTTTTATCTGAAACTTCCTGCCCGTTTCTCCCAGTAGAGACGACCGCAGGAGGTAAGGATCCGGGAATAGTGCTGCCTACGTACCATTCCTAATTTTTGTCCTATTTACTGGTCATAAGTAAATATATTAACGCGAGGTTGCTGTTTAAGTAATTTCTTTTCTTACAGAATTCACTTTGACTGTCCATAAGTCGGGACTTCCCTTTAAATTGTCTTTTTTCCCAAAGAGTATAAATATAGATATAAACAAATAACTTAAATAAAATATTCTTTTAATGTAAATTGCCCTCCCTAACAAATTTACTGCCCATAAGTGAATTTTCCTCTAATAAGTGACTGCTGACTTCAAGTAGTCACCCTTTCCTTTTCCTCAGGAACTCGCCGTCTCTAAAACTCAGTTTATGTTTCCCTTTTTACTTATGAACTTTTATTAATATGTTTTAATTGTTGGTTTCTCCATTACGGAAACACTTGTAAAAATAACGGCCCGGGCCCCTCGAGTTGGCAATCCGCGCCTGAGCTCGCGAAAGCTCCCGTAGTTCCCGCTCGGCCGACAGATGGCCACGACGATGCGGTTTCTCGCGCAAGAGAAAGGAGTCCCGGCCGTGAATATAAGCAGTGAAGATTCAGAGCTTTTTATGTGAAACTTCCTGCCCGTTTCTCCCAGTAGAGACGACCGCAGGAGGTAAGGATCCGGGAATAGTGCTGCCTACATACAATTCCTAATTTTTGTCCTATTTACTGCTCATAAGTAAATATATTAACCCGAGGTTGCTGTTTAAGTAATTTGTTTTCTTACAGAATTCACTTGACTGTCCATAAGTCGGGACTTCCCTTTAAATTGTGTTTTTTCCCCAAAGAGCTTAAATATAGATATAAAAAAAGTAACTTAAATAAAATATTCTTTTAACGTAACTTGCCCTCCCTAACAAATTTACTGCCCATAAGTGAATTTTCCTCTAATAAGTGACTGCTAACTTCAAGTAGTCACCCTTTCCTTTTCCTGAGGAACTCGCCGTCTCTAAAACTCAGTTTATGTTTCCCTTTTTATTTATTAACTTTTATTAATATGTTTTAATTGTTTGTTTCTCCATTACGGAAACACTTTTAAAAATAAACGAAAGCGAGGGAGAACATTTTCCTCGTTAAAACCTACAAAGCCTTGTCATCGTTTACGACAATTAATATTCTGATGCAAAATGGCGGCGACAGAGTCCATCTTGAAAATCGTCTTTTTTTTAAATCACTTTCACAGGAGGACGGTTTTCTCGTAAAATATAAGACCTGGAACAAAAAACCAAAATAAATTATAAATTATATACTATTGGCTAAGAAACTACAAAGGGATTTTTTAAACAATCGAATTTTGTGAAAATGGTGCGCATTTGAAAGAATGAATTGATTTTTCGCCAAAAAAAAACGGAGTAAACTGAAAAATATATGTATTTCCAGTGCACGCAGACACTTTGAGTCATTCTCACTGCGTGCGAGTAAAACGGTAGGAGACGAACGACTCTCCGCTCACTTCTGTCGATGAAAACCGGTGGCGAGTGATATCCTTTGAATTTCAATTCGCACATCGAGTTAAGATACGAGAAATCGTCATGGGCGTGATCCACACGACCGAGGCCGTGATCCTCTCGCGGCTATACGTTCCGAGCTCGTTTCACGCGAGATCACCGATCCCTCGCCTTGATCCCCTCGATCGACTCCCAGGAACCGTCGACTTGTCAGACGACAGACACCAACCAACGCGACGAATGCTCTAATTGCATCTCTCGACACTCTCGAGGTCACGCCATTTTTTTTTTACGACTTTTTCCTCCTCCCAACACGCAAAGATTTCAAACCGTTTTTTAGTACGACGAGCGGACAATCATTTTACGGATTGGAACTGTTTTTTTTATCGAAGTGGAGCTGAGAAAAAAATTGTCCACTCAATGTACGGTCTATGAATTTTTATGGGTTTTCAAATAATTTAAAAAAATTTTATTCTCTGTGTGTCGACGATTTTGATGACTATTATATTACATATTATATTATATATATATATATATATATATATATATATATATATATATATATATATATATATTCACTTGAAACAGATAAAAATTGGAATGAATTGCCAATTATCAGGACAGATAATATTTAAAAATTGAAATTTAGCAATATTCTTATTTTAGAAAAATTGAAATATACATATATATATTCTCCTGGAAAAGATAAAAATTTGAATGGATTGCTAACAAACGGGAAAGCTAATATAAAAAAATTGAAGTATAGAGAGATTTTTGCCGTAAAGAAAATTATTTTTTTTAAATTCAAATTCCTACGAAAATCGAATATAGGAATATTTCAAAAATGTTAGGAAGATTATTAGCCCTCTGTACTATTCCGAGAACAGTTGAAAAGCATTGTTCGACGTATACATATATCGTCAGGTATTTCCAAATCTACCGGCATCGCTCGACGTCAATTTCTTCTGCACCAGCGCGAAGCCATATGGACAGACGAGCGCTAGCCTAAATGAAATTCTCCGGGGCTTTCAATAAAGTGTACTGGGGGTTGTACTGGTACAATATATACGTACACTTTATCGTGTAAAGTAAAAGCGACGTGGAATGCGTGTGGTGTTCACGTACAGAGAGAGAAAGAGAGAAAAATAAAGAGAGAGAGAGAGAGAGGGAGATAAACAGAAAGAGTTCTCCAATTACACGGGGAGCAACGGCCCGTTAGTCGATTTGGGAAAAACACAGAGGCAGGAGGAATCAAAAGTTTGTTCTCCTGCCCAGTATATACATCGCACGTGCCCGGGATTCGGACGTATAACGAAGATAGATCGCTCTCGATGTTTTAACATTTTCACTGAAACCGAAACAATGCGTATTTCTAGATGTTATTGCATGTACTCGCTGTACAATCGATCCCGATTGCGGGAAGAAGAGAAACAAAACAATCATATCGTTGCTTCCCAAAACCCGGAATTTTATCTCACTCAATAACAAATATCACCATTTTTATTATCGATTTAATTGTACGGTGAAAAAACTATGATGATGATGAAAAATATATTAATAGTTATAGTATAATATATTAATAGTAATAGATTTTAAAAAATAGGATGATGAAAACAATAATAAATTGTCCAAAAATTGAGCTAATTAAAATTATTTAAAAAATTATGAGCTTCAAGCTTATAATTTAATTATTTCCAAATAATTTAGGATAAATAAAAAATATAATAATATTAATATGTATTATGATTATAATATATTAATTAATTAATAGTAATAGATACGAAAAAATAGGATGATTAGAACAATAATAAATTGTCCAAAAATTTAGCTCATTAAAATTATTTTTAAAATTACGAGCTTCAAGCTTATAATTCAATTATTTCCAAATAATTTAGGATAAACTAAAAATATATTAATATTAATATATATTATAATTATAATGATGATGAAAACAATAATAAATTGTCCAAAAATATAGCGCATTAAAATAATTTAAAAAATTACGAGCTTCAAGCTTACAATTTAATAATTTCCAAATAATTTCGAATAAATAATTAGATGTTACCATCCACAATTAATTTTATTATTTCGATTTCATTTTTAATGAAGGCACCATGTACAAAGATAAACCTGAACAGCCTTTAAAAAAAATATTCCCTACATATATTTTCACCTCCGACATATCGTTACATTATTATTTTTATTATTTTTTTACTGTCCTATCGTCAGAGCAGTTTGGAGGGCAAAAATGACGGGGCACAGTGGTGGAACATTACTGGCTCTCGGGATAAGAGTGAGAAAGAGGTGCAGTCGGACCGAGGGTCCTGAGTTATAGCCTCTAGACGACAATTTGTTGCCATTAGGCAGAGTGAAATCGAACGGAGATCGTAACGCTCGCACCGTCGACTTCTGCAGACCATCGTCGTCGTCGTCTTCTTCGCCATCGCGCGGCTCTCTCTGCGTTACAGTTATATCGCAAAAGAAACATATTATACGTGAACGCGTCGATAGGAACGACGTTGGAAAGCCAGTGAGAGAGGGATACTACTATTATAGAGCGTATTGTACCGTATACAAGCAGCAGAAGCAGCAGCAGCATACATTTTATACAGCGAAACGTTGCGGATCGTCCAACGTCGTCGTTTCGTCGCGACGCCCAAGTCGTAAAGCATCGACGCGCGCGCGTTTCGAGCCTCTATCTCTTTCTGTACAATGCACACTTTCCACTCGATACGGCAAAGAATTTTTACGCTACGAAAAACGAGAATCTCGCACGACGAAATTGGAGCCAGGGTGCAAAGCGTCTTTTATACGCAGAGATTCTCTGGCATGACATTTTCTCACTCTCTCCTTTTGGTACTCGTGGACTTTCTTCTTGCGTTCTAACGCTTGGCACATTTTTATGCTGTCCCATCGAGACACTGAGTCTGAGACTCACGAGTCACGTCTACGAGCTTGTAACTTCATCTGATTCTTGTTCAGCAAATGAAAATATATAGACAATATGGTAATTTATTTATTTATTTTACAGTGGAAAATACAATAATAATGATGGTAGAAATTTTAGTGGAAAGAAATCGTGTCTTACTGTTAAGTATAATTGACAACGTGGATGAGTATTATTTGAATATAAAAATATTTTATATACACTCTAGTGTTCATAATAATTGCAAATTTTTTAGGTGCAGTAAAATTTCATCAGCTATATTTTATTTTCATCAGCAAATGAAAATGTATAGACAATATGGTAATTTATTTATTTATTGTACAGTGGAAAATACAATAATAATGATGGTAGAAATTGTTGTGGAAAGAAATCGTGTCTTACTTTTAAATATAATTGACAACGTGGATGAGTATCATTTGAATATAAAAATATTTTATATACACTCTAGTGTTCATAATAATTGCAAATTTTTTAGGTGCAGTAAAATTTCATCAGCTATATTTTATTTTCATCAGCAGATGAAAATGTATAGACAATATGGTAATTTATTTATTTATTTTATAGTGGAAAATACAATAATAATGATGGTAGAAATTTTAGTGGAACGAAATCATGTCTTACTGTTAAATATAATTGACAACGTGGATGAGTATTATTTGAATATAAAAATATTTTATATACACTCTAGTGTTCATAATAATTGCAAATTTTTTAGGTGCAGTAAAATTTCATCAGCTATATTTTATTTTCATCAGCAAATGAAAATATATAGACAATATGGTTATTTATTTATTTATTTTATAGTGGAAAATACAATAATAATGATGGTAGAAATTTTAGTGGAAAGAAATCGTGTCTTACTGTTAAATATAATTGACAACGTGGATGAGTATCATTTGAATATAAAAATATTTTATATACACTCTAGTGTTCATAATAATTGCAAATTTTTTAGGTGCAGTAAAATTTCATCAGCTATATTTTATTTTCATCAGCAAATGAAAATGTATAGACAATATGGTAATTTATTTATTTATTTTATAGTGGAAAATACAATAATAATGATGGTAAAAATTTTAGTGGAAAGAAATCGTGTCTTACTGTTAAATATAATTGACAACGTGGATGAGTATCATTTGAATATAAAAATATTTTATATACACTCTAGTGTTCATAATAATTGCAAATTTTTTAGGTGCAGTAAAATTTCATTAGCTATATTTTATTTTCATCAGCAAATGAAAATATATAGACAATATGGTAATTTATTTATTTATTTTATAGTGGAAAATACAATAATAATGATGGTAGAAATTTTAGTGGAAAGAAATCGTGTCTTACTGTTAAATATAATTGACAACGTGGATGAGTATCATTTGAATATAAAAATATTTTATATACACTCTAGTGTTCATAATAATTGCAAATTTTTTAGGTGCAGTAAAATTTCATTAGCTATATTTTATTTTCATCAGCAAATGAAAATATATAGACAATATGGTAATTTATTTATTTATTTTATAGTGGAAAATACAATAATAATGATGGTAGAAATTTTAGTGGAAAGAAATCGTGTCTTACTGTTAAATATAATTGACAACGTGGATGAGTATCATTTCAATATAAAAATATTTTATATACACTCTAGTGTTCATAATAATTGCAAATTTTTTAGGTGCAGTAAAATTTCATCAGCTATATTTTATTTTCATCAGCAAATGAAAATATATAGACAATATGGTAATTTATTTATTTATTTTATAGTGGAAAATACAATAATAATGATGGTAGAAATTTTAGTGGAAAGAAATCGTGTCTTACTGTTAAGTATAATTGACAACGTGGATGAGTATTATTTGAATATAAAAATATTTTATATACACTCTAGTGTTCATAATAATTGCAAATTTTTTAGGTGCAGTAAAATTTCATCAGCTATATTTTATTTTCATCAGCAAATGAAAATATATAGACAATATGGTAATTTATTTATTTATTTTACAGTGGAAAATACAATAATAATGATGGTAGAAATTGTTGTGGAAAGAAATCGTGTCTTACTGTTAAATATAATTGACAACGTGGATGAGTATCATTTGAATATAAAAATATTTTATATACACTCTAGTGTTCATAATAATTGCAAATTTTTTAGGTGCAGTAAAATTTCATCAGCTATATTTTATTTTCATCAGCAAATGAAAATATATAGACAATATGGTTATTTATTTATTTATTTTACAGTGGAAAATACAATAATAATGATGGTAGAAATTTTAGTGGAAAGAAATCGTGTCTTACTTTTAAATATAATTGACAACGTGGATGAGTATCATTCGAATATAAAAATATTTTATATACGCTCTTGCGTTCATAATAATTGCAAATTTTTTATGTGCATTAAAATTTCATCAGCTATATTTTATTTTCATCAGCAAATGAAAATATATAGACAATATGGTAATTTATTCATTTATTTTACAGTGGAAAATACAATAATAATGATGGTAGAAATTTTTGTGGAAAGAAATCGTGTCTTACTGTTAAATATAATTGACAACGTGGATGAGTATCATTTGAATATAAAAATATTTTATATACACTCTAGTGTTCATAATAATTGCAAATTTTTTAGGTGCAGTAAAATTTCATCAGCTATATTTTATTTTCATCAGCAAATGAAAATATATAGACAATATGGTAATTTATTTATTTATTTTACAGTGGGAAATACAATAATAATGATGGTAGAAATTTTAGTGGAAAGAAATCGTGTCTTACTGTTAAATATAATTGACAACGTGGATGAGTATCATTTGAATATAAAAATATTTTATATACACTCTAGTGTTCATAATAATTGCAAATTTTTTAGGTGCAGTAAAATTTCATCAGCTATATTTTATTTTCATCAGCAAATGAAAATGTATAGACAATATGGTAATTCATTTATTTATTTTATACAGTGGAAAATACAATAATAATAATGGTAGAAATTCTAGTGGAAAGAAATCGTGTCTTACTTTTAAATATAATTGACAACGTGGATGAGTATCATTTGAATATAAAAATATTTTATATACACTCTAGTGTTCATAATAATTGCAAATTTTTTAGGTGCAGTAAAATTTCATCAGCTATATTTTATTTTCATCAGCAAATGAAAATATATAGACAATATGGTAATTTATTTATTTATTTTATAGTGGAAAATACAATAATAATGATGGTAGAAATTTTAGTGGAAAGAAATCGTGTCTTACTTTTAAGTATAATTGACAACGTGGATGAGTATCATTTGAATATAAAAATATTTTATATACACTCTAGTGTTCATAATAATTGTAAATTTTTTAGGTGCAGTAAAATTTCATCAGCCATATTTTATTTTCATCACATTCAAATGGTTACTACTTTTTAAAAATCCTTTCTAGATCCCACCAAAAGTGGGAGTCGTAAATCAATTTTTTACGATTCATAAGATAGATTTTTTTCTATTAATTTACCCACAGCACATAAACTACAGTCTCAGTCGTCATCAGGAAGGTGTCAAAAGTATCATTCTTACGAGGAGGAATTTATTCCATAAATTGAAGCGACGACTTATAGTGTCAGAATTTAATGTTGAATCCTCTCGCTCGAAATTCATAAACATCGTGACATTTTCTAAAGTAACATTTTTTTTCTGTAATACTCATATATATTTATTAATATTTTTATACAGTTAATATCACACACAAAGATTCCGATTTTTTGCGGCTTTAACAAAAAAAAAGTGAAAAAATTATTAATGAAACCGGAAATTTATAAAATTAATTCGCTAAAAAAATTCTGTTCATATTTGCAGACAATATATTTTTGTTGGTAGCAAAATAATTTTCAGTTTAATTTTGTGCAGTGAGTGGACAAAAAAATTGTCGAATCATATTCAACCAGAGTTAATGTAACCAGAAATTTATAAAATTAATACGCTAAAAAATTCTGTTCATATTTGCCGACAATATATTTTTGTTGATAGCAAAATAATTTTCAGTTTAATTTTGTGCAGTGAGTGGTCTAAAAAATTGTCGAATCATATTCAACCAGAGTTAATGTAACCAGAAATTTATAAAATTAATGCGCTAAAAAAATTCTGTTGATATTTGCAGACAATATATTTTTGTTGGTAGCAAAATAATTTTCAGTTTAATTTTGTGCAGTGAGGGGACTAAAAAATTGTCGAATCATATTCAACCAGAGTTAATGTAATTAGAAATTTATAAAATTAATTCGCTAAAAAAATGCTGTTCATATTTGCAGACAATATATTTTTGTTGATAGCGAAATAATTTTCAGTTTAATTTTGTGCAGTGAGTGGACTAAAAAATTGTCGAATGATATTCAACCAGAGTTAATGTAACCAGAAATTTATAAAATTAATGCGCTAAAAAAATTCTGTTCATATTTGCAGACAATATATTTTTGTTGGTAGCAAAATAATTTTCAGTTTAATTTTGTGCAGTGAGTGGACAAAAAAATTGTCGAATCATATTCAACCAGAGTTAATGTAACCAGAAATTTATAAAATTAATACGCTAAAAAATTCTGTTCATATTTGCAGACAATATATTTTTGTTGATTAGCAAAATAATTTTCAGTTTAATTTTGTGCAGTGAGTGGACTAAAAAATTGTTGAATCATATTCAACAATTTTCGCAATGAGGTCAATGTGGGCTGGAATGGCCCATATGTTTCCCTTCCGTATAGTTGGCTTGTGAGCGAGTTGCCCACGGCTCTTTTGCCTCTTGTATGTACTGTAAGTACGTTGCTCGTATACACAGAACGTGCATAGTCCTCCGATACTACGGGCTGCCATATAGTCTTCCGAGAAAAGTTGAGCTGCTGTTGCTGCTGCTGCTGATGCTTGCCGCAAAAGCAACGGAAGAGATGAGACCCACGCACTCTTGTAACTCTCCGCAAGCAAGCTTTGCGGCGCTATTGCATGATACGAGTGTTGCTGCTGTTTCTCCTGTTCGAAAGTTAAACGTGGGAGCCCGACAAACGTCTCGTACAAGTAGGAAAAGAAGAAAAAAATGAAATAATAAAAACGTAAAATGACGAAGTGGAGAAAGAACGTACAAAGATATATGGGCAGAGAACAAGAGATTTTGCTTTGTGTCATTCATCGTCTCATATCTTGAAAATAAATTATTTCATTTTACCTGACGACTTATTCTGAACGTGTAAATTATTTTCTGCCATTTAATTTCGTAAAATAATAAACAAAATTAAAAATTCAATATTAGAAAAAAATATATAAATTTTCAACGTTGTGCACAAGAGATTTTGCTTTGTGTCATTCATCGTCTCATATCTTGAAAATAAATTATTTCATTTTACCTGACGACTTATTCTGAACGTGTAAATTATTTTCTGCCATTTAATTCCGTAAAATAATAAACAAAATTAAAAATTCAATATTAGAAAAAAATATATAAATTTTCAACGTTGTGAACAAGAGATTTTGCTTTGTGTCATTCATCGTCTCATATCTTGAAAATAAATTATTTCATTTTACCTGACGACTTATTCTGAACGTGTAAATTATTTTCTGCCATTTAATTCCGTAAAATTTTAAACAAAATTAAAAATTCAATATTAGAAAAAAATATATAAATTTTCAACGTTGTGAACAAGAGATTTTGCTTTGTGTCATTCATCGTCTCATATCTTGAAAATAAATTATTTCATTTTACCTGACGACTTATTCCGAACGTGTAAATTATTTTCTGCCATTTAATTCCGTAAAATTATAAACAAAATTAAAAATTCAATATTAGAAAAAAATATATAAATTTTCAACGTTGTGAACAAGAGATTTTGCTTTGTGTCATTCATCGTCTCATATGTTGAAAATAAATTATTTCATTTTACCTGACGACTTATTCCGAACGTGTACATTATTTTTTGCCATTTAATTCCGTAAAATTATAAACAAAATTAAAAATTCAATATTAGAAAAAAATATATAAATTTTCAACGTTGTGAACAAGAGATTTTGCTTTGTGTCATTCATCGTCTCATATCTTGAAAATAAATTATTTCATTTTACCTGACGACTTATTCTGAACGTGTAAATTATTTTCTGCCATTTAATTCCGTAAAATTATAAACAAAATAAAAAATTCAAAATTAGAAAAAAATATATAAATTTTCAACGTTGTGAACAAGATATTTTGCTTTGTTTCATTCATCGTCTCATATCTTGAAAATAAATTATTTCATTTTACCTGACGACTTATTCTGAACGTGTAAATTATTTTCTGCCATTTAATTCCGTAAAATAATAAACAAAATTAAAAATTCAATATTAGAAAAAAATATATAAATTTTCAACGTTGTGAACAAAAGATTTTGCTTTGTGTCATTTATCGTCTCATATCTTGAAAATAAATTATTTCATTTTACCTGACCACTTATTCTGAACGTGTAAATTATTTTCTGCCATTTAATTCCGTAAAATTATAAACAAAATTAAAAATTTAATATTAGAAAAAAATATATAAATTTTCAACGTTGTGAACAAGATATTTTGCTTTGTTTCATTCATCGTCTCATATCTTGAAAATAAATTATTTCATTTTACCTGACGACTTATTCTGAACGTGTAAATTATTTTCTGCCATTTAATTCCGTAAAATTATAAACAAAATAAAAAATTCAAAATTAGAAAAAAATATATAAATTTTCAACGTTGTGAACAAGAGATTTTGCTTTGTATCATTCATCGTCTCATATCTTGAAAATAAATTTTTTCATTTTACCTGACGACTTATTCTGAACGTGTAAATTATTTTCTGCCATTTAATTCCGTAAAATAATAAACAAAATTAAAAATTCAATATTAGAAAAAAATATATAAATTTTCAACGTTGTGAACAAAAGATTTTGCTTTGTGTCATTCATCGTCTCATATCTTGAAAATAAATTATTTCATTTTACCTGACGACTTATTCTGAACGTGTAAATTATTTTCTGCCATTTAATTCCGTAAAATAATAAACAAAATTAAAAATTCAATATTAGAAAAAAATATATAAATTTTCAACGTTGTGAACAAGAGATTTTGCTTTGTGTCATTCATCGTCTCATATCTTGAAAATAAATTATTTCATTTTACCTGACGACTTATTCTGAACGTGTAAATTATTTTCTGCCATTTAATTCCGTAAAATTATAAACAAAATTAAAAATTCAATATTAGAAAAAAATATATAAATTTTCAACGTTGTGAACAAAAGATTTTGCTTTGTGTCATTTATCGTCTCATATCTTGAAAATAAATTATTTCATTTTACCTGACGACTTATTCCGAACGTGTACATTATTTTCTGCCATTTAATTCCGTAAAATTTTAAACAAAATTAAAAATTCAATATTAGAAAAAAATATATAAATTTTCAACGTTGTGAACAAGAGATTTTGCTTTGTGTCATTCATCGTCTCATATCTTGAAAATAAATTATTTCATTTTACCTGACGACTTATTCTGAACGTGTAAATTATTTTCTGCCATTTAATTCCGTAAAATTATAAACAAAATAAAAAATTCAAAATTAGAAAAAAATATATAAATTTTCAACGTTGTGAACAAGAGATTTTGCTTTGTGTCATTCATCGTCTCATATCTTGAAAATAAATTATTTCATTTTACCTGACGACTTATTCCGAACGTGTAAATTATTTTCTGCCATTTAATTCCGTAAAATTATAAACAAAATAAAAAATTCAAAATTAGAAAAAAATATATAAATTTTCAACGTTGTGAACAAGAGATTTTGCTTTGTGTCATTCATCGTCTCATATCTTGAAAATAAATTATTTCATTTTACCTGACGACTTATTCCGAACGTGTAAATTATTTTCTGCCATTTAATTCCGTAAAATTATAAACAAAATTAAAAATTCAATATTAGAAAAAAATATATAAATTTTCAACGTTGTGAACAAGATATTTTGCTTTGTGTCATTCATCGTCTTATATCTTGAAAATAAATTATTTCATTTTACCTGACGACTTATTCTGAACGTGTAAATTATTTTCTGCCATTTAATTCCGTAAAATTATAAACAAAATTAAAAATTCAAAATTAGAAAAAAATATATAAATTTTCAACGTTGTGAACAAGAGATTTTGCTTTGTGTCATTCATCGTCTCATATCTTGAAAATAAATTATTTCATTTTACCTGACGACTTATTCCGAACGTGTAAATTATTTTCTGCCATTTAATTCCGTAAAATTTTAAACAAAATTAAAAATTCAATATTAGAAAAAAATATATAAATTTTCAACGTTGTATTTTTTTTTTTTGTTTTCGATTCTTCCGTTTCAAAAATAAAATACCTGAATTCTTGAGAACAAGAAGTGAAATAAAAATTCAACGGAAGCGGTAGCAAAAATCTAGGTAATTATGAAAATCATCAGTGTTGTTCCAGTGATAAAAAGTTGTTGTAATTACAAGGAATACCTGATATACATATACTTTAGTAGTAGACCTGCAGTTCTGAAGCTGCGAGAAACTTGTGATGTTGTTGAAGATCGGAAGTCCGATGCAGCCTGCGATGCACTTCACAAAGAGGCCGCTAAGAGTTTAGCTCACACCGGTTATACATTGAGACAAGTAAAAGTAAAGACAGAGAGAAAAGAAAATGTTGAAGAAAGGACAGAGAATTTTTTTGCTTGATGCTCGAACGCGCGGCGCGCTTCGCACCGTGAAGTGTATGTGAAAATACGGCTGAACGTCGAAGGCAACGAAGCGTTTCTATAGCAAAGCATAGCAGTGATATTTATTTATGACTGGTAATAATAATTGATCTCAGAGCTGAGAATCTATCGCGCGGCACATGAACAACGCAACAGTGCACAAACTGCACAAATTTCTTGCTCTTTCGCTCTCAGTTACTCTGTATATGTTTGCTTCTCTTCTTTCGTCGTTTCTCGGCAGGTGCGAGCTAAGAGAACGCTCGACAACGACGACGACGACGATCCACGCTCGCTACTTTGCCTAGGGCGGCTCTTAAGTCCCCTTCCTTTCGTCCTTGCTGATGTGGCTCGCGACTTCTTTATTTCGTTCGGTCGTATATCAGACATCGCGCAAAATGAAAGGGTCATAGTCAACCATACATGTGGTTTAGGTAGATATACGTATTTCTTTGAATTAACGATTTGTGATGGCGTTATATAAGGCGTTTTGCATACTGCAAATATTAGGTCGTTATTTTTGTATGAAGTGTGAAAAAATACACTAATTTAAACTTAATCTTTTATCGCTAGCATATTTTTTGTCGAAAAAAATACTAATTTTGTTAAAAATTTGTTTTGTAATGCGAATATGAGATCGTTATTGTTCTACGAAGTGTGAAAAAATATATTAATGTAAACGTAATATTTTATGGCCAGAATATTTTCGTCGAAAAAATATTAATGCCGTTTAAAATTTGCATTTTTTAAAATGTTTTGCTTTCAAAAAAATGAAATGCAAATATAAGGTCCTTATTGTTGTACGAAGTGTGGGAAAATTCATTAATCACTAATTAAGATAAAAATAATGATCATTTTTTTTAGTCTGGCGAATTTTTTGAATGAAAATTGTCGTAAATGATGATATGGTGATGTAGATTTTAACGAGGAGAATTTTTTCTCCCTCGCTTTCGTTTATTTGTACAGGCGCATTCCGTATTGGAGAACAACAATTAAAAACATGTTAATAAAAATTAATGGAAAAAAACTCAGTTTTTTAGAGTCTGCGAGTTACTGAGGAAAAGGAAAGGGTGACTACCTAAAAAGTCAGCAGTCACTTATTAGAGGAAAATTCACTTATGGGCAGTAAATTTGTTAGGGCGGGCAATTTACGTTAAAAGAATATTATTTTTATTTATTTTTTCTATATATCTATATCTATATTCTTCAAAAATAAAAAAAAAACAATTTAAAGGGAAGTCCCGACTTATGGACAGTCAGGAGAATTCTGAAAGGAAAGAAACTACTTAAACAGCAACCTCGGGTTAGTATATTTACTTATGAGCAGTAAATAGGACTAAAATTAGGAATGGTACGTAGGCAGCACTATTCCCGGATCCTTAACTCGAGCGGTCGTCTCAACTGGGAGAAACGAGCAGGAAGTTTCGGATAAAAAGCTCTGAATCTTCGCTGCTTATATGCACGGCCGGAACTCCATTCTCTTGCGAGAGAAACTGCATCGTCGTGGCCATCTGTCGGCCGAGCCGGAACTACGGGAGCTTTCGCGCGCTCAGGCGCGGATCGCCAACTCGGGGGGCCCGGACCGTTAGGAAAATTTTATTTCAGTTTAGGACGGGGTTTTATTTTACAGGAAGAAAAAAAACTGTAATTTATTACTTAGTAATAATAAACAAATTATTTATATTTTTTCGTATAAATACATTTTGCTTTCAAGAAAATGTCAATACCTTGAAAATGAACTGCAATTTTCAACGTATCTACAGCAGTGAATTGTTATTATTGCTTTTTCGAAAAATCGACTTTTTATAATTTTCCCATCTCCTCAAATTTCAACAATAAAAAAAACTCTTATGACATAAAAATGACTTCCGGATCACTAATTAAGATAAAAATAATGATCATTGTTTTTTAGTCCGGAATTTTTTCAATGAAAATTGTTGTAAATGATGACAAGGCGATGTAGATTTTAACGAGGAGAATTTTTTCTCCCTCGGTTTCGTTTATTTGTACAGGCGCATTCCGTAGTGGAGAACAACAATTAAAAACATGTTAATAAAAGTTAACGGAAAAAAACTCAGTTTTTTAGAGACTGCGAGTTCCTGAGGAAAAGGAAAGGGTGACTACCTAAAAAGTCAGCAGTCACTTATTAGACGAAAATTCAATTATGGGCAGTAAATTTGTTAGGGAGGGCAATTTACGTTAAAAGAATATTATTTTTATTTATTTTTTCTATATATCTATATCTATATGCTTCAAAAATAAAAAACCATTTAAAGGGAAGTCCCGACTTATGGACAGTCAGGGGAATTCTGAAAGGAAAGAAACTACTTAAACAGCAACCTCGGGTTAGTATATTTACTTATGAGCAGTAAATAGGACTAAAATTAGAAATGGTACGTAGGCAGTACTATTCCCGGATCCTTACCTCGAGCGGTCGTCTCAACTGGGAGAAACGAGCAGGAAGTTTCGGATGAAAAGTTCTGAATCTTCGCTGCTTATATGCACGGCCGGGACTCCATTCTCTTGCGAGAAAAACCGCATCGTCGTGGACATCTGTCGGCCGAGCCGGTACTACGGGAGCTTTCGCGCGCTCAGGCGCGGATCGCCAACTCGGGGGGCCCGGACCGTTAGGGAAATTTTATTTCAGTTTAGAACGGGGTTTTATTTTACAGGAAGAAAAAAAACTGTAATTTATTACTTAGTAATAATAAACAAATTATTTATATTTTTTCGTATAAATACATTTTGCTTTCAAGAAAATGTCAATACCTTGAAAATGAACTGCAATTTTCAACGTATCTACAGCAGTGAATTGTTATTATTGCTTTTTCGAAAAATCGACTTTTTATAATTTTCCCATCTCCTCAAATTTCAACAATAAAAAAAACTCTTATGACATAAAAATGACTTCCGGATCACTAATTAAGATAAAAATAATGATCATTGTTTTTTAGTCCGGAATTTTTTCAATGAAAATTGTTGTAAATGATGACAAGGCGATGTAGATTTTAACGAGGAGAATTTTTTCTCCCTCGGTTTCGTTTATTTGTACAGGCGCATTCCGTAGTGGAGAACAACAATTAAAAACATGTTAATAAAAGTTAACGGAAAAAAACTCAGTTTTTTAGAGACTGCGAGTTCCTGAGGAAAAGGAAAGGGTGACTACCTAAAAAGTCAGCAGTCACTTATTAGACGAAAATTCAATTATGGGCAGTAAATTTGTTAGGGAGGGCAATTTACGTTAAAAGAATATTATTTTTATTTATTTTTTCTATATATCTATATCTATATGCTTCAAAAATAAAAAACCATTTAAAGGGAAGTCCCGACTTATGGACAGTCAGGGGAATTCTGAAAGGAAAGAAACTACTTAAACAGCAACCTCGGGTTAGTATATTTACTTATGAGCAGTAAATAGGACTAAAATTAGAAATGGTACGTAGGCAGTACTATTCCCGGATCCTTACCTCGAGCGGTCGTCTCAACTGGGAGAAACGAGCAGGAAGTTTCGGATGAAAAGTTCTGAATCTTCGCTGCTTATATGCACGGCCGGGACTCCATTCTCTTGCGAGAAAAACCGCATCGTCGTGGACATCTGTCGGCCGAGCCGGTACTACGGGAGCTTTCGCGCGCTCAGGCGCGGATCGCCAACTCGGGGGGCCCGGACCGTTAGGGAAATTTTATTTCAGTTTAGAACGGGGTTTTATTTTACAGGAAGAAAAAAAACTGTAATTTATTACTTAGTAATAATAAACAAATTATTTATATTTTTTCGTATAAATACATTTTGCTTTCAAGAAAATGTCAATACCTTGAAAATGAACTGCAATTTTCAACGTATCTAAAGCAGTGAATTGTTATTATTGCTTTTTCGAAAAATCGACTTTTTATAATTTTCCCATCTCCTCAAATTTCAACAATAAAAAAAACTCTTATGACATAAAAATGACTTCCGGATTTTTAGACTCGCCATTAAAAAGCCGAAATCGTTTAAACAAAACTAAAAAAAAAATGCTCCACTTTACGAACAAATAATCACTAAAAAATCTCTTTGTAGCGTTTCATATCAAACTCCTCATAAACGAGACGTTAAAACAGTTCAAAGCGCAGGACTTTTGTAGCCAATCAAACTCTTTCTCATCGATATCGTTACGCTCTCGAATCCCTCAAAGAGTGGTTGCCGCGGCGGCGCGGCGAATGCGTGAGGCATTTACATCCCTTTTCCCGCTGAGCAACGCAAGCCATTTTATTTCCCTACGTGTTTGTGTGTGTGTGTGTGTGCATGTGTAGCCCCCGCGCGAATTGCCGCTTGTTAGTTACCAGTTCGCTAAGCGGGAGACTCGAGGCTCTCGCTCGTCGCTCGTTCGCCGCCCAGTGAAACGTTATATGCCTTAAACAGGGCCGTTTAATAAATACGTCGATCGTAAACTATTTCGGCGCGGGGAACATTAAATATCAACGTATTACAAAGGCTTCTCTCATTCTCTCTGCATTCACTCTCTTTCGTTTTCGTTCTCCTCTGCATCTCCGTACCTGTTTTACTATATATACGCTCGTTCTCTTCAAACATTCCGTTCCATCATCATACGCGCCATATGTGTATATAGTTTATTCCATACCAAGTTAACCATTAATTTGCCATCAACGCCAATTTTTCTGTACTTTGTAATTATAATAATGAAAATTCTATGAAATTTTGAGAAAATTCGGAATGTTCTGTCTCAACGAAAAAAAATATTGTTACATTATTTTGTCAAAAAATGACGAAATTTCTTTTGAGCCTCTATAAAAAATATTGTATTAAAAAGTACATTCAAAAACTTAAATTTTATATAGGAACATATTTTTCGTACGATCGGTAATTTTGAATGTACAGCGAATTGAAAAAAATGGAATAAAAAAAATCGTTATTAAGTTTCGGGGAAACCGAAGGTGCTAAAATTCTGAAATAATTTGTGGATGTTCGTGATACTCTAAAGAAGTTTTGAAAAAAAATATGAAGACTTTTTGCGAACATGGTAAATTTGAGTGGCCGACTTGGTATGGAATGACCGATATGTGAATGAGCTCGCGCTCGATCCAACGTTCGCAATAAATCTGCACGTCGTATAAAAGGTTTCTCGCAGAGCGCGAGTGCGTTCTTCGTCCTCTCTTTCTCTTTCTGTTTCCTTTTCTCTCATTTTTAATTTTTTTTCCTCTCTTTTTATTTTTTCTCTCTCTTTTTTCGCCACCCCCTTCCTTCGGCTCGTTGTTTCGTACTATTATTTCGAGAGCCACGGCCATATACAATGATACACTCGACGTGTCACGATAAAACATCGTAGTATGTATTGTATGGTCGTACGTGTGCGCGAAGCACCAGAGAACCGAATGTACTAAAGTATTATAGTTATATATAAATATATATATGATTGTGTATATAAACACACACATTATAGGTATATATATCATTGCTGTGCGTCATCGTTCAGGCAACATGTTGCGCGATCGTGGAATTCGTAAAAAGTCCACCTCTGTTGGTTTAATTTTTTTTAATTTTCTTATATGTTTCATTGAGACGAAGAAATGATGCAATCGGATATTTAACACTATCTATCCTATCAAGATAATCGGAACTTAAATCTTTCGTGATATACTTTATTCTGTCGACTGTTGAGATAAACAGTTGTGTTCTGTCCCGTTCAGAAATATAGTTGGGGCTCCAACTTGTCCCTTTTTAGATTGCCCTAATTGTAGTAGGGGCCCTACTACGCCAGAGTTGGGCACCAAAAATTACTTAGGTCAGAAATTACTGCTTTAATTAGAATTACTTTAAGTAATTGTATTGGATTTCAAATTAAATACAATTACTTTCAGTAATTGTATTGGATTTCAAAGTAAATACAATTACCTTCAGTAATTGTATTGGATTTCAAATTAATGTGTACAATTACTTTCAGTAATTGTATTGGATTTCAAATTAAATACAATTACCTTCAGTAATTTTACTGGATTTCAAATTAAATAAAATTACCTTCAGTAATTGTATTGGATTTCAAATTAAATACAATTACCTTCAGTAATTGTATTGGATTTCAAATTAAATACAATTACCTTCAGTAATTGTGTTGGATTTCAAATTAAATACAATTACTTTCTGTAATTGTATTGGTTTTCAAATCAAATAAAATTACTTTCAATAATTGTATTTTTTTATTAAATAAAATTACTTTCAATAATTGTATTTTTTTATTAAATAAAATTACTTTCAGTAATTATAATTTTTTTAGTTCATTAAAATTACTGAAAGTAATTTTGTCCAATTTGATTGTAATAACTGCGATAAGTTATAGCATTTTTCCTCAGAATACAGATTGTAAAGGTACACCGAGTTACCATGAGTGCGAGTGAGAAAGCGCAATGGTGGTCGCAGTGGAGCGAGAGAGAAAGACAAAATCGTGTAACACATCACGTTAAACTAATATTTCAAGAACGTTTGACAAATGAAAATTAGGGTTCTGAGGCGCGAGCGCCGCGTAACAGGGATCCGTCAACTGGGCGTTAAAATGCTACTGCGTCTCTTGATAGCGTATAACAGGGATTTCTGTGGTCGATACCAGATATTTATTAATCGACGGATGAAGATATTTCAGATTACACGAACAAATAATTGATATAATACTCAGGTTTCTCACGTAACTCTTTAAAATTGCCGGTGTACATAAGTATTTGAAGGACCAATTACATATGCGGAATGACGAACTTTATTCCCCTTCTCTCATATACACGCTGAAGCGCCCGTGTCTGCTTAACTCTAGTCGCTCTTAAAAAATCAGTGGGTAAACTTCCAGTAATTGTATTGGATTTTAAATTAATTACAATTACAATTACATTTTGTAATTGTATTGGATTTCAAATTAATTACAATTACATTTTGTAATTATATTGGATTTCAAATCAATTACAATTACATTTTGTAATTTTATTGGATTTCAAATTAAATACCATTACATTTTGTAATTGTATTGGATTTCAAATTAAATACAATTACATTTTGTAATTGTATTGGATTTCAAATTAATTACAATTACATTTTGTAATTGTATTGGATTTCAAATTAAATACAATTACATTTTGTAATTGTATTGGATTTCAAATTAAATACAATTACATTTTGTAATTGTATTGGATTTCAAATTAAATACAATTACATTTTGTAATTGTATTGGATTTCAAATTAAATACAATTACATTTTGTAATTGTATTGGATTTCAAAGTAAATACAATTACATTTTGTAATTGCATTGGATTTCAAATTAAATACAATTACATTTTGTAATTGTATTGGATTTCAAATTAAATACAATTATATTTTGTAATTGTATTGGATTTCAAATTAAATACAATTACATTTTGTAATTGTATTGGATTTCAAAGTAAATACAATTACATTTTGTAATTGCATTGGATTTCAAATTAAATACAATTACATTTTGTAATTGTATTGGATTTCAAATTAAATACAATTATATTTTGTAATTGTATTGGATTTCAAATTAAATACAATTACATTTTGTAATTGTATTGGATTTCAAAGTAAATACAATTACATTTTGTAATTGCATTGGATTTCAAATTAAATACAATTACATTTTGTAATTGTATTGGATTTCAAATTAAATACAATTACATTTTGTAATTGTATTGGATTTCAAATTAAATACAATTATTGGAAGTACTTGTATTTTGTAATTTTCCATTACAATTTTGCCCAACTCTGGTGCAGAAATATAGTTGGGGCTCCAAATTGGCTCTTTCTAGATTGCCCTAATTGTAGTAGGGGCCCTACTACGCTAGTCGCGCTTGAAAGTATAACCCTTTAGAGGCTCAATATGGGCGACCCAAGTGAGGGTTCCACATTTAAGCCTGATTAGGCCCCGAAGTTTGTCGTGGCCGCCTCTGTTGAGCCTAATAGGGTTCTAGAGTAGATTCCCTATTGTGGATGCCACGTTTATACCCAAAAAGGCCCCTTATTTAATCGCGACTGCCCGAACTAATTTCTGCAGGGGGTGTCGCTGTATGAAAATTACGATTTATGGATTATTGAAAGGAAGGAATGAATATGAAGGAATTTTTTAGAAGTGGTTTGACAGGGTAAAAAAATGTTTACTGAAGTTTTTAATTGTTTTTATAATTTTCCTTTTTTCTAATTCAAAAAAATGTTGGACTATTGATTTTTTTTAATAGTGTGTGAAGTAGCTTAACTGTTGTAGGAAATGCAAAATGTTTCCTGGTCAGTTTGCCAAGGAAAATTCTTGCCGCCAAAGGATCTTCATATTCTTAGCTACAATTGCCGGAATTAGTGTTGCTAATTATATATCATCTCTGTACTTAGCTCCTAGTCGTAAGTTTTCCCAACAGCTTAGCTTTGTACCGCTTAGCCGGGTGAACGCCCTTATTTTAGCGAAAGCGCCACACAGTTTACCTTCCACTCCCTTAGCGTCCTATAACTCTGCTATAATTTCGCACGAACTGACCTCTCGGACACTCAACACCTCATGTTTCAACCCTCCCTTCGCCATAAACGCTCCTTAGCCAAGTACCTGCAGTGGGAACTAGTAAACTTCACGTATACATCATGAAGTATACACGTGGAAAGCAAAGTTGCGCATCCCTAACGTGGTGCATGAATATATACCTAGACGTTAAAATACCTCTCGTTCACCGACAGTTTTGCAAACCACCATCTCAGCACTCTCTAAGATTTGCTCTTTTCTCCTCTGTTTCAGGTACGTAAGTGGCAAGGATGATCAGCTCTTCGCCGCCAGAGCCACAACAACCGTGGTAACTCCTGATGCTCGCAGTTGTTGTGCTATACACTGGCTTTGTAGTGCATTCTCGAAGCCGGTAGTTCCTCTCGTCTGCTATATATGTACTATATAGCATATATAGCAGCATGGCCGTGAGCAAAAAAATGTTGACAAGCGTGTATATATATATATATAGATACAGGACATTTCGTGACAAGTCGATCAACGTCTGGCAACGATGACTTAGATGCACACAATAATTTTTTATATAAAAGATTTTGGTCAAAAATGTATGTAGAATTTTTATTTAATTTTTCGAACGCTTAGTTTCTTAGACAAAATATTTCGAAAAAATACAATAATAGCTATTTACTAAATTTTGGAAAAATACCGAAAAATATTATTTTATAGATAACCATTTTTATTAACGGCTCTCGTAATTTTAATATATAGCATATATAATCAAAAATATTTCGAAAAAGTACAATAATAGCTATTTACTAAATTTTGGAAAAATACCGAAAAATATTATTTTACAGATAACCATTTTTTAACGGCTTTCGTAATTTTAATATATAGCATATACAGCAGCATGGACGTGAGCAAAAAAATGTTGACAAGCGTATATATATATATATATATATATAGAGAGATACAGGACATTCCGTGACAAGTCGATCAACATCTGGCAACGATGACTTAGATTCACATCATAATTTTTTATATAAAAGATTTTGGTCAAAAATATATGTAGAATTTTTATTTGATTTTTCGAACGCTTAGTTTCTTAGACAAAATATTTCGAAAAAATACAATAATAGCTATTTACTAAATTTTGGAAAAATTCCGAAAAATATTATTTTACAGATAACTATTTTTTTTTAAAGCCTTTCGTAATTTTAATATATAGCATATATAATCAAAAATATTTCGAAAAAATACAATAATAGCTATTTACTAAATTTTGGAAAAATACCGAAAAATATTATTTTATAGATAACCATTTTTTAACGGCTTTCGTAATTTTAATATATAGCATATACAGCAGCATGGACGTGAGCAAAAAAATGTTGACAAGCGTATATATATATATATAGAGAGATACAGGACATTCCGTGACAAGTCGATCAACATCTGGCAACGATGACTTAGATTCACATCATAATTTTTTATATAAAAGATTTTGGTCAAAAATATATGTAGAATTTTTATTTGATTTTTCGAACGCTTAGTTTCTTAGACAAAATATTTCGAAAAAATACAATAATAGCTATTTACTAAATTTTGGAAAAATTCCGAAAAATATTATTTTACAGATAACCATTTTTATTAACGGCTCTCGTAATTTTAATATATAGCATATATAATCAAAAATATTTCGAAAAAATACAATAATAGCTATTTACTAAATTTTGGAAAAATACCGAAAAATATTATTTCATAGATAACTATTTTTTTTAACGGCTTTCGTAATTTTAATGTATAACATATATATAGCAGCATGGCCGTGAGCAAAAAAATGTTGACAAGCATATATATATATATATAGATACAGGACATTCCGTGACAAGTCGATCAACGTCTGGCAACGATGACTTAGATTCACACCATAATTTTTTGTATAAAAGATTTTGGTTAAAAATGTACGTAGAATTTTTATTTGATTTTTGGAACGCTTAGTTTCTTCGACAAAATATTTCGAAAAAATACAATAATAGCTATTTACTAAATTTTGGAAAAATACCGAAAAATATTATTTTACAGATAACCATTTTTTTAACGGCTTTCGTAATTTTAATTTTAAATTGTAATAATTTTAAAATGTTGACAAGCATACATATATATATATAGATACAGGACATTTCGTGACAAGTCGATCAACGTCTGGCAACAATGACTTAGATTCACACCATAATTTTTTTATATAAAAGATTTTGGTCAAAAATATATGTAGAATTTTTATTTGATTTTTCGAACGCTCAGTTTCTTAGACAAAATATTTCGAAAAAATACAATAATAGCTATTTACTAAATTGTGGAAAAATTCCGAAAAATATTATTTTACAGATAACCATTTTTTTTAACGGCTTTCGTAATTTTAATATATAGCATATATAGCAGCATGGACGTGAGCAAAATTAATATATATAGGTAGTGGACATTCACTAATTTTCAACCAATGTAACATTCCGATTGACATTTTTGTCTGTCAAAAATTGGGTTAAAATTTGCTATGTTTTTATTTACGAGTAATTTTATGGAAAAACCTTGTGCGCTATTTCATGGAATGGCCTGTATATACACGTGTATATCTGTATATACACGTAACTACACAAAGGGGTGGGATGTACCACCTTGGTGTGGACGAGCCGGTATCGAGGTGCCGAGTATACCAATTGGCGAGCGTGCGCTCAGTGCTATGCGCTACCAGTGCGCTATCCGGTGTGATCATCCCCGGTTATAGTGTACGTATACCTACAGAGCTAACTCGCACGCCAACACGACTATGCGGTAGCCTCTAGCAGCTAACGACCAACAAGCACAAGCTGTGATGCCGCGAGCCTTGTCTTTGTCTCTCTTTCTCTCTTTCTCTCTTTTGCTCTCGTCTAACTCGATCGCCGGGAACGCGTGTAAGAAACGCCTGTTGCCACGGCGGAGAATATGACGAGGGAAAATCGGTAGGTCTGCACAACCGAGGAAGTTTATACACGAGGGAAAGAAATAATACAGACACTACCTTACCTATGTCTACAAGCACCTTTACCCTTGTTAATCGCAACACTTCGTAGCTGATGCCCATAAGTCTCGCAGGATGTTGTGTTACGTAGGCTGTGTTATGACTATAACAGTTAATTGGTCACTTTTTTCATAGTCTGACATATACTCGTAGGTATATATTTTCTTTCCATTTTTGGGTAACCTTTTGGGGTAGTGAAAGGAGGAATAATGTTATTCTTTTTAGAAACTCGTATTTTGTGTATTTTTTAGTGACTCGGTTTACCGAAGTCATATTTTTTTTAAGGGGTAGAACGTTTGACAGGGGGAGAAATATCGATTAAAATTGTTTTTTTACTGAAATTATATTTTTTATTTTCGATATGGTCAAAACACTGTAATAAATTATAAAAAAATATGAAAAGTATATATGGCTAATATCACTAATATTCTCAATACTCAGGGAAGTCATTTTTGTATTATAATTGCACCATAAATTTGCATGCGTCTATGATTAAAAGATTAATGACAGGATAGTTTCGACCTGACTAAATTCGCTTTAAAAAATGTTGAAAAATTCGAATGAAAATTAGAATCAAGTTGCAGAAGTTGCAGAAATAATACAGACACTATTTTACCTATGTCTACAAGCACCTTTACCCTTGTTAATCGCAAAACTTCATAGGTGATGCCCATAAGCCTCACAGGATGTTATGTTACGTAGGCTGTGTTATGACTATAACAGTTAATTGGCCACTTTTGCTTCCTCATAGAGGAAGCTTTGTTTTCGTGAAAAATTTTCGTTTCGAGATTTTCATATCAGTGCACTCAGAAAGTCATAAAACGTCGAGAAAAGTGGTTTTTACGAAATGTCTGTATGTGTTTGTGTGTGTGTGTGTGTGTGCGTATGTGCAGATTTCATTGGTCGCGCGATAACTGTCGTAATTTTCATTGGATGTTCTTCAAATTTGGCACGCGAGTGGGCTATCATAGAATACTATTTGTGATTGTAGTTGACGCAAATCGGTTCGAAAATTTAGATTTTACAGCATTTTGAAAATTTTGAAAAAATCGTTTTCACGCTATAACTTCCATAAATTGAGAGATATCGGGCTGAAATTTTGTACGTAAATAGACTACCATCAAACCATGATCTGTACCAAATTTGGAGAAAATCGGTAAAGCGGTTCCAATGTTATTGTAATTTCAATTTAAAAAAAAATGTCTTCAAAGACTTCATCTCTGTAAAATCTGAGATATTTGGCTGCAATTTTCGATGATTTCACGATTATTGATTGTTAATAATGAATTTAGTCAAAGGAACTATCGATATGTCGGTAAACTTCGATTTTGGTGAATATGAAAAAAAAAAATGGCGGCGCGAAAAAAAAAAATTTTTAAATTTTGCACAGATTTATCTTAAATTTTGTTCATATATGGACTATTATCGAAAAATATTTAAGTACAAATTTGACGCAGATCTGTCCAGCCATTCAAATTTTATGGCATTTTGAATTTTTCGAAAAATCTCATTCTCGCACTGGCTCGTGCAAATTCCGAGATACCGGGTTCTAATTTGGCCCACATATGGACTACTATGGTACAAGGTTTTAGTACAAATTTGAAAAAAATCGGTTGCACGGTTAAAATTCTTCGACACTTTGAATTTTTAGAAAAAAGTCTAGAGCATAAACAAGCCTGCAAAGTAGAACCTTGCAAATTGCTTCCTCATTATTTCTCGCTTTTTACAAAGCTTCCTCTATGAGGAAGCCAAAATTGATCAACATACTTACTCATAGAAGTAGCTTTGTCAAAAATGTAAAATACTGAGGAAGCAATTTGCAAGGTTCTACTTTGCAGGCTTGTTTCATAGTCTGACATATACTAGTAGGTATATATATTTGTTCCATTTTTGGGTAACCTTTAAGGTAGTGAAAGGGGGAATAATGTTATTCTTTTCAGAAGCTCATATTTTGTGTATTTTTTGGTGACTTGGTTTACCGAAGTCATATTTTTTTTAAGGGGTAGAACGTTTGACAGGGGGAGAAATATCGACTAAAATTGTTTTTTACTGAAATTATATTTTTTATTTTCGATATGGTCAAAACACTGTAATAAATTATAAAAAAATATGAAAAGTATATATGACATATATCACTAATATTCTCAATACTCAGCAAATTTTTGTATTATAATTCCACCATAAATGACAGGATAATTACGACCCAGAGTTGTAAATCCCCATTAATTCATGAGATATAGTTTACAGTACAATTTGTTTTGTAATTATGATTTCTATTATGATGATGAACAATAATACGCAGTGATTATAAAATAGAGTGTAAACATTTGAATAGCTGAAAAAAATACTAATTTTCGCTTTAATATTGCAAGAAATGGTGGAAACAAGGATGCAAAGTAGAACCTTGCACATTGCTTCCTCATTATTTTTCGCTTCTTACAAAGCTCCCTCTATGAGGAAGTACGTTATTCCATTTTTGGCTTCCTCATAGAGGAAGCTTTGTAAAACGCAAAAAATAATGAGGAAGCAATGTGCAAGGTTCTACTTTGCATCCTTGTTTTAATTAGATAAATATACATGTTGTGGATTCGCTTTTTCTATTTCGTTATTACGTTATTTCGTGATTATTAGAGCGTTTCCGAAAGTGAATGTGATAATGTATATTTTAAAAAATAATTCAACATTCCATTAAATCAAAAATTTCATACCGTTCGTCATTAAATTATACATATATAATGGCTGAATATTGTTCCATTTATATACAAAATTTGAGCTCGCTATCTAAAGTTTTGCAATAGTTACAATAGAGCGATAATGTCAATTTTTTTAAAAATTCAAAACATCATAAAATTTTAACGGTTCAACCGATCTTAACCAAATTCAATAGCGATCACCGGCGTATGAAAGCTCACATTCATACCAATTTTAAGATCAATATCTCGAAAATTGAAAGAGTTATCGCGTAAACAAACATTTTTCAAAAAATTAAAAAACGCGTAATAATTTAACGATGAAGTGGATTTTAACAAAAATCTGTATGAACGATGAGGCTTGATCCCTCTATCTATGGTCCAAATTTCAGCGTAATATCTCAAGGCATTCCCGAGTTATAAAGGTTTACATTTTTCGATCGTGTAACATACACACATACACACACACACACACACACATACAGACATTTTTTCTAAATCACTTTTCTCGACGTTTTGGCCCATTCTGAGTGTACTGACATAAAAATCTCGAAAAAAAAATTTTTCATGAAAACAAAACTTCCTATATGAAGAAGCAAAAATGGAAGAAATAAGTAATGCATTACTTTTTTAATGTATTACTTATTTTTATCCATTTTTTGAAAAGGATTACCGTGAATTTTTATTGAAAAATAATAATTTTTGCAGCCATTTCAAAGTTTAATCATCGTATTACAATCGCTACATATTATTATTATAAAATCATAATTATAGAGCTGATCGTATCATCATCATTATTTCTATAAGTATTAGGCATTTACAATTCTGTTTCGACCTGATTAAATTATCTTCCAAAAATGTTGAAAAATTCGAATGAAAATTAGAATCAAGTTGCAGAATGAAATAGCAACAATAATATTGTGGCAGGTGGAAAACAAGCATAAATCGACCTAGTGGAAGTTAGTCAGACGATTACGACTAGAGAATATCCTTTCCTTTCGTTCCGAGCTTCCGCGTGATGTATGCATGCATGATAAAAGGATCTTTGCGCACGAGCGAAGACGTTATTCCCGATGATCTTCCATACCACGCGCGCGGGATATCACCGAACTATAAATCGTCTCGGGGACTCCCACGATCCAAGATATATCTACTTCGCGCAGCAGCAGCGACAACGGAAAGCGCACGCCTGTGCTTTCCTTTGCCTCTCTCATCCTTTGCCTTCCCTTCAGCGGCATTTACTTCGTTTTTCTTTTCCCTCCTCCTCCTCTTCTTCTTCCTCTTCTTCTTCTTCATGCCGTTACTACTGCCGGTGCTGCTGCCGATCGAATACATTTCCTGCTCACCGTTGCAGCAAACCACCGGTGGCTTCTCCTTTATCGTTGCAACTTGCTAGTCTCCTCCTATATGCTCGCGTTCATAGGTGCACAACGTCCCAACGTGTATCAACCTTGAACGTGGTACGTTGCGCTTGCACCGAGGGCGAGCCCTTCGGGATTACCGATCGTTATCGCGGTCACGATTTACCGAATGCCGGCCCCGTGATAATTGAATACTCGACCCCCACGATAACGCGATTATACAGCTTTCTCTCTCTCCCTCTCTGTGTTATGTTCGCATACTCGACCATTCCATATTGTGTGTAGGTGTGATTGATGACGCAAACAAACGTAATAATGGAGTTTTGTAGCAGCCTCGGGCTTTCATAGTGATGGAGTATCGAAGGCTACATGATTCGTGGTGTCGGGTAGAATTTTTAGTTGAAAATTGTCTATGCAAGAAGAACATGCGAAAATAATTTTTATTCATTTTTTTTACACCTTATTAAATTTTAGAGGTGAAAAATGTGCTTTAAGGAAATTTTTGTTTTTCATTTTTTTCATGTGGTTATACTTAAAATTAGCTGAGACTTTGAAAAAAATTTGTTTAAAAAAATAATTGAGTATTCTGCCAAAAGCTACGAACAAATTTCATGTATGAAACTTCGATAAAATTTTATTTAGAGAACTAATTTAGATGCGATTGGTGACGTAAATATAATAGTAGGGTTTTGTAGCAGCCTCGGGATTTCATAGTGATGAAGGATCGAAGACTACATGATTCGTGGCGTCGAGTAGAATTTTTATCAGAGAATTGTCTATGCAACACTGTTAAAAAAATCTGTATTAAAATGAATACAAAAGTGTTGGAAGTTTTTTTGCAGATACCGTATGTGAAATTTTGTATACATGTGTATATGAAAAATCATAACATTTAGAGGAATATTAAAATTCAACGTTATTAAGATTTAATGTCAATATGACCATATGCATAAACTGTGCATTAAATTTCATAAACATGTATGATGAATTTTCATATGAGCGGTATCTGAAAACTCAAGCACATATGTGTTGGAAATTTAAAGTGGACATAAAAACAATTTTAAAAAATAGAAATATTATTCGGACATTATTTTTTCAAACAAATTATGTCATCAGAAATTGTTGGGTATTGGTTTTCGCCACAGAAAATTTTTCGCTTACACTGGGGTTTGAACCTACGACCTACCTACCTAAGTACCTAACAACGCACGCACGCTACCAACTACGCTATCAACGACTTAGTAATTTTGGATATCTAAATGGCATAAGAGTTGTATAACTATTATTCTCTCAAGCATACTTATAATAGACATAACAAAATATTCAATTGATTGCAATCAGAGCGCGAAGTGGGTTGGAAATATTTTCAAGTGAACATAATTTTTGGACGAACGGAATCTTTTTCTCACGAGGAAGCTCAGGTATCCGGATTTTCGAAAAAATTATATCCACAGACCTGTGAAGTTCTGGCAACAAACATAAATCAAACATAAATTTGCCGCAATACCCGACTAGAAATCTGGTAGGGCAGCCCTGCCGTCACATTTGGGCCTGATCTGGCATGGATAAGTTTGACCTGATAAGGTGTACCTTATTAGAACCGGATCTGGCATTGGAAAGGTTGCCCTGATAAGGTGCACCTTATTAGGACCGGACCTGGCATAGGGAAGGTTGACCTGATAAGGTATTCCCTATTCAGGTCCAGATCTGGCATAGATAAGGTAGACCTGATAAGATGTACCTTAATAGGACCGGATCTGGCAAAGGGAAGGTTGACCTGATAAGGTGTATCTTATTCAGGGCCAGATCGGGAAATATTAAGGTAGACCTAATAAGGTGTATCTTATTCAGGGCCAGATCGGGAAAAATTAAGGTAGACCTGACAAGGTATTCCATATTCAGGTTCAGACCTGGCATAGATAAGGTAGACCTGATCGAAATATTGGCGGAATTAAGAATATCATTTATAAAATCAAAATGTCGCATTCAATATGTTTTTAATTTTAAACCCATCATTTTGAATTTACAAATTTTAAGTTCAAATTCCTAATTAGTTACGTTAAAAACTGAACTATTATTTAAATAAATAGTAAATTGAACTATTATGGAAATACTGTACGAGATATCCACATAGTCGGTTTGGTCTAGTGGTTAGCGTGCTCGGTTAGGTAGTTAGGTAAATAGGTAGGTCCCGTAGGTCTTAGATATAGTAGTATCAGACGACTTGTTTTTTTTTTTTTGTAATATTAATAGAATATTATTGTTCATATTGCGGCATAATGCGCGGAAATTAATAATTTATTTTTTAATTTAATATAAAGATAAGTATATGTGTTTATATATCTATGATTATATTTATCAGGCCCTTAAATGGTTATTTTTATCAGGTCCTTATGTGGTAAACTTGAACTGGCCCTGATGTGCCAAAGCGTTACATTTCCAATCAGGGCCGTATAAGGTAGCCAGACAGGGGCCTTGGATTTAGAATCCGGGTACCAGGTCCGACCCTGATATTCCCCATAACTGAATTTCTAGTCGGGCAGCAGCGCGAGATGCTCCAGTTGTTTAAAAAAAATCGATTTTGGAAATCTCGAGTAACTTATCAGAAGTCGATGCTAAGTAATAAGTGTTAGCGATCTAGTGCGGGTTTTTTTCGTTATTGGAAAATGTGTATTAAATTTCAAATCAGTCACTAAAAATCCAAAAATTCATGTTGATTTTCATGTACTAATATAGTAATGATTGATTTAGTAACCATGTGTTATAATTTTATATCACCGGATTGGTAAAATCCATACACGCATATTAAATTTACTGTGCAACTATATTAATGTTTATTTTCTATACCGAGTTTTGTAAATTTCTCACACGTTTGTGTCGCAAAAACACAAACATTTTGCAAAAAGTAGTACACCTATGTGGACAAAACTGCAAATACTTTGACGGGTATTTTTCAACATTAGTAACTGAAATATTGATAACTTTGATCTTAAATTTAATGCGACAATTTGTATTAAATTT
The DNA here is from genome assembly GCA_963970395.1 of Ephialtes manifestator. NCBI lineage: Eukaryota > Metazoa > Arthropoda > Insecta > Hymenoptera > Ichneumonidae > Ephialtes > Ephialtes manifestator. The sequence continues at coordinate 5,690,106 of OZ019969.1, read as the reverse complement.
CAAATCGGGCGCTAAAATTCCTAAAATGCATGTTGATTTTCATGTACTGATTTAGTAATTATTGATTTAATAATCATGTATTGTAATTTTCTATCACCGGATTATCGAAATTCATTGATCTGTATTAAATTTATTATGCAAACATATTAATTTCGATTTCCTATACCAAGTTTTACAAAATTCATACACGTTTGTATAGGAAAAACTCGAAAATTTTTTACACTGAAGAGAATGCGAAAATAATTTTTCTCCATTTTTTAATAAAAAGTGATAAAATGTGCCTTAAGGTAGTTCTGTCGCTTCACGCTCACTTCGCATAAGTTTCCGAAAAATGAGAGCGAATTACAAAAACTTCTTGATGATATAAAAATCTGAAAAAAATCATGCATATTTAAGATGCTTAAGACATTATTTCGACATAATAATAATTCCAAAATGTTATTAACAAATTGATGAAAAATAAAAATGTTCAACAAATCTTCCGACAACCTAATTTTTTTGTTTCGATAAAAATGATTCGTTCATTTTTCTGAATACGTATGAATTTTTTCAAATTTTTTTCTTTGCTTTGAATTTTCTGATTTTCTCCATGTAAAAAAACAAAAAATTCAAAGCAAAGAAAAAAATTTGAAAAATTCATACGTATTCAGAAAAATGAACAAAACATTTTCACCGAAACAAAAAAATTAAGTTGTCGGAAAATTTGTTAAACAATTTTATTGTTCATCAATTTGTTAATAACAATTTGGAATTATTATTATGCCGAATTAATGTCTTCAGCATCTTTAATATGCATGATTTTTTACAGATTTTTATATCATCGAGAAGTGTTTGCAATTTGCTCTCACTTTTCGGAAACTTATGCGAAGTGAGCGTGAAGCGACAGAACTACCTTAAGGAAATCTTTGTTTTCCCGATTTTCATATGGATATACTAAAAATTATTCATAAACCAGTATATTAAATATAATATACAAGTGTAATGTAAAATTAATGTATGGTACAGCACATTCAATAATTTCCTTTAATTTTACAGTAAAAGTACTTGAATTTTAATAATTTCCTTTAATTTTACAGTAAAAGTACTTGAATTTTAATAATTTCCTTTAATTTTACTGGAAAAGTACATGAATTTTATACCACAATTCTCTATTAAATTTCGATGATGAGTTTATGACTAAAAACTTCCAATCTTTTCCACCAGTGAATGAAAAAATTAAAAAAAATAAAAACAAAATTATCTGACTTCGAAAAAGATTTATTTAAAAATCTAATTCAGTATTTTGCCAAAAGCTACGAACAATTGCAAATTTCATGCAAATACAATTTTTCTCCAGGCATTTATTTATACGCAAAAAAAAATTCCAAGAGATTTTCCAGATGCACAATAATTTTACACCCTCGATTATTTTCTCATGCGAGTCCGGAAGGGGTAGAAAAATAAACGAAGGTGTGTAGTATACGAGAAGCAATCGTGACTGCTCATTAGATGCTATTTCTGGAACACTTATTCGCTGTACGTATTAATTCCATCTCCATATATCCTGCAGTATGTATTATGGTATGTTAGGAGAGGTATGAAGATTTATGCACGTATGCACGAACTCAACTAACCTGATGCAGATCGGACCTGGCAAGGTTTTGGTATCACGAGTGCGAGAGCCTGCTGCTGTAGTAGTTGATCTGCGGGGCATTCGCATGCATATTGAAAACGGTTCGCTTCGGTGATTCACGATTCCTGGTTTCAAGAGGATTTTCGTGAAAGGCGCTGAGGCGTACGGGGTGCCAATACATATGGCGTGGCTCGCGAGGAGGTCACCGTTAACCCTCCGAACGAGTCATTAGTCGACGTTGGAAAATCGGGTCAAGTGTTTCGTTGCCGATCTCCATATACCGAAGCATCGTAAACTCCTCGAACAATTTCTTCTCTTCATTTTTCATTTTTTTCTTCTGTAATTAAAAAATTACTACGCTGAAAAAATATTGATACATCTCAATATCGAAATGTTAGTGAAAACTTTTTTTTTTTCAAGAGTTATACTTCAAAAACGTAAATTAAATTTTGTATGTTTTAATATACGACTATTTTTTTCTATAAAATTTGTTATTTTCTCTGCTGTAATTAAAAAATTACTATCTTGTAATGCTGAAAAACATATTATTACATCACAATATCGAAATGTTAGTGAAAACATTTTCTTTTTCGAAAAGTTATTTTTATTAAAAATTATAATTAAATTTGGCATGATTTTATATACGACTAATTTTTTCTATAAAATTTCTTATTTTTTCTTCTGTAATTAAAAAATTACTATCTTATAATACTGCAAAAAAATATTGTTACATCACAATATCGAAATGTCAGTGAAAACTTTTTTTTTCGGAAAGTTATATTTAAAAAACGTGACGTTAAAAAAAATCTAAATTAAATTTGGTATGTTTTAATATACGACTAATTTTATCTATAAAATTTCTTATTTTTTCTTCTGTAATTAAAAAATTACTATCTTATAATACTGCAAAAAAATATTGTTACATCACAATATCAAAATGTCAGTGAAAACTTTTTTTTCGGAAAGTTATATTTAAAAAACGTGACGTTAAAAAAAATCTAAATTAAATTTGGTATGTTTTAATATACGACTAATTTTTTCTATAAAATTTCTTGTTTTTTCTTCTATAATTAAAAAATTACTATCTTCTAATGCTGCAAGAAATATTGTCACATCACAATGTCGAAATATTAGTGAAAACAATTTTTTTTTCGAAAAGTTATATTTCAGAAACGTGATGTTAAAAAAATCTAAATTAAATTTGGTATGTTTTAATATACGATTAATTTTTTCTATAAAATTTCTTGTTTTTTCTTCTGTAATTAAAAAACTACTATCTGTAATTAAAAAATTAAAATCTTCTAATGCTGCAAAAAATATTATCACATCACAATATCGAAATATTAGTGAAAACATTTTTTTTTCGAATAGTTATATTTAAACAACGTGACGTTAAAAAAAATCTAAATTAAATTTGGTATGTTTTAATATACGACTAATTTTTTCTATAAAATTACTTACTTTCTCTTCTGTAATTAAAAAATTACTATCTTCTAATCCTGCAAAAAATATTATCACATCACAATATCGAAATATTAGTAAAAACATTATTTTTTTTCGAAAAGTTATATTTAAACAACGTGACGTTAAAAAAAATCTAAATTAAATTTGGTATGTTTGTATATACTTCTAATGCTGCAAAAAATACTGTCACATCACAATATCGAAATATTAGTGAAAACTTTTTTTTTCGAAAAGTTATATTTAAAAATCATGACGTTAAAAAAACCTAAATTAAATTTGGTATGTTTTAATATACGACTAATTTTTTCTATAAAATTTCTTATTTTTTCTTCTGTAATTAAAAAATTACTATCTTCTAATGCTGCAAAAACTATCATCGAAATATTAGTGAAAAGATTTTTTTTTTCGAAAAGTTATATTTCAGAAACGTGACGTAAACAAATCTAAATTACATTTGGTATGTTTTTATGAACGAGTAATTTTATGGAAAAAATTACGTTGAAAGTCTGAGACACCATTGAAACATATGGGGTGCCAATACGAATGGCGTGACTCGTGAAGAGTTTACCGTTAACCCTCCAAACGAGTCATTAGTCGACGTTCGAAAATCGGGTCAAGTGTTTCGTTACTGATGTACATATACCAAAAGCTTGGTGAACTCCTCGACTTGATTATACGCATATTCGTCGGTCTCTCTCTCACCTTCGTTGCGAGTGATTCACGAAGCAAGTTTCTTGGTTGAAAGTACAGAAGTGCCTTGGGCAAAAAAAAAAGCAAGGGTGCGAAAAAAAAAGAAGAAGTGTTTCACTGCGACACTTGAAGACACAACACCCTCCGCAGGGTCACTAGTAGAACCGAGCACGTATTGCGTGCTCTCAAGAATTTTTTTTTTTTTCGTTCCTTTTGCACGCACTCTCTTTGCACTACCTACTTTTGCCTCGTCACACTTTTCGAGATGTTTCGAGCACGAACTTGAAGAAAAAGAAAAATAAATTGGTGGTGAAAATATGATAGGGAGGAAGTTCAACCCATTGACACGATGGGTAACTTGTGGTTTATCCAATAGAGTGAAGAAACTTGAATTAAAGTTTTCCACATGTGTAAGTTTATTCTTCAGCAAGTTACTTTCTTGTGTAAATTATTTTTTATTTGTTTTGCGGCTTTTTTATCGTGACATATTTGATAGGAGTGAATTTTAACTTGGCATGATATTAATTCTTATTTAATGCAGAAAGTCGTGACAAACATGATATTTTTATAAGGACTTGAAGAAAAAAAAATGTTTGTTGGATTTTCCGACCGGAAGTCGGATCTGTGAATTCTGAAATCAGAAACGGAAAAATAGTCACGATTTTTTTAATCATGGTAAAAATACATAAAACCGGTATTTTTTGGGTAGAATATGCGACTTGAGAATGATAGTCAAGGCCAAAATTCGATATCTTGAAGAAGAAAAAATTTAGGTTGAATTTCCCGACCGGAAGTCGGATCTGCGAATTCTGAAATCAGAAACGGACAAAAGTCACGATTTTTTAAATTATGGTAAAAATGCATGTAACCGGTATTTTTTGGGGTAGAATATGCGACTTAAGAATGATAGTCAAGGCCAAAATTCGATATCTTGAAGAAGAAAAAATTTAGGTCGAATTTTCCGACCGGAAGTCAGATCTGTGAATTCTGAAATCAGAAACGGAAAAAAGTCACGATTTTTAAAATCATGGTAAAAATGCATGTAAACGGTATTTTCTGGGTTAGAATATGCGACTTGAGAATGATAGTCAAGGCCAAAATTCGATATCTTGAAGAAGAAAAAATTTAGGTCGAATTTTTCGACCGCAAGTCAGATCTGTGAATTCTGAAATCAGAAACGGAAAAAGTCACGATTTTTAAAATCATGGTAAAAATGCATGTAACCGGTATTTTCTGGGGTAGAATATGCGACTTGAGAATGATAGTCAAGGCCAAAATTCGATATCTTGAAAAAGAAAAAATTTAGGTCGAATTTTCCGACCGGAAGTCAGATCTGTAAATTCTGAAATCAGAAACGGAAAAAAGTCACGATTTTTTAAATTAAATTAGGGTAGAATATGCGACTTGAGAATGATAGTCAAGGCCAAAATTCGATATCTTGAAGAAGAAAAAATTTAGGTCGAATTTTTCGACCGCAAGTCAGATCTGTGAATTCTGAAATCAGAAACGGAAAAAGTCACGATTTTTAAAATCATGGTAAAAATGCATGTAAACGGTATTTTCTGGGTTAGAATATGCGACTTGAGAATGATAGTCAAGGGCTAAATTCGATATCTTGAAGAAGAAAAAATTTAGGTTGAATTTCCCGACCGCAAGTCGGATCTGCGAATTCTGAAATCAGAAACGGAAAAAAGTCACGATTTTTTAAATCATTGTAAAAATGCATGTAACCGGTATTTTTTGGGTAGAATATGCGATTTGAGAATGATAGTCAACGCCAAAATGCGATATCTTGAAGAAGAAAAAATTTAGGTTGAATTTTCCGACCGGAAGTCAGATCTGTGAATTCTGAAATCAGAAACGGAAAAAAGTCACGATTTTTTATATTATGGTAAAAATACAGGTAACCTGTATTTTCTGGGGTAGAATATGCGATTTGAGAATGATAGTCAACGCCAAAATTCGATATCTTGAAGAAGAAAAAATTTAGGTCGAATTTTCCGACCGGAAGTTAAATCTGTGAATTCTGAAATCAGAAACGGAAAAAAGTCACGATTTTTTAAATCATTGTAAAAATGCATGTAACCAGTATTTTCTGGGGTAGAATATGCGACTTAAGAATGATAGTCAAGGCCAAAATTCGATATCTTGAAGAAGAAAAAATTTAGGTTGAATTTCCCGACCGCAAGTCGGATCTGCGAATTCTGAAATCAGAAACGGAAAAAAGTCATGATTTTTTAAATCATGGTAAAAATGCATGTAAACGGTATTTTCTGGGGTAGAATATGCGATTTGAGAATGATAGTCAACGCCAAAATTCGATATCTTGAAGAAGAAAAAATTTAGGTTGTATTTCCCGACCGGAAGTCAGATCTGTGAATTCTGAAATCAGAAACGGAAAAAAGTCACGATTTTTTAAATCATGGTAAAAATGCATGTAACCGGTATTTTCTGGGGTAGAATATGCGACTTGAGAATGATAGTCAAGGCCAAAATTCGATATCTTGAAGAAGAAAAAATTTAGGTTGAATTTTCCGACCGCAAGTCAGATCTGCGAATTCTGAAATCAGAAACGGAAAAAAGTCACGTTTTTTTAAATTATGGAATAAATACATGTAACCGGTATTTTCTGGGTTAGAATATGCGACTTGAGAATGATAGTCAAGGGCTAAATTCGATATCTTGAAGAAGAAAAAATTTAGGTTGAATTTCCCGACCGCAAGTCGGATCTGCGAATTCTGAAATCAGAAACGGAAAAAAGTCATGATTTTTTAAATCATGGTAAAAATGCATGTAAACGGTATTTTCTGGGGTAGAATATGCGATTTGAGAATGATGGTCAAGGCCAAAATTCGATATCTTGAAAAAGAAAAAATTTAGGTCGAATTTTCCGATCGGAAGTCAGATCTGTGAATTCTGAAATCAGAAACGGAAAAAAGTCACGATTTTTTAAATCATGGTAAAAATGCATGTAACCGGTATTTTTCGGGTCGAATATGCGATTTGAGAATGATAGTCAAAGTCAAAATTCGATATCTAGAAGAAGAAAAAATTTAGGTTGAATTTCCCGACCGGAAGTCAGATCTGTGAATTTTGAAATCAGAAACGGAAAAAAGACACGATTTTTTAAATCATGGTAAAAATGCATGTAACCGGTATTTTCTGGGGTAGAATATGCGACTTGAGAATGATAGTCAAGGCCAAAATTCGATATCTTGAAAAAGAAAAAATTTAGGTCGAATTTTCCGACCGGAAGTCAGATCTGTGAATTCTGAAATCAGAAACGGAAAAAAGTCACGATTTTTTTAATTATGGTAAAAATACATGTAACCGGTATTTTCTGGGGTAGAATATGCGACTTGAAAATGATAGTCAAGGTCAAAATTCGATATCTTGAAGAAGAAAAAATTTAGGTTGAATTTCCCGACCGGAAGTCAGATCTGTGAATTTTGAAATCAGAAACGGAAAAAAGACACGATTTTTAAAATCATGGTAAAAATGCATGTAACCAGTATTTTTTTGGGTAGAACATGCGACTTGAGAACGATAGTGAAGACTAAAATTCTATATCTTGATGAAAAAAATGTACGTTAAAACCTAAAGAGCTGTTAATTATTACCCCCTACGTAAATTACCCACCCCCAAGTAATTTTCCTCCATCACTGGAAATACTAAATACCTCCCATGGCAACCTCATCCCACCATATTTGGCACAATTGTTGATGAGCTTTCGGTGCATCAAACTCTGACGCTGCAGTGTACATAATTGCAGGTATATGCATCGTGATTTTAGCAGAAGAACCGAGGGTCAAAGTACGGTAGAATAGGAGAGGAGGGCATAACATGGCATGTATGGTTCCTTCGTGGTGGTGCTGCTGCTGGCCTAGATGCTTCGGTTGCTAGCCCAAGCTAAAGCCATTGATGCTCCTTCCTGCAAAGCTCCTTCATTCAGACCTTCCCAGTAGCAGCATCATCAGCATCACCGTTAACAACTCCCTTATATAATACTACCAACGAAACGTGAGCATCATGTGAGGGACCAAACCTGAGCTTTCTCTCCTCTCATCATTCGACCTGCATAGAAACGAAATTTAATGCGTCGTGGCAAGGCAACTTGCTTCATCGTTCGTATCTCTGCTTTTCTACCGCATATCTCAGAGCTCAATAGAGCCAACTCGCTTTTCCAACGATAGAGAGCATCGCCCAAACATATCATCCAACCCCCTTCATCCCTCTCGTGATCTAAACAGCAAATGTACAACGCTTCTTCGACTGCTTGGATTTAACTTAAGCTCTATACATACTTTCGCTGTTGTGTACTTCACTCGTACAACTAACCGCAATAAACCAGAGGCCATGAATGCATAGACGGAAAATTTTCATCAACGAACCGCCGCTCGTTTATCTCGAAACAAAGTTTTAACCAGAGTTTTTTTAAAAATTTTTTTATCTTTTATTAATGCTAGACAAGTCTATGCTGCATAGGAACAGTATTTTCTATGCCAGACGTGTCTATAGATTTTAAACGTTGGCGCATACGCTCTTTAATATTTTTTTTCATATTATTTCCTAGAGTTGATGCGAGTTGGAAAGAAATTTCAAAAAATACAGGCGGTGGTTATTGGTGTTGGAAAGTTTTCAATGAAAGTTTTTTATTTATGAATGGAAAAGAATTTTTCATTCAATTCGTTTATTGATCCGGAGGAATGTGTATGAATTTTTTTTATTTATTTTAAACTCACCTCGGTGAAATAAAAAAAATTATTTCCATGCACCGACACACTTTCTGTCAATGAATCTACCCTCGTTTTGAGATTTATATAACTCTGCGCTTGCAAGCTGCTGGGGTTGTCGGCCGGGGTATGTGGGTGGCTCGGAACTCGGTTGTTTGTCTGAAGCACAGATGGGGCTACCAGTTTCTCCGGCAGACGAGAATCGGGAAAGATGGTTATATACTGGAGAATTTTTTAAAATAGTTTTATTGACATAATTGTATGAAATTAATTCATACACATGACGTGTATTTATTAATAATACAAAAATTTGACAAATTGAAATACAATATGTGTGGCTATTAATTCACAACGTCTTGAGAACCGAGAAAGATGGATATATACTGGAGAATTTTTTTAACATAGTTTTATTGACATAATTGTATGAAATTAATTCATACACATGACGTATATTTATTAACAATACAAAAATTTGACAGACTATAGAAATTGAAATACAATATGTGTGGCTTTTAATTCACAACGTCTTGAGAACCGAGAAAGATGAATATATATTGGAGAATTTTTTTAACATAGTTTTATTGACATAATTATATGAAATTAATTCATACACATGACGTATATTTATTAATAATACAAAAATTTGACAAACTAGAGAAATTGAAATACAATATGTGTGGCTTTTAATTCACAACGTCTTGAGAACCGAGAAAGATGGATATATACTGGAGAATTTTTAAAAATAGTTTTATTGACATAATTGTATGAAATTAATTTATACACATGACGTATATTTATTAATAATACAAAAATTTGACAAACTATAGAAATTGAAATACAATATGTGTGGCTTTTAATTCACAACGTCTTGAGAACCGAGAAAGATGGATATATACTGGAGAATTTTTTAACATAGTTTTATTGACATAATTGTATGAAATTAATTCATACACATGACGTATATTTATTAATAATACAAAAATTTGACAAACTATAGAAATTGAAATACAATATGTGTGGCTTTTAATTCACAACGTCTTGAGAACCGAGAAAGATGGATATATACTGGAGAATTTTGTTAACATAGTATTATTGACATAATTGTATGAAATTAATTCATACACATGACGTATATTTATTAATAATACAAAAATTTGACAAACTATAGAAATTGAAATACAATATGTGTGGCTTTTAATTCACAACGTCTTGAGAACCGAGAAAGATGGATATATACTGGAGAATTTTTTAACATAGTTTTATTGACATAATTGTATGAAATTAATTCATACACATGACGTATATTTATTAATAATACAAAAATTTGACAAACTATAGAAATTGAAATACAATATGTGTGGCTTTTAATTTACAACGTCTTGAGAACCGAGAAAGATGGATATATACTGGAGAATTTTTTAACATAGTTTTATTGACATAATTGTATGAAATTAAGGGGGGGGAGTCAGGTCAAGAGTTTAAAAAAATCGATTTTTTTTTCTGTGAAAACATTCATTTCCATGTCATCTATCTATTAGTAAAGTTCTAAACCAGAATTCGCAAAAATGGCCAAGTTTCTACGGCACCATTCATATTTAATTTTCTCAAAAATCGTAAAAAATTACCAGAATATTATATTTGAATTTTAAATTGTTTTATTTATTTATTATTGTTATATGCAGACATTATGGCCGATTTTTTGTTCACACAAAATAATTAAGGGTGTTGAATAAATAAATAAAATAATTTTTTTTTTTTCTCTTCAGCAGTTTTGTTTAGATAAGTATAACCTCTGAATCTGCAAAATCTTAGACATGATGCCGAAAAAATGGCCGATTTCTGCAATATACCTGCTCTTTTATGATTTTTTTCTATATAATAAAAAGTTTATTACGTATTTGTAAATAAATTTTTATTTTTTTACCATTTTTTAAACCAGTTAGTGAAACGCGATGTAAATGATGCGATGACAGTGTGATGTCTTCAACGCAATACGTAACACTTACATTATATTCGAATTCGCGCGAATAATGGGACATGCGCTGTGATATCTTAGCGCGTATTGCATGCGCAGCGTGTTACTGTCGCGAAAAGTTACTTCTGCTACACTCGAGATGCATAACCTCGAATTGACGTTTTTATTTTTCGTTCATATTATGCTATTAGTTTGGTTCGGTTGGCTATTTACGGTTTTTTTTCGATCAATAGTGGTTAAAACAGAATCAACAATCATCAGAAGTGGTCAGATATGTATAATTTGTTATGAAGTGATGATTTAATGTTTGTGCAGCACATTTGTGAATGTGTCAACACCGTATAAATTTTCAGTGATGTTGTCAATAAAAGTGAACATCCCCATATTATTTACAGGTTTTTTTCAAATTATGCATTCATTTACTTTTTTATTTGTAAAAAAAAACATTTATTAATAACATTATTAATAATATTCTGTAATCTGACTTGCAAATAATATTTTTATTTTGTTCATTAAAGGTACTAAGGTGCCTCAAAGATGAAAGCAGCATAAACATTTTTATTTGAGTGGTAAACTTTAGATGCCATTTGTCGAAACTTGGTTTTAAACCTATTCTGCGCGTGATTCAGACCAAACTACTGGGCAGATTGGGCTGGTTGACGTCTTATTTTCTTCTTCATGAAAAGATACACCGGCTAAATGGAGCAAATGTTAATAACAGGTAATATTTTTTAAGTGACATAATTATTACTAAATAAATTTTATGCTATTTTCTAAATCAGTGATTAACTTTGCTTTCAGAATGAAAAGAAAATAGTTTGCTGCATTTAGCCGGTGTATCTTTTTATGAAGAAGAAAATGATACGTCAACTAGCCCAATCTGCCTAGCAGTTTGGTCTGAATCACGCGCAGAGTGAAAAACCTAAGAACTTTGCTTAAGATAATATTGAAAGGCATACGCAAGTCAGACGACAATAAAAAATCCTTTCATCGAGTACCAACAATATAGTACGTTGGGCATTTTTATATGCAATAGGATTTGGAGGATATTGAATTTCCAAAATCAATTTTTTTTACCTGACTTCCTCCCCTTAATCAGACAGCAACAATTTTTATATTGCAAAACGATTTGATAAAATGATGAAAAATATTTGAATCCAATTATTTAAAAAATTTGTAGCTTATATAATAAACATTTTACTCTTTTTTTTATTATCTTTGAGATAAAAAAGCAGAACACAAATAGCAGCTTCTATTTCGAAGCAAACAATGATGCGTACTGAATGCGGCACGATTTTTTCGCACATTGCGAGAATGTGAAAAATTATTGCGACGAAGCTTTCGAAAAAAAGAAAGAATAAAAAATGGCGTTGAGGGGAGAAAATTAGAATGAACTAAATGTGTCTCGCGAGTCCGCACCTCGTCGAGGGAGCGGCTTTAATGTGACGTACTCTTAGGTGTAGCAGCACATGTTTTCTCGGTATGTGCGAACATGTGTTGCCAGTACGATTTAATGCACGTATGTGCATAGAGTGCATTCACGCACACACACGTGAGGCACGTTAATGCAGACGCGCAATCTATTAGAGCGCATCCCTTATTCTCTTCGCTTGGCCGCACGCGTCTCCTGTCTTTACTCGGCTCACTCATCAACGATAATTATGACGATGACTAGCAAAATTATAGAGTGAATTACGTCAATCCAAATGCCTTCGTATAATTATTTATTGCTATCTACTTCAAAATATTTCAGTGTTCAACGTTAAATTTAGTCACATACTTTACACATTATTTAATTACTTCGGCTCTAAATAAAATATCTTTACCAACTGTATTCATTATGAATAATAATAATAATGTTAAAAAAGTTATTCATAAATTGGCCAACAAAATTGGAGTAAAATGTATAGAACTTTTTGGCGCTCAAAATATATATAAATTTTTTACATATATTTTTGCGTACATATATGTAAAATATGTATATATATATATATCTTATAATATTAGAGTATTATAATATATAATATATTATATTAGAGTCGAATTTATAGAACTTTTTGGCGCTAAAAAAATATATATATATATTTTTTTTTAAATATATATATATATATTTTTTAATGCCAAAAATTTCTATAAATTCGACTCTAATTTTGTTGGTCAATTTTTTTAAATATATGTATCATATATGTTTAATACATGGTTCCAAAAAAAATTCTATATGCTGCATATATTTTACATATATGTATGCAAAAATATATGTAAAATATATGAATTTCATATGAAATTCGATCTTAATGACGACCAATGAAATCAAAGTCTCTTTTTTATGTAAAACCCCCAAAAAATGTCAGTTTTATTGTTCGCCAATTTAAAGTTTCGATCATGAATCCGATTCTCAGATTTACGATCCAATATCCCGCTTCCTTATCCACCTCAATTGTTTTTTTTTCATATATGTAAAATATATATATATTTTACATATATGTAAAATATATATATATTTTACATATATGTAAAAAACATATATATATATTTTACATATATGTAAAAAACATATATATATATTTTACATATATGTAAAATATATATATATGTTTTTTTAGTGCCAAAAAGTTCTATAAATTCGACTCTAATTTTGTTGGTCAAATTTTTAAAATATATGTATCATATATGCTTAATACATGGTTCCAAAAAAAATTCTATATGCTGCATATATTTTACATATATGTGTGCAAAAATATATGTAAAATATATGAATTTCATATGAAATTCGATCTTAATGACGACCAATGAAATCAAAGTCTCTCTTTTAGGTAAAACCCCCAAAAAATGTCAGTTTTATTGTTCGCCAATTTAAAGTTTCGATCATGAATCCGATTCTCAGATTTACGATCCTATTTCCCGCTTCCTTATCCACCTCAATTGTTTTTTTTTCATATATGAAAAATATATATATATTTTTCATATATGTAATATATATATATATATGTTTTTTTAGTGCCAAAAAGTTCTATAAATTCGACTCTAATTTTGTTGGTCAATTTTTTTATGTATGTATTTTTTATGTAATTTTTTTAAATATATGTATCATATATGCTTAATACATGGTTCCAAAAAAAATTCTATATGCTGCATATATTTTACATATATGTGTGCAAAAAGATATGTAAAATATATGAATTTCATATGAAATTCGATCTTAATGACGACCAATGAAATCAAAGTCTCTCTTTTATGTAAAACCCCCAAAAAATGTCAGTTTTATTGTTCGCCAATTTAAAGTTTCGATCATGAATCCGATTCTCAGATTTACGATCCAATTTCCCGCTTCCTTATCCACCTCAATTGTTTTTTTTTCATATATGTAAAATATATATATATATTTCATATATGTAAAATATATATATATATATTTCATATATGTAAAATATATGTATATGTTTTTTTTAGTGCCAAAAAGTTCTATAAATTCGACTCTAATTTTGTTGGTCAATTTTTTTAAATATATGTATCATATATGTTTAATACATGGTTCCAAAAAAATTCTATATGCTGCATATATTTTACATATATGTATGCAAAAATATATGTAAAATATATGAATTTCATATGAAATTCGATCTTAATGACGACCAATGAAATCAAAGTCTCTCTTTTAGGTAAAACCCCCAAAAAATGTCAGTTTTATTGTTCGCCAATTTAAAGTTTCGATCATGAATCCGATTCTGAGATTTACGATCCAATTTCCCGCTTCCTTATCCACCTCAATTGTTTTTTTTCATATATGTAAAATATATATATATATTTCATATATGTAAAATATATATATATATTTCATATATGTAAAATATATATATATATTTCATATATGTAAAATATATGTATATGTTTTTTTTAGTGCCAAAAAGTTCTATAAATTCGACTCTAATTTTGTTGGTCAATTTTTTTAAATATATGTATCATATATGCTTAATACATGGTTCCAAAAAAAATTCTATATGCTGCATATATTTTACATATATGTATGCAAAAATATATGTAAAATATATGAATTTCATATGAAATTCGATCTTAATGACGACCAATGAAATCAAAGTCTCTCTTTTAGGTAAAACCCCCAAAAAATGTCAGTTTTATTGTTCGCCAATTTAAAGTTTCGATCATGAATCCGATTCTGAGATTTACGATCCAATTTCCCGCTTCCTTATCCACCTCAATTGTTTTTTTTTTTTTTTTTTTTTTTTTTCATCATTCAATCCACACTCGACAGCTTGTGAGCCGAGTGATCTTTTCTTTTATTGCAATTCTAGCTCCCTTGGCTAAAGAGGTACAACGCTCTAGAAAAACCATTCCTACAGCTTGGAGAATGCGCGAGGCATAACAAAAAAAAAAAAAAAAAGAAAAAAAAAAATCTTCTTTAACCCAGTGGTAGTGGCATTCTATATAAATGCATATATAGAGCACTAGCTGACGAAATGCAAGCGGGGGCCTAAAGGATCGTACCTCTCGCAATAAAGTGCATCGTGCGATGCACAAGAGAACGAAACGTTCGAGAATGGGCGGCTACGAGTAGAGTAGTGAGCCACAAACCCTCAGGCTCTCTCTGTACTCCACAATATATATATATATATATACGTTATAAATATATATATACTTTAAGCCTGTATACACAGAGAGTCGAGCAGCGTCTCGTATCGTCACAGAAAACGCAGGGCATGCATATCCACCGGCCGCAGATTATTATAATAAAAGTCCTCCGTCTGTCCGTCCATCCGTGCGTTCACTCTTCCCGAACTTGAGTATGTATGCACGTATATATGCCTTTGTTCCATCCATCCCTCCGCGAGGTTCCGACACGTCGTGCGCTTTGTCCAGTACGTTTGTACCAATATTATACATATATATATATCCACGTGTGTGTATATACACACATATGGGTCATTCCATACAAAGTGGACCATTCATTTTCCATCACGTCAATTTTTTTTACGTTTTGTAAGCATAATAATGGAAATTATGTGAAATTTTGAGAAACGGAATGTCCTGTAGCAAGAAAATCAAATATTATCACTTTATTTTGGAAGAAACATTTTTTTCTAGCGGAATTTTTTTTTTGAGCGGCTGTGGAAAATTTTTTATTATAAAGGACATTCGAAAACTTGAATTTTATACAGGAATATAATTTTTTTGTAGTTTGGAAGCATAATAATGGAAATTCTGGGAAAAATTAAATATTATTACTTTATTTTGTAAAAAAAAAACAATTTTCCTTGCGAACTTTTTTTTTCGAGCGGCTGGGGAAAATTTTTTATTATAAAGTACATTCGAAAACTTGAATTTTATACAGGAATATAATTTTTTTGTAGTTTGGAAGCATAATAATGGAAATTGTGTGAAAAATGAAATATTATTACTTTATTTTGTAAAAAAAAAAAACAATTTTCCTTGCGAACTTTTTTTTTCGAGCGGCTGGGGAAAATTTTTTATTATAAAGTACATTCGAAAACTTGAATTTTATACAGGAATATAATTTTTTTGTAGTTTGTAAGCATAATAATGGAAATTCTTGAAAAAATGAAATATTATTACTTTATTTTGTAAAAAAAAAAACAATTTTCCTTGCGAATTTTTTTTTTTTAGCGGCTGTGGAAAATTTTTTATTATAAAGTACATTCGAAAACTTGAATTTTATACAGGAATATAATTTTTTTGTAGTTTGTAAGCATAATAATGGAAATTGTGTGAAAAATGAAATATTATTACTTTATTTTGTAAAAAAAAATAATTTTCCTTGTCAATTTTTTTTGAGCGGCTGTGGAAATTTTTTTAGTTAAAAAGTACATTCGAAAACTTAAATTTTATACAGGAATATAATTTTTTTGTACTTTGTAAGCATAATAATGGAAATTCTATGACAAATGAAATATTATTAATTCATTTTGTAAAAAAAAAAATTTCTTTGCGAATTTTTTTTTTGACCGGCTGTGGAAAATTTTTAATTAAAAAGTACATTCGAAAACTTGAATTTTATACAAGAACATAATTTTTTTGTAGTTTGTACGCATAATAATGCAAATTCTATGACAAATGAAATATTATTACTTTTTTTTGAGCGGCTGTGGAAAATTTTTCATTATAAAGTACATTTGAAAACTTGAATTTTATACAGGAATATAATTTTTTTGCAGTTAGTAAGCATAATAATGGAAATTGTGTGAAAAATGAAATGTTATTACTTTATTTTGTAAAAAAAAATAATTTTCCTTGCCAATTTTTTTTGAGCGGCTGTGGAAACTTTTTTAGTTAAAAAGTACATTCGAAAACTTAAATTTTATACAGGAATATAATTTTTTCGTAGTTAGTAAGCATAATAATGGAAATTATGCGAAAAATGAAATATTATTACTTTATTTTGTAAAAAAAAAAAATTTCCTTCCGAATTTTTTTTTCGAGCGGCTGTGGAAAATTTTTAATTAAAAACTACATTCGAAAACTTGAATATTATACGGAAATATATTTTTTGTACGATCGGTAATTTTGAATTGAAAAAAAAATAAACGAAGTAAAAAAAATCGTTATTAAATTTTGGACAAATGATGTGTGCTAAAATTCTGAAATAATTTAGGGATGTTTGTGATACTCTAAAGAAATTTTGAAAAAATTATAAACGTGTGTTAAATTTCCGTGGCCCATTTGGTGTGGAATTACCCGTGTATCTATGTGGCACGTTGGCTCTCTTCTCGTGCATTACTATTTACATTTGTCGTGCATCATGCGGGCAGTCCTCGGAATCGTGGACAAGCTTTCGCGCGGGTATATTACTGAGGAACATAGAGAGGTACGACGACGGCAACGCACGCGGTCCACGGCGAAATGACGATTGCGAAATGCACTGCGCCGATAGGTACGTTCTTGTGTGCAGCGCAGAGGGCCTCAGCGATACCCTTACTGGCTCTCTGCAATGCCCAACGAGCTTTTTATTTCTTTTCTTTTTTTTTTTTTTTTTTGTACTTTAGCTTTCATTTCGCGTAGCCTCCTTTTCTCTTCTTTTAAAGTTGGCTATTTAATGTGTCAAAAAAAGGCTTTGTGGATTTGTAGGGACAGAAGCTTTGCCTTTGAACATGGACTTTTAAGAGAGGCATTTTTCTGGCACGTTTTAGTGCGGTGAAAAATAAGGTGGTCATTGGGAGATTATAAGACTTGAAGGCACTTTTGATAATGTGATGAGCTAATTTTTTTTTTGCCAATGTACACTGTAAAAAATGTTCGAGTTCTTCCTATACAAACGTGTATGAATTTTGTAAAACTTGGTATAGGAAATCGAAATTAATATGTTTGCATGATAAATTTAATACAGATCAATGAATTTCGATAATCCGGTGATAGAAAATTACAATAAATGATTATTAAATCGATAATTACTAAATCAGTACATGAAAATCAACATGCATTTTAGGAATTTTAGTGCCCGATTTGAAATTTAATACAAATTGTCGCATTAAATTTAAGATCAAAGTTATCAAAATTTCAGGTACTAATGTTGAAAAATACCCGTCAAAGTATTTGCAGTTTTATCCACATAGGTGTACTACTTTTTGCAAAATGTTTGTGTTTTTGCGACACAAACGTGTGAGAAATTTACAAAACTCGGTATAGAAAATAAACATTAATATAGTTGCACAGTAAATTTAATATGCGTGTATGGATTTTACCAATCCGGTCCCGTGAAGAAATCTTATCAGGGTTCTTCCAAGGCCCCGATTGATATTCCCTAATTCTCTTAGGGGCCTTATGTGGAAGCCTCATAGGGTTTCGCAAATGATGGTCACGCTTTTTTCTTCGGGACCTTTAAAGGCTAAATGTTAGGGGCCTTTAAAGGCAAAATAATGAGGACCTTTTAAGGCTGCCCTATTAAGCCCTTACTAAAATAATAAAGAAATTTAATTAAAAAATATATATTTGTTATTATTTAGTTGAGTAATGCTGCACTTTTAATTAGATATTTCATCTTTCTCTACACGATGGTACATATTAATCGCTGAAAAAACATATTACATTTTGTTTTGACATTGACGGGAATCGAACCTAGAACCCTCCGGATGGTGTAGTTGCGCTGCGCCTTAGCTCTCTTGGCCATTCAAATCATATGAATATGCAATTGTTTTGTGTATTTGAATGACTGTAATATGAAATATGAAATAAAATTAATGTAATATAGTCAGAACTTGATAGATTTACATGACTGCGTCTGATGTGTAAAAATAAAAGCACATTCAGTTATTTTTTTACAGAAATTGGTTATATCGAATAGGGTACATTATATCGTTGTTGTCATCTATAATTATATTCCACAAAATTTGCTTGTTTTATCGTTTGTGCGAATTAGTTCGTTTGTATCTGGGTGCGTGACTGTCTGGCTGACCTGAGGGCCAGTATTAGAATGGGTGACCACCTGGCTGACTTTGACGGTCATTAGTTGGATAGGTGACCACCAATTTTGCCATGGAAACCTCGGATTGCCATTTAAGATCCTCATCTGGCAAATTCATTATTGATTTGTTTACTTTATGCCATGGTTAAGCCTGACTGGGCCCTTAATTAATTAACTTATCAAGGCCTTATTAAACTTCACCATGGCCTTATGAGATCCTTATTTGGAAAAATTATGATTAATTAGTTTACTTGGTATCATGATGAAGGCCCTTAAGTGATTACCCTATCAAGCCCTTATTAAACTTCGACATGGAAACCTAGAATTGCCTAAGAAGACCCTTATCTGGCAAAATTATTATTGATTTGTTTATTTGGTGCCATGATTAAGCCTGACTGGGCCCTTAAGTGATTACCCTATCAAGCCCTTATTAAACTTCGCCGTGGCAACCTAGAATTGCCTCATGAGGCCCTTACGTGGCGAAATTATTATTGATTTATTTACTTGGTGCCATGATTAAGCCTGACTGGGCCCTTAATTAATTGCCCTAATATAGCCCCATTAAATATCGGCATGAAACCCTACAGTTTCCTTAGTTGGTCCCTAAATGGGAGTGATATGGAACTCACTTTTATGGTGTCCACATTAAAGCCCGATAGGGCCCTAAGTTATCTTAGGGCAACCCTAATATTTTTCTTCACGGGGTGATATAAAATTATAACACATGGTTACTAAATCAATCATTACTATATAAGTACATGAAAATCAACATGAATTTTTTGGATTTTTAGTGACTGATTTGAAATTTAATACACATTTTCCAATAACGAAAAAAAACCCGCACTAGATCGCTAACACTTATTACATAGCATCGACTTCTGACAAGTTACTCGAGATTTCCAAAATCGATTTTTTTTAAACACTGGAGCATCTCGCGCTGCTATTGCTGCAAATTTATGTTTGATTTATGTTTGTTGCTAGAACTTCACAGGTCTGTGGATATAATTTTTTCGAAAATCCGGATACCTGAGCTTCCTCGTGAGAAAAAGATTCCGTTCGTCCAAAAATGATGTTCACTTGAAAATATTTCCAACCCACTTCGCGCTCTGATTACAATCAATTGAATATTTTGTTATGTCAATTATAAGCATGCTTGAGAGAATAATAATTATACAACTCTTATGTCATTTAGATATCCAAAATTACTAAGTCGTTGATAGCGTAGTTGGTAGCGTGCGTGCGTTGTTAGGTACTTAGGTAGGTAGGTCGTAGGTTCAAACCCCAGTGTAAGCGAAAAATTTTCTGTGGCGAAAATCAATACCCAACAATTTCTGATGACATAATTTGTTTGAAAAAATAATGTCCGAATAATATTCCTATTTTTTAAAATTGTTTTTATGCCCACTTTAAATTTCCAACACATATGTGCTTGAGTTTTCAGATACCGCTCATATGAAAATTCATCATACATGTTTATGAAATTTAATGCACAGTTTATGCATATGGTCATATTGACATTAAATCTTAATAACGTTCAATTTTAATATTCCTCTAAATGTTATGATTTTTCATATACACATGTATACAAAATTTCATATACGGTATCTGCAAAAAAACTTCCAACACTTTTGTATTAATTTTAATACAGGTTTTTTTAACAGTGTAAGTAAGTTTAATCCGATTGCATTTGGAACAGAATTTTTAATATCTTAACTCAGTTTATTTTTTTTTATTATTGAATCTGGAAATAATTATACGTGCGTCATTTTACAAAATATTTAACTTCTTTTAAAGTCGACTATTTAATGTGTCAAAAAAAGGGTCTGTGGATTTGGAGGGACGGAAGCTTTGCCTTTGAACATAGACTTTTAAGAGAGGCATTTTTTTGGCACGTTTTAGTGCGGCGAAAAATGAGGTGGTCGTTGGGAGATTATAAGAATTAAAGGCACTTTTGATATTGTGATGAGCTAATTTTTTTTTTGTCAATGTAAGTAAGTTTAATCCGATTGCATTTGGAACAGAATTTTCAATATCTCAACTCAGTGTATTTAAAAAAAAATTAAGTCTGTAAATAATTATACGTTCGTCATTTAACAAAATATTTAACCGTGTTATTTTTTATCCGATTGGAATTTGCATGAGATTCCAACACCTGATTAAAGGCATGAAAGGCATGAAATTATATCTGACAATCCGCGTCAAACATAAATACATTTTATTAATTGAAACATTACTAATTAACAACTGTTGGAATTATTAATTATTAAATAAAACCAAATATCATTGGTATCCGAGAACATTTAATTATCGTGTTTATTACTAAATCATTTATTAAAACGTTTCATTGGAATACCAATCAAATTTGCCTAACTGAAAATAAATTGTTTGCCAATTTATTTATTTCCAATATTTTCAATATTTCCGATATAGAATTGTCATTTATTTATTAAAGAAAAAATTATTTAAGAAACAAAAAATTAAGCTGCTCTACTTTTTTATTTGACAGCTCGTATTGGATTTAATTGAATCAATCACTTTTCTCATTATGATTGTGCAGATTTTCTTTTTACTCGGCCGGTGTATAGCTGACGTTCTATTTTAAAGCCATTACAGAGTTGAATTTCTGTGAAGCAGAAGAAAAGACGGAAAAAAAACGTGAATAGTAGTGATGAATTCCACGAAAGTCGCAAACTGTCGCGAGAAAACGTTCAGTAGTGTTGGATATACCGGTGGCCAGCCGGTTGGCACCGCAAACACGGATGATGCTCGCACAGCAAAGTACTCAGTCGAATGACCATAGAGCTTCATTGTTTCAACCCAACTGAATCAATTACACGGCTCGGCTCCCGGCCGATCCTATCTATCTCATGCCGGGACGCCTTGTTCCTTCGCGTTCACTTGCGTACAGCGACGATTTCCATTCTGGCACTTTGAACGTAATGTCTTCTTATTTTCCTCTTACGAGGAATTGACTCACTGAGGATTTCTTTATTTATTTATTTACAATAGACGGGACAAGCCCTTGAAAAACATAAATATTACAGGCAGAAGAGCGAAGAACACACGGAGAGAATTTTCTGACAATCACTATTAAAAAAATATGGCGATGGTTCCCATGCAGCATTGTAAATTCGGTTTATTCGACCAGTTTGGCGATGATTGCCATGCAGTACATTAAACGCGAATTTTTCGTGTCTAATATACAGTATGGTAAACGATGCCAGTTGTGTTCACGTGTCACTTACCAACGATACATTGCTGGTTAAACGCAGCATACTGAAGATTGCTAGGCCTGTTACGTACTTACTGTTGTTTCGTACACCAGTGAATCTCGGAAATTCGTGCAATTAAAATGATACTTAAATTAATAGAAAGTAAAGGCATGTAAAGGTAGGATAGGGATAGGTTACAAAAATGTAGCATAAAAAAATACACGTTGTTTTGTTCAATTATTAAACATTTATTAATTTTTCTTAAAATGAAATTATATTTTTAAAATAAAAATGCCATGACCACTTTTCGTCCTGATTTCGGACGTCATTAAAGAGGAGGTTATGTCACGTGGCAAATAGGGCAGGTTACGCACCGATTTATAACGACGACGACATGTGACGATTTTCTTATAGTATACACGAAGAATACATAGATAATATGTCTTTACAAAAGACGAGCACTTGGTTTTTCGTGTTCACAATTCCTTGTTAATTGCACTACACTACCGAGAACAATGAGCGCCTAACGCCGCTGACGATGTAAACACACTCAGCCGCCGCCAAACGTATAGCGATCACGGCACATTTTTCGGGTATAATGAATAGGCTGTTTAGAACTACAGCCTGTATTTGGGGAATGAATCCCAGACGCACGGTCTTAGTAGTTGCAACGTTGAGGATATCAGAATTTGCTATTTTGTATTTTTTTTTTTTATTATTGGTTTCTTCCGTATGCCTTCTTCAGGCTTTTACGTTTCCCCGCTCCCCTTTTCCCCGTTCCTTCATAGAGACCCCTCTAGAGTGTTGTCCGCAGCCACTCATCCTAATGCACTACTGTATCGCATTTGCACGAGGGCACAGGGAAACTGCGGAAAACCTGGCCGATACAGTCGGCTTTATTTTTACTGAGTTTCTACTGTATGAGAATACATTAGAAACTCAGAAAAACTGCCTCCCGCTCAGCAGTTGGCGCGCAAACCAGTGCAAGGCTAAGCGGTCACCCATCCAAGTTATGACCGCAAATAATGCTGCTTAACTCTGGGGACCTCCGAAGCCACACACCGACCACGCGTCCACTGCTGTCGGTAATTTGCTATTTTGTATATGTCAAATGTTCGTATTCCTTTCAGGACCGATCCCGTAACTATAGATTCTATTAAGCGGAGGGAGTCAGGTAAAAAAAAATGGATTTTGAAAATTCAATATCCTCCAAATCCTATTGCATATAAAAATGCCCAACGCACTATATTGTTGGTATTCGATGAAAGGATTTTTTACTGTTGTCTGACTTGCATATGATTTTCAATATTTTCTTAAGCGAAGTTCTTAGGTTTTCCATTCTGCGCATGATTTAGATGAAACTACTAGGCAGATTTGAATGGTTGACGTCTCATGTTCTTCTTCATGAAAAGATACACCGGCTAAATGGAGCAAACTATTTTTTTTTCATTCTGAAAGCAAAGTTAATCACTGA
The DNA here is from genome assembly GCA_963970395.1 of Ephialtes manifestator. Lineage (NCBI taxonomy): Eukaryota > Metazoa > Arthropoda > Insecta > Hymenoptera > Ichneumonidae > Ephialtes > Ephialtes manifestator. Next base: position 5,666,515 of record OZ019969.1, on the reverse strand, counting down.
TTTAGAAAATAGCATAACATTTATTTATTAATAATTATGTCACTTAAAAAATATTACCTTTTATTAACATTTGCTCCATTTAGCAGGTGTATCTTTTCATGAAGAAAAAAATGAGACATCAACGATTTCAATCTGACTAGTAGTTTGATCTGAATCATGCGCAGAATGGAAAACCTAAGAACTTTGCTTAAGATAATATTGAAAAGCATATGCAAGTCAGACGATAGTAAAAAAATCCTTTCATCGAGTACCAACAATATAGTGTGTTGGCCATTTTTATATGCAATAGGATTTGGATGATATTGAATTTCCAAAATCAATTTTTTTGACCTAACTTCCTCCCCTTAATAAATTAAGAGATGAATTTCTTCATATATTGCGAATCGTAATCACTGTCTGCTGGAAGTCACGACTATTGTCAAGCTTTAAAATGTTTTCGAGATACTTTTGCGTATACATACTTACAAACTTTGGATTACTGCTTCCTCATAGAGGGAGCTTTGTAAAAAGCGAAAAATAATGAGGAAGCAATGTGCAAGGTTCTACTTTGCATCCTTTTTTTTTAACTACACTGTTAAAAATATTTAAAAAATGAATATACGTATTGGCTGCACATAAGTTTTTTGCAGATACGGTATATTTCACACTAACTATTCTATGTGACATAAAAAAGTGAGTTACTTTAAATGTGATTGAAAAATGAGTCGTTTTGAAAAAGTTTCTCTAAAAAATATCTAGATGCTATTTCCTGCACTCTGATTGACCGAAGTCCAAGAGGAAAAAATAATCAGTAGTAATACCCCAAGAGCTTCAAAATTATCGGGTATTTCCCGACAACTTCGTTGCATACAAACAAGAGTGTCAAGTTTTGCAGGTTAAAAAATCCCGAGCGCTTGCGCGAGGGAATTTTCTGCAAAACTTGACACGATTGTTTGTATGCAACGAAGTTATCGGGAAATACCCGATTAATTTTGAAGCTCGAGGGGTATTTGTCGGATTATTTTTTCCATCGGAGTTTCGGCTCATTCTTCAGATCAGGTTCCAGTTCTCGTTAGAAGTTTGACAGATGTGAAGAACTCTCAGTTTAAAAGTGATTCAGAAATTAATTTTACTGCTTAGCAACTTGTTAGGAAATATCCGAAATAAAATCAACTAGGTTCCCCCACATGAGGCCAAATGCGTCGTTTCTATTGGCCGAAATTCCGATGGGAAAAATAATCCGTTAAATACCACTCATGCTTCAAAATTAATCGGATATTTTTGAAGCACTAGTGTTATTACTATTGAAAATTTCTAACAGTTTAGTAGCGACCATGTGTTTTTCATCAATGTCCTTAGAGCGCGTATTTCCTCACCCTTCTCGTCTCCCCATATGATATCGACATCTACTATTCTTCGCAATTTCTTGCGATCGGCATAAGAGCATCGAAGCAACTGAGAGAACAGGAGGCTTCGCGCCATTTCGCATCCGCGAAGCGTTCTCGTCTTCTTGGCATTTCCACGACTACCGATCGAGCGACGTCGGAGCTGGACGCGTGAGAGAGTCAACGAGTGAAGCGCACGCGACGTTAGACGCAGAGACGCGCGAGGACGAGACACGACTACGAGGAGAAACGACGGGACGGCTTCCACTGCAGGCCCTTATCGGGAGGCCACTAGCTCTCTGACTTTTCTTTCTCGCCAGCTCGTCACTTGTTCAACTACCTTCGCTTTATACGAATACTGTATAGCTCAACTCGATCTCTTTGAGCTTTGAGCGACGTACGTACGCGCGATCTCTTCTCGTCTCTTCTCGCGGCTTTTCTGCGGTAAATTCTCTACGCACTCGGCGAAATCACCATGTATTCTGCTTACCGCTTATATGTATAAGGTAAATAGATTTTATGGCTGATTTCAAAGCCAAGTGTGAAACTGCTGATTCTCTGTTTTCTCAACATTTATTCTTATTTATTTCTCGAGATCTTAGCAAGTTCCTTGAACTGAGCATTAAATTAAAATAAGTCACATGTGAACGTTACATATGAAATTCGTTATATTTTTTTGTTGTACAAGATAAATGTAGTTTTAAAAAAATATCCAAAGATAAAGACGACAATATTTTTAATGAAAAAGAAGTGTAATCAATGACATAATTGATACAATAGTGTCATGCGTATGCATATATGTTATTAAAATATAAAATCAGATGTTTGAAAACATGGAATTTATTTTACCATTTTTTATCAATAATACAATTAATATTATGAAAATAATAAAAATGTTATCAAGAAAATTTGGTAAGCACAACCAAGTAATTGGTTGAAAATTTTACCAGGAAAATTTGGTAGGCATAACCAAGAACTTGGTTTAAAATTTTACTAAGAAAATTTGGTAGGCATTACCAAGAACTTGGTTTAAAATTTTACTAAGAAAATTTGGTAGGCACAACCAAGAACTTGGTTAAAAATTTTACCAAGAAAATTTGGTAGGCACAACCAAGAACTTAGCTAAAAATTTTACCAAGAAAATTTGATAGGCACAATCAAGGATTTGGTTAAAAATGTTACCAAAAAAATTTGGTAGGCACTTCCAAGAACTTAGTTAAAAATGTTACCAAGAAAATTTGGTAGACACAACCAAGAACTTGGTTAAAAATGTTACCAAGAAAATTTGGTAAGCACAACCAAGAACTTGGTTAAGAATGTTACCAAGGAAATTTGGTAAGCACAATCAAGAACTTGGTTAAAAATTTTACCAACAAAATTTGGTAGGCACAACCAAGAACTTGGTTAAAAAACTTTCCAAGAAAATTTGGTAGGCACAACCAAGAACTTGGTTAAAAAATTTTACCAATAAAATTTGGTAGGCACAACCAAGAACTTGGTTAAAAATTTTACTAAGAAAATTTGGTAGGCACAAGCAAGAACTTAGTTAAAAATTTTACCAAGAAAATTTGGTAAGCATAACCAAGAACTTGGTTAAAAATGTTACCAAGAAAATTTGGTAGCTACAACCAAGAACTTGGTTAAAAATTTTACCAAGAAAATTTGGTAGGCACAACCAAGAACTTGGTTAAAAATTTTACCAAGAAAATTTGGTAGGCACAACCAAGTAATTGGTTAAAAATTTTACCAGGAAAATTTGGTAGGCATAACCAAGAACTTAGCTAAAAATTTTACCAAGAAAATTTAATAGGCACAATCAAGGATTTGGTTAAAAATTTTACCAACAAAATTTGGTAGGCACAACCAAGAACTTGGTTAAAAACTTTCCAAGAAAATTTGGTAGGTACAACCAAGAACTTAGTTAAAAATTTTACCAAGAAAATTTGGTAAGCACAACCAAGAACTTGGTTAAAAATTTTACCACGAAAATTTGGTAGGCACAACCAAGAACTTGATTAAAAAATTTTCCAAGAAAAATTGGTAGGCACAACAAAGAACTTGGTTAAAAATTGTACCAACAAAATTTGGTAGGCACAACCAAGAACTTGGTTACAAATTTTACTAAGAAAATTTGGTAGGCACAACCAAAAACTTGGTTAAAAATTTTACCAAGAAAATTTGGTAGGCACAACCAAGAACTTGGTTAAAAAACTTACCAAGAAAATTTGGTAGGCACAACCAAGAACTTGGTTAAAAAATTATCCAAGAAAATTTGGTAGGCACAACCAAGAACTTAGTTAAAAATTTTACCAAGTAAATTTGGTAAGCACAACCGAGAACTTGGTTAAAAAACTTTCCAAGCAAATTTGGTAGGTACAACCAAGAACTTAGTTAAAAATTTTACCAAGAAAATTTGATAAGCACAACCAAGAACTTGGTTAAAAATTTTACCAAGAAAATTTGGTAGGCACAACCAAGAACTTAGTTAAAAATTTTACCAAGAAAATTTGGTAAGCACAACCAAGAACTTGGTTAAAAATGTTACCAAGAAAATTTGGTAGGCACAATCAAGAACTTGGTTAAAAAATGTTACCAATAAAATTTGGTAGGCACAACCAAGAACTTGGTTAAAAAACTTTCCAAGATAATTTGGTAGGCACAACCAAGAACTTAGTTAAAAAATTTACCAAGAAAATTTGGTAGGCACAACCAAGAACTTGATTAAAAATTTTACCAAGAAAATTTGGTAAGCACAACCAAGAACTTGGTTAAAAATGTTACCAAGAAAATTTGGTAGACACAACCAAGAACTTGGTTAAAAATTTTACCAAGAAAATTTGGTAAGCACAACCAAGAACTTGGTTAAAAAACTTACCAAGAAAATTTGGTAGGCACAACCAAGAACTTAGTTAAAAATGTTACCAACAAAATTTGATAGGCACAATCAAAGATTTGGTAAAAGATAGTCAAGTTATTTTGTAACAACTTGGTTTCACCTACCAAAATTTGGTTAAATTTTAAACCAAGATCTTAGTAATCCCAACCAAGTCTTTTTCTCAGTGTATATTCATTTCTGTAGCCGCGCTTCGAAATTACAGAAATGGAAAGTGCAACAGAATTGGGAATAGGAAAGACAGACGGACAGACGGACGGACCGACGTTTGGATGGACTGCGCTAAGATGTTAGCACATTCGCTGGGGTCGTAGACTTCAGTCAATCCGCATCAGAGAACTCGAGTCAACAACTAGTTACCGGAGAACGTCGTCGCGGCTGCAGCGGCACGGGTTTCTCTCTAGTTTGCTGCTTGTCGTCGTCGTAGTCGTAGCTGTCGTCGTATTCGTCGAGTTGAAGCTCAGCCTACGGTCCAGGCTTACGGAATTGTACAGAGAGTACGGGGCTATCATACTATGTTGGTTCAGTACGTGAGTACACTCGTTTCCAAGCGTGTCAACGAATGACGGTTTACCGTAGCTTTGGCAAGCGAAGATTCGTCCGACGATTTGTCAATGGACTGTACACCAAAAGGGGAACCACGGACTGATGATGTCGAGATGCTAGTTCGGTCTATCATACCACCGAGAAATCAACCACTAAAGGATGAGAAATGCTTTTATATACTCTGGAATACGACACAAAATTACGTAGAATATATATACCTGATTTTGGCCACCCACGTTAAAAGTAACATTAAATTTGTCATCCTTATCCTAGCAATTTTGCTGTTTAACCAGAGTTGTAAATCCCCATTAATTCATAAGATATAGTTTATAGTACAATTTGTTTTGTAATTATGATTTCATAATAATAATATGTAGTAATTATAAAATAGAGTGTAAACATTTGAATAGCTGAAAAAAATACTAATTTTCGCTTTAGTATTGCAAGAAATAGTGGAAAAAATGGAAGAAATAAGTAATGCATTACTTATTTTTTTCCATTTTTTCAAAAGCATTACCGTGAATTTTTATTGAAAAATAATCATTTTTACAGCCATTCCAAAGTTTAATCATCGTATTACAATAGCTATATGTTATTATTATAAAATCATAATTATAGAGCTGATCGTATCATCATCATTATTTCTATAAATATTAGGTATTTACAACTCTGTGTTTAACATTGAATGTGTATTTTCCACATAGTAGAATAAAAAATATATATTGTTTTATGGAAAGACACAATTATTATTATTTTTTTTTTCAATTCTTGAAAACCACTGCCACATTTCCACACCGCATTTCAATTTAGAAATCAAGCACTAAAGGATGAGAAATGCTTTTATATGCTCTGGAATACGACACAAAATTACGTAGAATATATATACATGATTTTGGCCACCCACGTTAAAAGTAACATTAAATTTGTCATTCTTGTAGTAGCAAATTTGCTGGATAATATTGAATGTATATTTTCCACATAGTAGAATAAAAAAATGATATATTGTTTTATGGAAAGACACAATTTTTTTTTCAATTCTTGATGAAAAATGTTGTATATTAACTATGGATTTATTTGGCAATGGTATTTTACACTTTGCTTCCTTATAGAGGAAGCTTTGTTTTCATGAAAAATTTTTTTTCGAGATTTTCATGTCAGTACACTCAGAATGGGCCAAAACGTCGAGAAAAGTGATTTAGACAAAATGTCTGTATGTGTGTGTGTGTGTGTGTGTGTGTATGTGTGTATGTTTGTATGTTACACGATCGAAAAATGTAAACCTTTATAACTCGGGAATGCCTTGAGATATCAAGCTGAAATTTAGACCATAGATAGAGGGATCAAGCCTCATCGTTCATACAGATTTTTGTTAAAATCCACTTCATCGTTAAATTATTACGCGTTTTTTAATTTTTTGAAAAATGTCTGTTTACGCGATAACAATTTCAATTTTCGAGATATTGATCTTAAAATTGGTATAAATGTGAGCTTTCATACGCCGGTGATCGCTATTGAATTTGGTTAAGATCGGTTGAACCGTTAAAATTTTATGATGTTTTGAATTTTTCAAAAAATTGACATTATCGCTCTATCGTAACTTTTGCAAAACTTAAGATAGCGAGCTCAAATTTTGTATATAAATGAACCAATATTCAGCCATTATATATGTATAAATTAGTGACGAACGGTATGAAATTTTTGATTTTATGGAATGTTGAATTATTTTTAAAAATATACATTATCACATTCACTTTCGGAAACGCTCTAATAATCACGAAATAACGTAATAACGAAATAGAAAAAGCGAATCCACAACATGTATATTTATCTAATTGAAACAAAGATGCAAAGTAGAACCTTCCACATTGCTTCCTCATTATTTTTCGCGTTTTACAAAGCTTCGTCTATGAGGAAGCCAAAAATTGAATAACATACTTCATCATAGAGGGAGCTTTGTAAAACGCGAAAAATAATGAGGAAGCAATGTGCAAGGTTCTACTTTGCATCCTTGTTTTGCTTCGTCATACAGGAAGCTTTGTTTTCATGAAAAAATTTTTTTCGAGATTTTCATGTCAGTACACTCAGAATAGGCCAAAACGTCGAGAAAAGTGATTTAGAAAAAATGTCTGTATGTGTGTGTGTGTGTGTATGTGTGTATGTTACACGATCGAAAAATGTAAACCTTTATAACTTGGGAATGCCTTGAGATATCAAGCTGAAATTTGGACCATAGATAGAGGGATCAAGCCTCATCGTTCATACAGATTTTTGTTAAAATCCACTTCATCGTTAAATTATTACGCGTTTTTTAATTTTTTGAAAAATGTCTGTTTACGCGATAACAATTTCAATTTTCGAGATATTGATCTTAAAATTGGTATAAATGTGAGCTTTCATACGCCGGTGATCGCTATTGAATTTGGTTAAGATCGGTTGAACCGTAAAAATTTTATGATATTTTGAATTTTTCAAAAAATTGACATTATCGCTCTATTGTAACTTTTGCAAAACTTAAGATAGCGAGCTCTAATTTTGTATATAAATGAAACAATATTCAGCCATTATATATGTAAAATTTAGTGACGAACGGTATGAAATTTTTGATTTTATGGAATGTTGAATTATTTTTTAAAATATACATTATCACATTCACTTTCGGAAACGCTCTAATAATCACGAAATAACGTAATAACGAAATAGAAAAAGCGAATCCACAACATGTATATTTATCTAATTAAAACAAGGATGCAAAGTAGAACCTTGCACATTGCTTCCTCATTATTTTTCGCGTTTTACAAAGCTTCCTCTATGAGGAAGCCAAAAATTGAATAACATACTTCCTCATAGAGGTAGCTTTGTAAGAAGCGAAAAATAATGAGGAAGCAATGTGCAAGGTTCTACTTTGCATCCTTGTTTGTCATTCTTGTAGTAGCAAATTTGTTGGTTAACATTTGCTGTATATTTTCCATATAGTAGAATAAAAAAATAATATATTGGTTTACGGGAAGAAACAATTTTTTTTTTTCAATTCTTGATGAAAAATGTTGTATATTAGCTATAGATTTATTAGGAAAAAGTATTTTCAATAGATTTTTATTGAATGGCTTTTATCTCTGCTCTGTTCCTAATAGATCTTTTCGGATTAATCACAAATCCTTGAACGTGCTTTGCGAAAATAAAAAAAATTCCTCTAAGGCTTTCGTACAGCGGAATTTCTCGTTAATTACGAATGGCTAACTGCAATAGAAACGTTATCAGTTAGAGAGCCACAACCGCGCAATACCCAAAGGGAAGAGAAATTGGATGCAGGTTTGTAATTCGGCTACAAATTAAACCCTCAGCAAATACAATCAGGTTCTATTCGGTGTGGACATTCCATGTGTGCCTGCAGCTTACATCAGACCTTTGCCTCCTGTAAATCGGAGATCGAGGTAAACGTTTGTAGAAAAAGAAACATCGAACATAAATAGTTTTTTGTATTGAAGGGCAGAGAACAGCCACAGCCATGTTTGGGGTGTAAATATTACTTAAATGTCGCTACTACTCAGACATTTTTTTTTTTTAGATTTGCACCATCGATTCCTTTCGATTCGCGTTCCGAGAATTTTTGCAATTATTTTTATTCGAATCAATAAAATTTTCGCTCCTGTAATTTTTTTTCTCAGATTCTATTTACGTGATGCAATGTGAGTTAGTATTTTATTCTCTGGCCAAAATCAATAGAATTTAATTACTCGCATTTTCTTCAAACGCAAAAATTTTTACTCGAAATATAGAAGATTTTTTTAGCAACGATATATTTTGGAATACAAATATTCTTTGACTGTTAATTCGAACAAAAAAAAATTGTATAAAAAATTTGTCGCTTTTTCTATTTTTTATTTTGTAATAGCAAATATTTTCGAATTAAAATTAGGACACCTGAAAAAAATTCAATTATTTTAATAATAAAAATAATAATAATAATATATTAAGATTATATTCCAATAATACCATCTTTTACTGATATGAAAATATTTTGCATGTATTAGAAAATATTTCATTTATTTATTTTTACGTGTGAAAATTGGCAAACCGTAACGATGTCATTCAATTAAGAAAAGTGAATCTGGCTGCAATTCTAAATATGTTTAATGCCCAAGGCGCGTGTCAATCATTCGCTCGTCGTCGTAACTCAGCATCCACAGATTTGTGACACTATTTTTACTAACGCGTGCACACGAGCGCCAAACGCCGCCGGTTAAAATATAAATCGCTCACATCGGAAGTTGAAAACGCTTGTAGCTCACTTACTTCACGGTGAATCAAGCAATAGTACAGCTTGTATTATCTCGTTGGGGCGCTAATTTGTACAAACGAGGCATTAATTCGTCGTAACGAGGCGAAAATCTTAACGACTCTCGCGGTGAAGAGAGACACGAGAGAAATAAGTACGAAGCTAACGTATCATTACGTAGCAAATATCAGCGAGTGAAGGGAGGTCATTTAAGCTGGTCTTTATGTGTGTATTGCCAGCAAAATTGTTCACTAATACCACCATAAAGTCAAGTCGCATAGAGACGCTGAAGAACTAGTGGCTGTATCGTTTGGTCCGAGTTGTATACAGTATAACCTCGATTTTTTTATTTATCTTAAATTTGTCGAATGTGTAGAATAAAAATTTGTAAAATTAGCAATAATACTTTTTTTTTAATTGTAAATTTGCCGAAATTGCAGAACAAAAATTTGTAAAATTAGTAATAATACTTTTCTTTAATTGTAAATTTTTCAAAATTGCAGTACAAAAATTTTAAAAATTAGCAATAGTATTTTTTTTAAATTGTAAATTTGTCAAAATTGAAGAATAAAAATTTGTAAAATTGGCAATAATACTTTTTTTTTAATTGCAAATTTGTCAAAATTGCAGAACAAAAATTTGTAAAATTAGCAGTAGTACTTTTTAAATTGTAAATTTGTCAAATATGCAGAATAAAAATTTGTAAAATTAGCAATAATACTTTTTTTTTAATTGTAAATTTGCCAAAATTGCAGAACAAAAATTTGTAAAATTAGTAATAATACTTTTCTTTAATTGTAAATTTTTCAACATTGCAGTACAAAAATTTTAAAAATTAGCAATAGTATTTTTTTTAAATTGTAAATTTGTCAAAATTGCAGAAGAAAAATTTGTAAAATTAGCAATAGTACTTTTTTTTTATTGTAAATTTGTCAAATATGCAGAACAAAAATTTGTAAAATTAGCAATAATACTTTTTTTTCATTGTAAATTTGCCAAAATTGCAGAACAAAAATTTGTAAAATTAGTAATAATACTTTTCTTTAATTGTAAATTTTTCAAAATTGCAGTACAAAAATTTAAAAAATTAGCAATAGTATTTTTTTTTAATTGTAAATTTGTCAAAATTGAAGAATAAAAATTTGTAAAATTGGCAATAATACTTTTTTTTTAATTGCAAATTTGTCAAAATTGCAGAACAAAAATTTGTAAAATTAGCAGTAGTACTTTTTTAATTGTAAATTTGTCAAATATGCAGAATAAAAATTTGTAAAATTAGCAATAGTACTTTTTTTAAATTGTAAATTTGTTAAAATTACAGAACAAAAAACTAAAATTATCAATAGTACTTTGTCTAAATAGTAAATTTGTCAAAATTGGAGTAAAAAAAATTGTAAAATTAGCAATAATACTTTTTTTAAATTGTAAATTTGTCAAAATTGCAGAACAAAAATTTGTAAAATTAGCAATAATACTTTTTTTAAATTGTAAATTTGTCAAAATCGCAGACCAAAAATTTGTAAAATTAGCAATAGTATTTTTTTAAATGTAAATTTGTCAAATATGCAGAATAAAAATTTGCAAAATTAGCAACAGTACTTTTTTTAAATTGTAAATTTGTTAAAATTACAGAATAAAAAACTAAAATTATCAATAGTACTTTTTCTAAATAGTAAATTTGTCAAAATTACAGAACAAAAAACTAAAATTATCAATAGTACTTTTTCTAAATAGTAAATTTGTCAAAATTGGAGTAAAAAAATTAGTAAAATTAGCAATAGGTTCAGAAAAGTGGAGTCTGTAAATTTGTCTGTAAAATCGGTGTTTCTAGAATTGAAGTCCGAGTGTATTTCTATTCACAAGAAATAGTTGCGAGAAAGTCGCTCTTTGCGCGCTGTCATTATCGGACGAGTCGGTTGTAGCAGCTCCATCATTTGCCTCAAATATATTCAAATGGCCGGACGAACAGTCCGGAACGTGAGATGAATAACGTTCGAGAGTTTCAGAGTCGATTAGGAATTTCATTCGCTACGACCGGTTGAGGTATTAACCGAGACTGCATGAATTACGCGAAATACAGGGTAATCCGTGGAACACGACACAGATCATCTAGTTCTTTATATGCGCTTTATAATAAGCCCAAAATTTTCACCAACAGAAATCGGCTTGAATTTAAATTATCTTTTTTATTTAATTTTTTCAATAAAAATTAATATAATTTAAAAAAAGAAACAAAGCTGTAATTGCCACGTGCAAATAAATGCCACTTCAAAAATTTAACATCTCTTCCCTTGATGAACAACAAATGTTACTTGACTCTACTTACGTCCATAAATATATATATATATATTTATGGACGTAAGGGACGTTAAATTTTTGAAGTGGCATTTATTTGCACTTGGCAATTACCACTTTGTTTCTTTTTTTTTTATTATATTAATTTTTATTGAAAAAATTAAATAAAAAAAATAATTTTAATTCAACCCATATATATATATATATATGGGTCATTCCACGGGATTTCGCACAAAAAAAAACCCGACCGACTCCAATTTTCGCGTAATTTTCTTTTATCGTTGACTATGTCAAACGGAGCATCTGTGAATTTTTTGAGAATTTTATTCTTATATTTCGACGAGCCATAAAATAAAAGGTGAAAAAAATGATAAAAATTCTGCCGTCAAGTGGAATAATGATATCGACAAAAATAACTAGGTCAAAATTTTCGTAATTCAACACAGTTTACGGTAAAAATAATCAAAATAAAAAATAAACATAACTTCTATTTTATTTATGTCTTCTACCAAGTAAAGGTACCATTTCGCTAATTTGGCCCCCTCCGATTTCAATACAAAAAATCACGAATATACTACATGGAGTCCCAAACATTTTAAGCACAAGCCCAAGATGGAGAACGCATTTTACCCATTTTTAAAAAAATATTTCGGGTAATTGATTTTTTTAATTTTCTTCCAATCTTCTGCGTATTTTTTTATGTAATTGGTAATATTAAAAGGAGCTTATGTGATTTTTTTCATAATTTTATATGTAGATGTATTCGATTCATTAAATGTAATCGAATTACAAATTCATATAATCAATTACAGGGCAAATCGGAGAGGGTCGAAAAAAAAGTGACTGAATAGACAGAGAATGCTTCATATATATGGGTCATTCCACGGGATTTCGCACAAAAAAAAACCCGATCGACATGAATCGAGCTTCCGGTATAAATAAAAATAATTCCCCGTTTTTCGAAACTTCCACACGAATAATTTTTTTTAATACCGTAAGCTCGATCCGTATCACTCTGATGATTTTTTTGCAATATCTACAGTCATGCAAGAATACTCTGTAATTTTATTAGCCAAAAAAAGTAGCCTTTTTTTTATCAAAAAAATAATAACGCCCCCGTTTTTCGGAACTTTCACACAAATGCATTTTTTAATACCAGAAGATCGATCGGTGCCACTCTGGCGATTTTTTTGTGATATCAACAATCATGTAGCAATACTCTGTAATTTTTTCAGTAAAAAAAAAATATCCTTTTTTTAATTAAAAAATAATTCCTCCATTTTTCGGAAAAAAATCATACTCACAGGAGCGTGACAATTATTTGGAATATTCCGCTCGAAAGCTAACAATAAACGACAACTTTTATGTGCTGACTTTTTTTTTCAGTAACTTCAAAATTCTCAGATATTTGCACTTGAATAAAAAAAGCCATTTTCTGAAAAATTATTTTTAAAAATCTGAAAAAATTCACATAGAGTGTCTTTTAGTGGTACATTCATATAACCAATTACAAGGCAAATCGGAGAGGGTCGAAAAAAAAGTGGCTGAATTGACAGAGAATGCTACATATATATATATATATATATTTACATGAGTTACGATAACGAGTTGGCAGCACTGGTTTTGCATGAAGCTGCGGGTGGACATTTTGGGTCCGGGGGTTCCAGTTCCGTTACGAGTAAAGAGCGAACTAACTGCGCGGCGAAACGGGAATAATGTGGACGCCGAGCGATGGTTCGTCTCGCACACCAGGAGTTTCGCACAGGTCCGAAACTCTCAATCTTTCTCTCTCTCTCTTACTCACCATCGTTCCCTGTATAGTCGCAGGGGTATGAGAAACGATCGCAACCCGGGGCACTCGCGAATACCAGTGTTAATACGATACGAAGTTTCGAATTTCCGCGGGTATTCGAAAGTTACGGAGTCGAACGAGAGGTTGAGAGAGCGCGCGCGGCCGGATGGGACGAGACTCGATGGGAGTGCGGAATTAAAGTGAGGGTAGGAGAAATGGTATCAAAATGGTCAGGAGGAAAGGGGGCGGGTTAGTGAAAAATCTTATCTCTCGGAAATAAACGACTTTTTATACTTTTCAGATTCTTTTTTAATCAAGAGAAGTGCGGAAAATGAGTAATATTTCCGAATTATTACTCATTTTATTTTTCTATTTTTTTGGTGATGCTTTTTTAATCAAATGTTGTGAGGAAAAAATAGCATTTGTTTTCAGTGGATTTTTTTTTAGTATTTTGTCCAGGAAAGTGCACTTTTCCGACATCGTACTAAAAAGTTATTTTTTTTATTCCTTCGGTTGAAATACATTATTTTTCGATTTTTTTTTACGTTATACTGGAAGTAGTCTAAAATGTTGCGAAAAGTTGCAAATGAAAATGCAATTCTTTCACATTTTTCAAAATCCTCGTAAATTTGTGTATATGAACCCTTTAGGTTAACCGAAGCCCCTTTATTCGTATCTTTGACCAAAAATAGTGAAAATATGTATTTTTAAAAATCCACTTTTTGAATTATTACACTTGAACTCATTCTTCATTCACGAAATTGAAACGCACTAATGATTCCCAATTACATAACGCTGCTTAAACATTTTTTCCATAATTTTTAGATAGTAATATAAAAAAAAAATATATTTTAAAAAATCTGTTTCTCGATTCTAGCAAATGTGCAACATTGTCAAATATACAAGATTTAAAGATGAAAAATGAGGCAATAATAAATGTCAACTTAATTTTATTTTTCCAAAATATATTCATTCTGTCTCCCAGTTCATTTTGAGTTTATATACCGTACATAAATTTATAACGCAGCTTATAAATTGTTTCCAGAATATTTAGATACTAATGAAAAAATCTATGTAGCAAATGTGCAACATTGTCAAGTATAAATTTATACTAATAATTCGGGCTAATACTTTTTAGTATTAATTCACACCAATAGATCATACTTGAGATATTATACATTTCAAATGCCTCCAGACGGGGGGAATGCAAATAAAAAAAAAAATAAAATAAAAATAAAATTATACATTTGATACTTTTTTTAATACTGTTTTAATACTTTCCTTTTTGCGCGTGAAGCGTCAAGTTAAACATGGAAAATGAAAAAATAATAGATTTCATCTTAATTTTGCTTCCTCATAGAGGAAGCTTTGTTTTCATGAAAAAAATTTTTTTCGAGATTTTTATGTCAGTACACTCAGAAGGGGCCAAAACGTCCAGAAAAGTGATTTAGAAAAAATGTCTGTAAGGTAAATGCCCCGGTACCCAACCATGTACCAATCTCCAACCACTGACACAAATATTGACTAAAATTAAGAAATTATGAATATGAAATAAATAAATAACTAGTGCTACCATTTTTGCAATTCTTTATGTCTGCATAGGCCAATAATAAAAATAGTCATTAATTTTTTTGTTGACGTTTTTTAAAGATATTGTGCACTGCAGACGCCGCTCAGAGGATCGGCGCATATCTTTTAGCCAGTTCGTTAAGAATTGGCGTAACGTTGTTAAGCTTATGACGCTGTTATTTTCACGATTTCCACAATAATTCGTGGCTTGTGGTATTCGCGAATAAATAGACTTTATAAATCTTCCATTAAAATTTGCGAAAAACGATTGCTAAGTCGTCAATTTCCATGGTTGGCTATTCGGGCGCATCCGCAGTATGCTGTACCGATATCCAACCGCGGCCTATTCCCGGCCAACACAAACTCAGCGAACATAACCTCTATGGCAAGTTAATGCTGGTTGCACGTCACGGTGAGCCTTTTTATTAGTTATTATTTATCATAAATTATCCCAAAAGTTGCGTGTAATTTAAGAAATAAAATGAAGTTTCAACGAATCGCAAAGCCTCGTATCGGCGGGTGGTTGCGTATAGGGGCATGCTTGGTCGGGTATTTAGACATTACCTGAAATCGGTGGTCGGGTACTAGTCCATCGACTTTCTCAATTCATTCCTAACTTTAACAAAAAAACTATACCCCTGACATGAATTAATGGATGCTTTTCGAAAAGTAGAAAAGCTAAGCTTTGCATTAGTTATGGTTACAATTATAGAAAGGTCATTTTAGTATAAGAAATATAACTTTACAGTTTCCTGTTCTCTAAGATGGCCGGCTATTGGGGCGTTTTCCTTATGTGTGTGTGTGTGTGTGTGTGTGTGTGTGTGTATGTACACGATCGAAAAATGTAAACCTTTATAACTTGGGAATACCTTGACATATCAAGCTGAAATTTGGACCATAGATAGAGGGATCAAGCCTCATCGTTCATACAGATTTTTGTTAAAATCCACTTCATTGTTAAATTATTACGCGTTTTTTAATTTTTTGAAAAATGTCTGTTTACGCGATAACTCTTTCAATTTTCGAGATATTGATCTTAAAATTGGTATGAATTTGAGCTTTCATACGCCGGTGATCGCTATTAAATTTGGTTAAGATCGGTTGAACCGTTAAAATTTTATGATGTTTTGAATTTTTCAAAAAATTGACATTATCGCTCTATTGTAACTTTTGCAAAACTTAAGATAGCGAGCTCAAATTTTGTATATAAATGAAACAATATTCAGCCATTATATATGTATAATTTAGTGACAAACGGTATGAAATTTTTGAATTTATGGAATGTTGAATTATTTTTAAAAATATACATTATCACATTCACTTTCGGAAACGCTCTAATAATCACGAAATAACGTAATAACGAAATAGAAAAAGCAAATCCACAACATGTATATTTATCTAATTGAAACAAAGATGCAAAGTAGAACCTTGCACATTGCTTCCTCATTATTTTTCGCGTTTTACAAAGCTTCCTCTATGAGGAAGCCAAAAATTGAATAACATACTTCCTCATAGAGGTAGCTTTGTAAAACGCGAAAAATAATGAGGAAGCAATGTGCAAGGTTCTACTTTGCATCCTTGATTTTAATACTGTTTTAATACTTTCCTTTTTGCGCGTGAAGCGTCAAGTTAAAGATGGAAAATGAAAAAATAATAGATTTCATCTTAATTTTTTTTTTCCTTCCATACATTTTTTTCAAAATATATTAATTTTGTCTTCCAGTCCATTTTGCCTCTATAATCGCTATAGCGTAAAGAGAATATGAAAGCACCGCAGAAAAGCTAGGGTGTTGGCGGTGGCGAACGGGCGCAAGGCGAAACGAGGGAGGAGCGGACGATGAATCGGGAATTTATGGAATGATGGACCCCGCGCGACGAGCTGAGAGCGCTTCAGTATCTATACGTACGTAGTGGTCCTGAAGCCAAGCGGCGTTGTATGAGTGAGCGCAGAGCATATAGGATCGCGCGCGCGCTCTCGAGCCTGGTGAGCCATTAAATATACCTGCCTCGTAACAGTAATATACCTCATTACTCGCGCATAACAGTAACTCCCGACTGAGTCTGTAATTCCACCTTCTCTTCTCTCTTCTCTGCTATGCTCTGGCTGTTCTGTCCGGCCCGCGCTCGACCAGACAGGTGTCCAATTCGAGGTCCAGCTCTCTTACTCTCTCTCTGCTTTGAGTTTGCTCACTTGGACTCCCAGCATCTTCACCTCTTTCTTCGAGACTGAGCGAGAATATATTCTACAACGTCGTGCGGCG
This sequence comes from Ephialtes manifestator, assembly GCA_963970395.1. Lineage (NCBI taxonomy): Eukaryota > Metazoa > Arthropoda > Insecta > Hymenoptera > Ichneumonidae > Ephialtes > Ephialtes manifestator. The sequence goes on along the minus strand of OZ019969.1, from coordinate 5,649,519 downwards.
TTCTCAGCTCGCGTGAGTAATTAGCCAGCCCGGCGTCTTTGCCTCTCAGCATAATTTCTCGTTTCTCTTACGTATTTTTATTTTTATTATTATTTTATTTTTTAGCGTGTTGCTTATTTTGGATTTTTTTAAGGAAATTTTTTTTTTTTTTTTTTTTTTTCTTTTTTTTTGTGCGTATATAATCGAGTCGTATGCGAACTCGCTTCGACACTTTTTATTACGACGAGTCGACCGCGTGACACGTACCCATACGTACATAACGCCAACCTGATGCACACACATATATCTGTCTCACTTTCTGGGTCTTCCTCTCGTACTTCATTGCCCGGATGGGCTTTTAATTTATTTGGATATTCATTTACACCCCGTGTCTTGACCAAGTTTATTATTATTGGTGGTACTGTTATTGCCATTGGAGGGAGAGTTTTTTCGGCTCGTGTTTCAAAATGGCGGGGAAGGTGGAGCAGTTAGGGCCGAATACCTAAAAAAATTTCGTACACTGAGAGACATTGATATGGTCCTGATAAGTATTCAGTGATAATTATATTTTATTAGTCCAGGTAACTATTTTCGTAGTTACATTAATAGTAACGTAGTTAATCTAACTACGAAAATAGTCGCATTAACAATAACATAATTAATGTAACTACAAAAATAGTTACCCGGACTAATAAAATATAATTATCACTGATTAGTTACCAGTACCATCTTAATTTCTCTCAGTGTAGTCAAGACAATAAAAATTATGTTGTTTCCTGAACAAAAATAAAAAATCGTTATTTCAATTAAATACTAGATAACCGAAAACGTTAGCAACGAAATTTTTTTAAAAAATGCCAAAAACAAGCCGACGAAATTATATCAAAATCTATAAATAAAAATATTCCATAGAATCGTAGCTTATTAATAGTAGGGTAGAAGTACCGGTTGTGGCCACTTTAAGAATTTTCCTATTTTCAAGTACTTGTGATTGGGACCAAATATCATAAAACTGTTTTGGACCTATACTTTTCATATGTGAGAAGAATATAATTTCAGATTTCTAGCATTAAAATCTTTATATGTGTCGAGAAAACACTGGAAAATAGAAAAAAAGTAGGAGCATAGCCATTTCACCAGTTCTGGCCACCTACACTGAAAGAAAAAAGTAGTTGGAAGAACCATCTCCAACATATGCTGTATCGCTGAATAGTTGCAACAACTCACTCCTGTAACCAATCGCAGTGCTGTTTTCACCAATACAATAGTTGTCATAACCCACTGAGTAGTTGTCATAACCCACTGAGTAGTTGTCATAACCCACTAAGTAGTTGTCATAACCCACTGAGTAGTTGTCATAACCCACTAAGTAGTTGTCATAACCCACTGAGTAGTTGTCATAACCCACTGAGTAGTTGTCATAACCCACTAAGTAGTTGTCATAACCCACTGAGTAGTTGTCATAACCCACTAAGTAGTTGTCATAACCCACTGAGTAGTTGTCATAACCCACTGAGTAGTTGTCATAACCCACTAAGTAGTTGTCATAACCCACTGAGTAGTTGTCATAACCCACTAAGTAGTTGTCATAACCCACTGAGTACTTGTCATAACCCACTGAGTACTTGTCATAACCCACTGAGTAGTTGTCATAACCCACTGAGTAGTTACCATAACCCACTAAGTAGTTGTCATAACCCACTGAGTAGTTGTCATAAACCACTGAGTAATGACGCTATTTCAACTCTTTCGAATGATTGTCGGAATTCATTTATTGGTTTATCCAACTACTTTTTTTTCTCCGTGTATGCACCGGTTTTGGTCACAGTAATGTACTGGTTTTGGCCATGCTTGAAATTAGAATAACTCAATATTCATTGCACTTGAAACATTTTTTAAGGTGTGTTCAATAAATCAAAATCGTATTCTTATGAAAGCATCCAATTCCTCTACACGAAAATGTCTTTAAAGCACAGATGCAATTTGTGAACCTAACTGACTTTTTTTGACATTCGTCTCGTTCGTTTTGCACTTTTTCGTAGCAGCTTTCTTTGTCTCAAATAGTCATACATTATATTAATGTTTTACTCTTTACACTTTTATTTTTATTTTTATCAGAGTTCTTTCCGAAAGTAGATTTTCGCATTGCATAATGATGAGAATCTTCAACATGAAAGGTGTTCCACCGCATTACCTTCTTTTTTACTATACATTTCTAAGGATATATTTTTCTTAGCGTTTTTTCGTTTTTTTGTTTCTTCTTTACGAATTTATGAATTGATTGTGTAATAATTAACGAAAAATTAATGATTATATTATCATGGCCATATCCGGGGCAATATGCTTATACCATGTACCAGTTGTGGCCATCCTATTTTTTATAAACGTATAGCTTTATTTCAAACTTTTAGTACATCAACATTTGCAGTGATGACTCTTAAGATTGATATGTGCAAAGCTGCATGCAATTCGCCAACTATATAATCCGAATATGTATCTAGAGCTTTCGTCAAAATGTTGTCGAATTCCGTAAGGAGTTGAGAATTTGATGAATCAGCCGATGATACTTTAATTACTGATACAGTACTTTTTGTAATGGAGACAAACGGACGTCAAAATGACGATAAATGTTTCCAAAATACACAACGATATGAAAAATTATGATTAAATACAGGTACTGAATTAAAATAGCCACGAAAAACGTATTTAAGTGTGGGGGTGGCCACAACCGGTACTTCTACCCTATATCTTAATTTATTATTTGCTTTTATTTAATTCCAAGTATTAACGATAATAAATCTTAGCTTCTAACAAGAAGTTTAAAAAAATCATCTTAAAAGTTAAGAGCGATATTTCAAGATGTGCAACGTTATACTAGTTCTTCAGATTCTAGTGGACGATCTATGAGTGCATCTTTTGCAATATTCGTTAAGAAAAAATTGGGATGCTTTAACGTGATTTTAACGATGTATTTATATATATATATCACTATATATATTCGGTTCCCACAGTAAATTCGGAGTTCTCTGCAGTACTTGAGACTCGAAGCGTCGTTCGGCCCCCCAAACATTGAAGAGTATATGAAAACTTGGTATTGCCTTGAAAAAGACAAGAGCCACGTTGAGACTTACCCCAAATCCGTAGGGTAGAAGGGACCGCACGTTTTTTCCCTCCCCCAAAACGTCGAGAGATGCTCGTGCTTTTAACTCGAACGAAAGGGCCAACTGAGTGCGTTTCGCTTCTTATATACACGACGCAGCCATTACAAAATCCCTTTCAAGAATGAGTAAAGTGCAGCCTAAGAAAACAAAAATACTCACTCCAACTCGAGTAAACGTGCGAGAACGACTAATTACAGCGGTCCAAAATCTCTTTTCATTTTACCAACAAGACGGGAGAATTCTTAAAGATTATTCAGTCCTTCCAATGAATTATCTTATAAATGAGATTTCGTCTGCACAGACTGCATTAAATGGGCACTGAAAATAAATGATTTTCAATACAAACTTTAAACAACCATTTAGTACCAAGAAACTACAAATACTAAAAGTCTACTTTATTAAAAAATTAAAGTGGGTTGAGTTAATAATAAACAAAATTAATTTTACTGATTATTTTTTAAGTAAAATAATATATGTACTAGACTTTTTCTCTTTTTTCTTTTATCAAAAATCAAATTCCGTTCTGAGTGAAAAAAAATTTTCAACAAAAATGAAAAATCTTTCTTTAAAATTTATATCGAGAAAAATTGATTACAATTAATGTACGAAATTCTTAAATTTCGATTCGTGCCCCAGTAACTAGATGATAAGACGCATTTTTTTGTTGTTGTTGTCGTCTTTTATCAAAAATCAATCTCTTTAATGCACGTTCAGAGTGTAACATTTTTTCTTTCGAAAATAGAAAAGAAAATTCGTCGTAATTATCTTATAAATGAGATTTCGTCTGCACAGGCTGCATTATTAAATGGGCACTGAAAATAAATGACTTTTCAATACAAACTTTAAACAACCATTTAGTACCAAGAAACTACAAATACTAAAAGTCTACTTTATTAAAAAATTAAAGTGGGTTGAGTTAATAATAAAAAAATTAATTTTACTGATTTTTTTTAAGTAAAATAATATATGTACTACATTAGACTTTTTCTCTTTTTTCTTTTATCAAAAATCAAATTCCGTTCTGAGTGAAAAAAATTTTTCAACAAAAATGAAAAATCTTTCTTTAAAATTTATATCGAGAAAAATTGATTACAATTAATGTACGAAATTCTTAATTTTCGATTCGCGCCTCAGTAACTAAATGATAAGACGAAATTTTTTTTTTGTTGTTGTCGTCTTTTATAAAAAATCAATCTCTTTAATGCACGTTCAGAGTGTAACATTTTTTCTTTCGAAAATAGAAAAGAAAATTCGTCGTAATTATCTTATAAATGAGATTTCGTCTGCACAGGCTGCATTAAATGGGCACTGAAAATAAATGATTTTCAATACAAACTTTAAACAACCATTTAGTACCAAGAAACTACAAATACTAAAAGTCTACTTTATTTAAAAAATTAAGTGGGTTGAGTTAATAATAAAAAAATTAATTTTACTGATTTTTTTTTAAGTAAAATAATATATGTACTACATTAGACTTTTTCTCTTTTTTCTTTTATCAAAAATCAAATTCCGTTCTGAGTGAAAAAAATTTTTCAACAAAAATGAAAAATCTTTCTTTAAAATTTATATCGAGAAAAATTGATTACAATTAATGTACGAAATTCTTAAATTTCGATTCGTGCCCCAGTAACTAAATGATATGACGCAATTTTTTTTTTCTTGTTGTCGTCTTTTATCAAAAATCAATCTCTTTAATGCACGTTCAGAGTGTAACATTTTTTCTTTCGAAAATAGAAAAGAAAATTCGTCGTAATTATCTTATAAATGAGATTTCGTCTGCACAGGCTGCATTAAATGGGCACCGAAAATAAATGATTTTCAATACAAACTTTAAACAACCATTTAGTACCAAGAAACTACAAATACTAAAAGTCTACTTTATTAAAAAATTAAGTGGGTTGAGTTAATAATAAAAAAATTAATTTTACTGATTTTTTTTAAGTAAAATAATATATGTACTAGATTAGACTTTTTCTCTTTTTTCTTTTATCAAAAATCAAATTCCGTTCTGAGTGAAAAAAAATTTTCAACAAAAATGAAAAATCTTTTTTTTAAATTTACATCAAGAAAAATTGATTACAATTAATGTACGTAATTCTTAAATAAGGCGCAACTTTTGTTGTTGTTCTTGTTGTCTTTTATCAAAAATCAATCTCTTTAATGCACGTTCAGAGTGTAACATTTTTTCTTTCGAAAATAGAAAAGAAAATTCTTCTTTAGAAAATATTTTAGCGAAATAGAGATATACGATGTGGAAGAAAAAAAACACGAAGGAGAGTAGAATTAATTCATTCGCTGCAGCGGGGACGTAGCGCGTTGCACTTATTGTAGACAAGCCGAGCGACGGGTGCAACGGCCTTTTGAGTTGCGAATCGCGGCTCCCGAGGAATTCCCCTTTCGCACACTCACGTTCGTCGTCCCTCTTTAGCGACGCTCGCTGTGAAGCCCACGCGACTACTTCTCTCGTCTCTCGTTCGACTCGCGGGCGTCGCGGGAAAGCCGAGCACTTTCGCCGCCGTTGCAGAGCTCTCTCGGTGCATCGCTATCGCTCAGTGCAGTGCAACGGGGCAACTCTGCATTAGGGACGTCCGTAACTGGTTCGCGTTGTCGTTGGCCACTGTGTTCCATAGAAGACGAGTTCTGTAGTATACTGGAAGCTGATGTTACCACTGATGTCGACAAACTATGCCTTTGACGCGATGTACAACACGTAAATGCATGTTTAGTACCTCACTAAGCTTAGATAGAGTTTAGGATTTAGAGCTTCGGATTTTGTATGTCAAAAGTTCCACGTAGTGACAGAATGACAATAAAACTAACTAAACATAATTACCAACCATTTAGATGCCTAGTAAACAGAATGTAACAATTTTGTTGCAGTTTCCTGCTCAGTATAATATAATTGTTAAAAAAACACCCTTGTAATTGGAAAAATTTTTTTTAAATAAAATTCTGGAAAAAAATCAATTATATAGAAGGTGCTGAAGGTATTGATCTTGCATAATAATAATTTCAATATGTTATTAATAAGTTAACGAAAAAAAAATTGTTTAATAAATTACCCGGCAAACTAACTTTTTTTTAATGTAATGAAAATAATTTGCTGATGTTTCTGAATAAGTATGAATTTTTAAAGAATTTTATGTAATGATTGAAAATTTTTAAAACACAATTTTGCCAACATTACATAAAATTATTAAAAATTCGTACGTATTCAGAAAAATTAACAAATGCTTGTGATTAAAAAAAAATTTTTTTCATCAATCTGTTAGTAACATTTTGGAATTATTATTATGAAATTTCTTAGAAGAAAGTTCTTAGGTTTTCCATTCTGCGCATGATTCAGATTAAACTACTAGTCAGATTGGAATGGTTGATGTCTCATTTTCTTCTTCATGAAAAGATACACCAGCTAAATGTAGAAAATGTTAATAAAAGGTGATATTTGTTGAGTGACATAATTATTAATAAATAAATTTTATGCTATTTTCTAAATCAGTGATTAACTTTCCTTTCAGAATGAAAAAAAAAATAGTTTGCTCCATTTAGCCGGTGTATCTTTTCATGAAGAAGAAAATGAGATGTCAACCATTCCAATCTGCCTAGTAGTTTGATCTGAATCATGCGCGGAATGGAAAACCTAAGAACTTTGCTTAAGATAATATTGAAAAGCATATGCAAATCAGACGACAGTAAAAAATCCTTTCATCGAGTACCAAAAATATAGTGCGTTAGGCATTTTTATATACAATAGGATTTGGATGATATTGAATTTCCAAAATCAATTTTGTTTTACCTGACTCCCTCCCCTTAAGGGGGGGGAGTCAGGTCAAAAATTTAAAAAATCGATTATTTTTTTTTTCTGTGAAAACATTCATTTCCATGTAATCTATCTATTAGTAAAGTTATAAGCCGGAATTCGCAAAAATGGCTAAGTTTCTACGGTACCATTCATATTTAATTTTCTCAAAAGTCGTAAAAATTACCAGAATATTATATTTGAATTTTTAATTATTTTATTTATTTATTTTTGTTATATGCAGACATTATGGCCGATTTTTTGTTCACACAAAATAATTAAGGGTGTTGAAAAAAAAAAAATCAAATTTTTTTTTTTTTTTTTTCTCTTCGGCAGTTTCGTTTAGTTAAGTATACCCTCTGAACCTGCAAAATCTTAGACCTGAATGCGAAAAAATTGCCGATTTCTGCAATATACCTGTTTTTTAATGATTTTTTTCTATATAATAAAAAGTTTATTACGTATTTGTAAATAAATTTTTATTTGTTTACCATTTTTTAAATCAGTTAGCGAAACGCGATACAAATGACGCGATGAGAGTGTGATGTCTTCAACGCAACACGTAACACTTACATTATATTCGAATTCGCGCGAATAATGGGACATGCGCTGTGATATCTTAGCACGTATCGCATGCGCAGCGTGTTACTGCCTCGAGAAGTTACTTCTGCTACATGCGAGACGCATAATCTCGAATTGACGTTTTTATTTTTCATTCATATTCTGTTATTAATTTGATTCCGTTGGCCATTTATGGTTTTTTTTCAATCAATAGTGTTTAAAACAGAATCCACAATCATCAGAAGTGATCAGATATGTAAATTTGTTTTGAAGTGATGATTTAAAGTTTGTGCAGCACATTTGTGAATGTGTCAACACTGGATAAATTTTCAGTGATGTTGTGAATAAAAGTGATCATCCCCATATTATTTACAGGTTTTTTTCAAATTATGCATTCATTTACTTATTTATTTGTAAAAAAAAAAAAACATTTATTAATAACATTATTAATAATATTCTGTAATCTGACTTGCAAATAATATTTTTATTTTGTTCATTAAAGGTACTAAGGTGCCCCAAAGGTGAAAACAGCATAAACATTTTTATTTGAGTGGTAAGCTTTAGATGCCATTTGCCGAAACTTGGTTTTAAACCTATTCTGCGCGTGATTCAGACCAAACTGCTAGGCAGATTGGGCTGGTTGACGTCTCATTTTCTTCTTCATGAAAAGATACACCGGCTAAATGGAGCAAAAGTTAATAAAAGGTAATATTTTTCAAGTGACATAATTATTACTAAATAAATTTTATGCTATTTTCTAAATCAGTTATTAATTTTGCTTTCAGAATGAAAAAAAATATTTTGCTCCATTTAGCCGGTGTATCTTTTTATGAAGAAGAAAATGAGACATCAACTAGCCCAATCTGCCTAGCAGTTTGGTCTGAATCACGCGCAGAGTGGAAAACCTAAGACCTTTGCTTAAGATAATATGGAAAGGCATACGCAAGTCAGATGGCAGTAAAAAATCCTTTCATCGAGTACCAACAATATAGTTCATTGATCATTTTTATATGCAAGAGAATTTGGATGATATTGAATTTACAAATTTAATTATTTTGACCTGACTCCCTCCCCTTAAATCCATTGCATGGTGGAGTAAGACTAATACGCATCACCGTTCGATACTGTTACGGACGAGTAATAGAACCTCGGCTTAACCGTACCGAGAGAAGGGTGTGCGCTAATGACCTTAATGAGGATACCCGGATGCTTGTTCGTCGCCTGGCACATTCATTGCTTACCCCTGAATGTACGACGCTGACGAGCATGAGGTGAGGGCGAAAGGAGCCGCTTGCTATGGTTTCTATAGCTACAGATATATATATATATGGATGAATACTAATACTCATGTGGTATTATATACAAGGAACATATAATATGCACATATATGTATCTCCTATCCTCTAGAACGATCACGTTCCGTCGTAGATAATTGGCAGGAGAAGCGTCCGAAGGGTTCCTACCAACTAATTGTCCCGGATTCCTTGTCAAGTTTGCGAAACGTCCGATACTGAGGTCAACGGTTACTGTCTGAATAGACATTAACCGTTTTGGACATTACAGATCCTGATGGCCGATTCAACCTGAGATTTGCTATTCTTAGCTTCTTGTCTCCGCATTATTATTATTTATAATAACGCTAATGGAAAATCCGTGCAAATGCAGTTTTTCTGATTGTGATTTTTTTTTTATGTTTCAGGTAAGTCAAGGGGATGCAGAATCGCTGAAACCGCGTTAAATCTATATTTCCGTACTTTGGATAAGGTAAAGGGTCGACCTTAAATTATTTGAATTAAAAAATAGCTGATGCTGGAAAGTTTTTAGGAATTTTCCGAAGCAATGAAAATTTATCTATGGCCTTAGTTCATTAAATTAATTCACGGAATTTTATTTTCCTTCATTATTTTTTATAACTTAAGCAAGCTGAAAATTAAATGAAACTGCTTGTGCCATTTTTCTATTTCTTTCTGCAATAACTTTTCCGAAGCAATACAAATTTTTCTGTGGCCTTAGATCATTAAAGTAATTCACGGAAATTAATTTTCCTTCATTATTTTTTATAATGTAAGCAAGCTGTAAATTAAATGAAACTGCTTGTGCCATTTTTCTATTTTTTTCTACAATAATTTTTCCGAAGCAATAAAAATTTATCTGTGGCCTTAGATCATTAAATTAATTCACGGAATTTTATTTTCCTTTATAATTTTTTACAATTTAAGCAAGCTGAAAATTAAATGAAACTACTTGTGTCATTTTTTTTATTTCTTTCTGCAATAAAATATTATTAAGATATTTTAAGCAAGCAGAAAGTTGAATGAAATTATTGTAATTTTTGAAAACTTCTTTCTGTAATAACTTTTGTAAGGAATTATTAATTTATATTTCTTAAACGGTTGGTAATACTGATCTGGTGAGAAAATGCAGAAGTGTAGGCGCAGACTGATTCAGAAGCATCATGAGGATCATTGTGAACGACATTTGATGATATTGCGATGGACAATACACAGGCGTGGCAGTTCAAGGGACTCACCACGTATCGCCCACGTAAAGATATATTCGCTCTTTGACTCGGAAATATGTAGAGAGTATATACGTAGGTGTATGCGAATATGATACGGCAGCGGAATGTATGGAGGTGATCGTTCCGCTTTCGTCAATGATATTCAGATGGCTATTGTCGATATGAGAAATTGAAAACGCGAGCAGCTTGAACGTCGAACGGATGTTAGCCTCGAGCAAATATTAACCGAGATGGCAGAGGCTAATCACCGCTCGTAATTCTCACGTGGAATCGCTTATATTATTCACAGCGAAAATCTTTACAGAAATCGAACTGTGTAAAAAATTCGGTTCGAATAATGTAGTCAATATTTGCAGTTGGAAATTATTCAGTAATATTTCGTCTCTTCATATTGTCGTAAATGATGACAAGGCGTTGTACGTTTTAACCAGGAGAATGTTCTCCCTCGCTTTCGTTTATTTTTACAAGTGTTTCCGTAATGGAGAAACAAACAATTAAGACATATTAATAAAAGTTAATAAATAAAAAGGGAAACATAAGCTGAGTTTTAGAGATGGCGAGTTCCTGATGAAAAGGAAAGGGTGACTACTTGAAGTCAGCAGTCACTTATTAGAGGAAAATTCACTTATGGGCAGTAAATTTGTTAGGGAGGGCAATTTACGTTAAAAGAATATTTTATTTAAGTTATTTTTTTATATCTATATTTATACTCTTTGGAAAAAACACAATTTAAAGGGAAGTCCCGACTTATGGACAGTCAGGTGAATTCTGTAAGAAAAGAAATTACTTAAACAGCAACCTCGGGTTAATATATTTACTTATGAGCAGTAAATAGGACAAAAATTAGGAATTGTATGTAGGCAGCACAATTCCCGGATCCTTGCCTCCTGCGGTCGTCTCTACTGGGAGAAACGGGCAGAAAGTTTCGGATCAAAAGCTCTGAATCTTCACTGCTTATATGCACGGCCGGGACTCCTTTCTCATGCGCGAAAAACCGCATCGTCGTGGCCATCTGTCGGCCGAGCGGGAACTACGGGAGCTTTCGCGAGCTCAGGCGCGGATTGCCAACTCGAGGGACCCGGGCCGTTATTTTTACAAGTGTTTCCGTAATGGAGAAACCAACAATTAAAACATATTAATAAAAGTTAATAAGTAAAAAGGGAAACATAAACTGAGTTTTAGAGACGGCGAGTTCCTGAGGAAAAGGAAAGGGTGACTACTTGAAGTCAGCAGTCACTTATTAGAGCAAAAATTCACTTATGGGCAGTAAATTTGTTAGTGAGGGCAATTTACGTTAAAAGAATATTTTATTTAAGTTATTTTTTTATATCTATATTTATACTCTGGAAAAAACACAATTTAAAAGGAAGTTCTGACTTATGGACAGTCAGATGAATTCTGTAAGAAAAGAAATTACTTAAACAGCAACCTCGGGTTAATATATTTACTTATGAGCAGTAAATAGCACAAAAATTAGGAATTGTACGTAGGCAGCACTATTCCCGAATCTTTACCTCCTGCGGTCGTCTCTACTGGGCGAAACGGGCAGGAAGTTTCAGATAAAAAGCTCTGAATCTTCACTGCTTATATGCACGGCCGGGACTCCTTTCTCTTGCGGGAGAAACCGCATCGTCGTGGCCATCTGTCGGCCGAGCGGGAACTACGGGAGCTTTCGCGAGCTCAGGCGCGGATTGCCAACTCGAGGGGCCCGGGCCGTTATTTTTACAAGTGTTTCCGTAATGGAGAAACCAACAATTAAAACATATTAATAAAAGTTAATAAGTAAAAAGGGAAATATAAACTGAGTTTTAGAGACGGCGAGTTCCTGAGGAAAAGGAAAGGGTGACTACTTGAAGTCAGCAGTCACTTATTAGAGGAAAAATTCACTTATGGGCAGTAAATTTGTTCGGGAGGGTAATTTACGTTAAAAGAATATTTTATGTAAGTTATTTTTTTATATCTATATTTAGACTCTGGAAAAAACACAATTTAAAAGGAAGTTCCGACTTATGGACAGTCAGATGAATTCTGTAAGAAAAGAAATTACTTAAACAGGAACCTCGGGTTAATATATTTACTTATGAGCAGTAAATAGGACAAAAATTAGGAATTGTACGTAGGCAGCACTATTCCCGAATCTTTACCTCCTGCGGTCGTCTCTACTGGGAGAAACGGGCTGGAAGTTTCGGATTAAAATCTCTGAATCTTCCCTGCTTATATGCACGGTCGGGACTCCTTTCTCTTGCGGGAGAAACCGCACCGTCGTGGCCATCTGTCGGCCGAGCGGGAACTACGGGAGCTTTCGCGAGCTCAGGCGCGGATCGCCAACTCGAGGGGCCCGGGCCGTTAGGGAAATTTTATTTTAGTTTAGGACGGGGTATTATTTTACAGGAAGAAAAAAAACTGTAAGCCAGGAGGCAAACAGTTTGACCGCTTGCGGACAACAATACACATGCGAGAAAATAATGTTTCTAATATTTTCAATACTGAACTTTAAAATATTAGGTATGCATTTCACATTAATTCAAACCCAAAATTCATAATCAATGATTATTTTATTTTTCTTTGATGGAAGAAAATATATAGAAAAAAACCAGTTGATATATTTACAAAAATAATATTTGAATGTTAATGATGGCTAGAAAATAAAAAAATTAATTTATAAGAATTTCATCTGAAGCATAAAAGAAACTGAGGTTATTTTAGCTCGGCAGAATAAAAAAACAGGCAAAATTTTTTTTTTCCTCCCTGTTCTAGATTCTAGATAGGTGATTCTAGAAATCACAAAATAAATTGAATCATCTCCTATAGCACCATTTTATTATTTTTATTACAAATTAAAACTATTCTATTCATCTCTCATTTTTCACACATTACTAAAAAAAAATTATTAATAACTAGAATAAAAGTGCTAATGCACCAGAAGTCAACGGAAGAAAAACAATAAATAAAATTTTTCAACTTTATATCTAAAGTGTATAATATATTCCCGTTGGCTGCGATCTTCTCGCTACCTTAAAATATATAGTTACGTGCAATTTTAGCTCAGCAGAAAAAATCAAAACATTTTTTTTAAATTTTCCTCCTTGTATCTATTCTAGAAAACGCAAAAAAAATGTAATCATCCCCGTTAGTTCCATTTCAATACTACTTTAAATTTTACTTAACTTTTTTTATTACAAATTAAAACTATTCTATTCATCTTTCATTTTTCACACATTACTAAAAAAAATAAATTACTAATAACTAGAGTAAAAGTGCTAATGCAACAGAACCCAACGGAAGGAAACAAAAAAAACATCTTTCAGCTGTGTATCCAAAGTGTATAATATATTCCCGTTGGCTGCGCCCTTCTCGCTACCTTCAAATATATAGTTACGTACAATTTTACCTCAGCAGAAAAAATCAAAACATTTTTTTTAAATTTTCCTCCTTGTATCTATTCTAGAAAACGTAAAAAAATGTAATCATCCCCGATAGTTCCATTTCAATACTGCTTTAAATTTTACTTAACTTTTTTAATTATTATTAATAATAATAATAAATTACTAATAACTGGAGTAAAAGTGCTAATGCAACAGAACCCAATGGAAGGAAACAGAAAACAAAAACTTTTCAGCTTTGTATCCAAAGTGTATAGTATATTCCCGCTGTTTGCTGCGCCCTTCTGCGCTACCTTATAATATATAGTTACGTGCAGTGTGACGAAGAGCGTGGGGCAAACGCGTGCGCGAAACGGCACGAGGAAAGGTGCGGATGCTGGATGGGAAGCGCGCGCCACGTGGCGATCTTTTGGCAATTTGGGTTCGTAATGCAATATGGTAATGGTATGGTAATGGTTCGGGGTCTACCGTAACGCCACGCGCGGCCGCTTGAGCTAAAGCGAGCGAGCGAACGAACGAACGGCGCTTCATATACGGGTTTAGGATCTACAAACATTCCTCTCCTCCTGTTCTCTATCCATTTGTCTCTTTCCATCCTACGAACGGCGACATCAACGTGTTTCTCTTCTCTCATATTCTTGTCCTCCTGATCTCGTCGTCACCGTGCTGCTCTTCCTCGAACCACACCATCGCAATTACCCCGATCGAGGCGATAACGTATCGATCGCTTCGTTAAGGGATCTCTCGCCTCTCGAATTAAGCGAATTCACTGGGATAACCGATGATCGATGGTCTTGGACACCTCCGAAGCCCCCGGGCGCCCCCTCGGCAAGACCTGCATCTCCTCAATCACTACATGTACGAAGGAACCTTGTGGTACCACCCCATGGTACACACATCGTTCCCAACGGTGTGCTTCGCATCGATAATATATATTTATGTATACATATAATATATAAGAACTGTCATAAACCTCTATAGGTTATGAATTTTATTTTTCTAGTTCAGAAAAATATTATCTTGTGTAGATATCGTGAAATTGGATTCCGGGAAAAAGGATAGACATAACCTTGTACAGAGCTTTCCCGCGTAGAAAAAAAGAATCTTTTAACGAATCTTAAAAAAAGTCTTGAAAGAATCTTTACAGGAATCTTGAAAAGAATCACGCATAGGAGCCGGAGCAAGATTCTTTCCAGGATTCTTTTCAAGATTCTTTCCATCCGAAAGCGTTTTGAGAATCTTTTAAAGAATCTTAATGAAATTCTTCAGAGGAATCGAGCGAAACCTGTTGATGCTTTCCAGGATTCTTTTCAAGATTCTATCCATCCGAAAGCGTTGTGAGAATCTTTTAAAGAATCTTAAAAAAAGTCTTGAAAGAATCTTTACAGGAATCTTGAAAAGAATCACGCATAGGAGCCGGAGCAAGATTCTTTCCAGGATTCTTTTCAAGATTCTTTCCATCCGAAAGCGTTTTGACAATCTTTGAAAGAATCTTAATGAAATTCTTCAGAGGAATCGAGCGAAACCTGTTGATGCTTTCCAGGATTCTTTTCAAGATTCTTTCCATCCGAAAGCGTTCTGAGAATCTTTTAAAGAATCTTCGAACGAATCTTGAAAAGCGTCTTTAAGAGAATCGTGAAAAGATTCCGTCCATTAAATAGAAAAATCGTTGAAAATTTTTTACTGAAATTCTTCAGAGGAATCGAGCAAACCCTCCCGCGTAGAAAAAAAGAATCTTGTGAAGAATCTTTTAAAGAATCTTTTAAAGAATCTTAAAAAAATTCTTGAAATAATCTTTACAGGAATCTTGAAAAGAATCACGCATAGGAGCCGGAGCAAGATTCTTTCCAGGATTCTTTTCAAGATTCTTTCCATCCGAAAGCGTTTTGACAATCTTTGAAAGAATCTTAATGAAATTCTTCAGAGGAATCGAGCGAAACCTGTTGATGCTTTCCAGGATTCTTTTCAAGATTCTTTCCATCCGAAAGCGTTCTGAGAATCTTATAAAGAATCTTCGAACGAATCTTGAAAAGCGTCTTTAAGAGAATCGTGAAAAGATTCCGTCCATTAAATAGAAAAATCGTTGAAAAATTTTTACTGAAATTCTTCAGAGGAATCGAGCAAACCCTCCCGCGTAGAAAAAAAGAATCTTGTGAAGAATCTTTTAAAGAATCTTTTAAAGAATCTTAAAAAAATTCTCAAATAATCTTTACAGGAATCTTGAAAAGAATCACGCATAGGAGCCGGAGCAAGATTCTTTCCACGATTCTTTTCAAGATTCTTTCCATCCGAAAGCGTTCTGAGAATCTTTTAAAGAATCTTCGAAAGAATCTTGAAAAGCGTCTTTAAGAGAATCGTGAAAAGATTCCGTCCATTAAATAGAAAAATCGTTGAAAAAATTTTAATGAAATTCTTCAGAGGAATCGAGCAAACCCTGTTGTTACTTTCTCTTGGTGTGGAGACAGTAAATTTCGGTACGTCAACGAAGGGTAAACCCCTCGTGTATAGTCGAACTCAGAACAGCTTTCCAGTCTTATATACGTTCAGGCTTCAAGTCACTTGCGAGAAACGCTTCGACCGCTCGCCATCTAGCGGAGTATTGAATATAAGTGTTTCGTACGATGCCACTAGATGGCGAGCGGTCGAAGCGTTTCTCGCAAGTGACTTGAAGCCTTAACGTATATAAGACTGCAAAGCTGTTCTGAGTTCGACTATACACGAGGGGTTTACCCTTCGTTGACGTACCGAAATTTACTGTCTCGACACCAAGGGAAAGTGACAACAGGTTTTGCTCGATTCCTCTGAAGAATTTCTTTAAATTTTTTTCAATGATTTTTCTATTTAATGGACGGAATCTTTTCACGATTCTCTTAAAGACGCTTTTCAAGATTCTTTCGAAGATTCTTTAAAAGATTCTCAGAACGCTTTCGGATGGAAAGAATCTTGAAAAGAATCCTGGAAAGCATCAACAGGTTTCACTCGATTCCTCTGAAGAATTTCATTAAGATTCTTTCAAAGATTCTCAAAACGCTTTCGGATGGAAAGAATCTTGAAAAGAATCCTGGAAAGAATCTTGCTCCGGCTCCTATGCGTGATTCTTTTCAAGATTCCTGTAAAGATTCTTTCAAGTCTTTTTTTAAGATTCTTTAAAAGATTCTTCACAAGATTCTTTTTTTCTACGCGGGTTATCATTAATTCTGTTTTTTTTTTTTTTTTTTTTTTTACAGAACTATCCATCTGGATTGCTATCATAATTTATAATTTTTCAATGGTTCTGGGGATTAAATGAATGCCTTTTTTTAAAAAGCCCTTTGTGGTATTAGAAATATGATTACGATTGTGGAAGTATTTTTTAATGCGAATCATAACGTAAATAGAAAAAAAATTGGAACCTTTTATGGCATTAAAAATGTTTTATTCCCGGTAACCTCCGGTGCATTCGCTGGAAACAAATTACGAAATTGAATTTTTAAAAAGACCAGGATGAGGAATAATAATCATAAATAGATCAACGCAGGTTGAACAAAAAAATGGGTATAGACATAATGCATTTAATCCTGAATAAAAAAACTTTGTACGCTCAGAAATATAACGCAATGCAGATAATTAGTGAGCTCCACTATTATACGTCTTCTCAATACGTCAATTAAATAAATTGTTGAAGCTATTTCGTTATACAACCGTATACACATTTAATCCGAGCTCTGATTTCGAATAATGGTTGAGTGAGCTCTCGTCTCGTCGGCACAGAATAAACTGCAAACCCTCTTCTTTTATTATTCTTGCGGGAGTACGAACAGAAAGAAAGGTGAAGTACAGAGAGTCCCGTCGAGAGAGGCTTTCCGTGCTTCGCGGTACTTCGTTGAAAATGTCGACAACGCCGCGACGACGAGATATGCAAGTGCAGAAGATGAACCAAGAATGAAAGCACAAGGAAAGAGACCTAGCAACGCAAAGCGTATATGTATATGTAAGACTTGTGCGCCTTCTTGGTTCATGCGACGTCGTCGTCATTTCACTTTCTTGCTGGCAGCGCAATGGTGTATAGTAGCAGCGGTAGTTGTTCACGTCTTGCTGACTTGTAGAGTGCAGTACGTAAGTTGAAAGGAGCTACCTGAGATCCCGACGGTTGTACGAAAGGAAAAGAGAACGCAAGATGTTTAAATATACTAATTGTCCCGGTGAATATGAGTAAATAAGTCTCGAGAGAAATTACGCCGCACAGTTTGTCCTCACTCTTTCCACTATCTTTCATGCTGTGGTCTTCTCCGTTTCGCTGTCATCGTCTTTTGCTTATACCCGGTCAGAAGGTATGAATTCTGACTCTCTCATCTGGCGGTATGAATGATGTTGTCTGACTTTGTACGTTGGTACATGCAAAGGAGGCTTGAATCTTGAGATGGAAAACGAAGAACAGCATTAGCGAAGATTGGAGAGACAAAGATAGGGAGTGAGGACTTGGTGCAAGGAAAGGAAAATTGTATGTGTACAGGTTGGAGAGCAAATGCACTGGCAAGAATCTCCTTGCGGTCGTGAAAGATACTCTGTAGAGACAATAACCGTGTATACATGGAACGTGCAAACTGCACGCGGGATATTAAACGACAGTGGCCAACCGAGTGCCGAGAAATTATCAAGAATAATGATAATGCATATAATAATCATAATAGTGTAAAGCAATATCATGTGAACAATATGTTATTTTGTATTATAATCAAGGCTTGGTGGAATTCAGCGTTTTGCTGCTAAGGGAATCAAGTGGTAAGATGATAGATAGTGTCATAATATCTTGTCCAATTTCAGCACACATTTCAAAGTCAGCACAGTAAAAAGTCGAAATACGTATTCAAATTTGCAAACTCTTTGAGAGGATCATCACTCAAATAACTGCTGATCAAACTGTCGAAGTCTCTGTCGAATCTGTGTCCAAAATGACAATCCCTAAAACCATGCAAGAAGAGCAAAGAAGTATCAAGGTTTGCTAAGGATCCAAAAATCCACAGACTATATCTAAGGACCAAATGACGCGCGGTCCATCGGCCCAAACAGTTTAACTTCTTTTCGCGGATCCGTGTCACCAGAGTTATTTGCACGGTCCGACCATTACAGATTCCCACTTGCTCTCACTCTGGTTATACACAAGTTGTTGTCCTCTGCCGTTGTCGCGGTTGGGATCACGTATAGCGGATGCTATATACACGTTTCCCCTGTAGAAAAGAACGTCCCTTCGTGTCTTCGTGATCGCGTCCTCATCGTCCTTCTCGTCCTGGTCGCGTCGTGGCCGTTCAAAAGGGAAGCCGCGCTGGATGGAATGGAGCGGAATGCCAGCGGCGTGTGAATTACATTCCTGACACGGGCTAAGCACAGTCTCGACATCCAATAGAGCCCGACTCTTGCCGAACTTCTTATTCCCGTGCCTGTAAACACATACAAAAATACTACACAACTATTTTCAGAGGCCGGAGGTTTGCTGCCGTTGTCGCATCACACTGAATCAGAGTTTCGTTTAGCGACGAAGACAACCATCACGATTTAACTGGAGCAGCTCGTCCCAACCGAACCGTCAGAAAGACAGTGCTAAGAGGAGACGTAGATTCTCTTCAGCAAGTTCTGAACGTGATGCTGTCCTTTAACAACATCAGGGACCGATTGTCGGCTTACAAGCTAACGTCGCCGCCACCACTTTTTGCACTTATGTCCTCGTCAAAGGTGGCCCAATCCTTCCGAGACTATCAGCCTAAATAAATCACCCTTGAAGAAACACAGTCGCCATCATCGTAATCTCTACTCATTCACTTCAGACTCTTCAAATTGTCCTACTTTATACTCTAATACTCTACAAATTGATCAAGAAGAACAGTATTGACATCAGATCAAATGACATGCGTTGATCAACATTCGATGCAAAAGATGGAATCGTATGTAAGTGTTAAAGTATGTGACTTGTCCAGTTTTTCCGTTTAAAATTGCTGAAGATGACCCAATCTTTCTGTTCAGTTTTACTTGCCCAATTTTTTCTCTTGAAATTGCCAAAGCTCTCTACACAAAATCAAATTAATTGAACAGACAATTGCATCTTCCCTGACACGACAAAATGACAAAGCCATATTTCCATAGAGCTGTTCTTTAACAATATCAGGGACCGATTGTCGGCTTACAAGCTAACGTCGCCGCCACCACTTTTTGCACTTATGTCCTCGTCAAAGGTGGCCCAATCCTTCCGAGACTATCAGCCTAAATAAATCACCCTTGAAGAAACACAGTCGCCATCATCGTAATCTCCAGTCGTTCACTTCAGACGCTTCAAATTGCCCTACTTTATACTCTAATACTCTACAAATTGATCAAGGAAAACATTATCTACATCAGATCAAATGAAATGCGTTGATCAACATTAGACGCAAAAGATGGAATCGTATGTTAGTGTTAAAGTATGTGACTTGTCCAGTTTTTCCGTTTAAAATTGCTGAAGATGACCCAATCTTTCTGTTCAGCTTTACTTGTCCAATTTTTTCTCTTGAAATTGCCAAAATTCTCTACACAAAATCAAATTAATTGAACACACAATTGCATCTTCCCTGACACGACAAAATAACAAAGCCATATTTCCATAGAACGATGAAGCAACACGGTCTATCAATATAGTCGAATAATTAATAGAATTAGATTAATCCCATGTATACTGAACGCTGTCTGTCGAAATAGTTCAGATATTTGAATCTGATGGTGCGGAACGTCACGAGTGGTATCTAAATCGAATAGACAGTGTATAGCGGTGCTGGGATAGACCAGAGTGCGCTATTGGTAGAACATGGGGATGGTCAACGAGGTAGGGCCTTAAGTGGCAGAAGTGGCGACCCAATGGTGATAGGGCAGGGCTTTATTGTTTTCTGGACGTCGGCCGTTTTTATGCATACAGCGAACACCGTCATCATCATGCTACGCACCAGACTCTCACTGACCATATATGTATATATATTTTTATATACATACCAGGCAGTCGTATCTATATGGATGCGGAATATGTTACGCATCGTCGTAGTGGTACGATCGAGTTTTAATAATTCCCCGTGCAGGACGCGTCGAGCCGTTTCACTAGACCGACAAGTGGACGTTGTTGAAATAGATATATGATCCACTGGTCCAACTGGCTCGCGGGCAATCGTTGTATACTCACGAATCGCAATATCTCCGTCGGTGAGTAGTCCGCAAGCCAGAAAACACTATTGGATGTGAACGAATAAATAAATTACCAACGTTGATACAATTGGAATGTTCAGATACTTCACCAAACCGTTGCGCTCTGACCCAGACTTGAGTGCAAATAAAACTCTCGTCGTCTGCCAGTTCACGTGCCGCTGTGAAGTCGACCCGGATGATGACCGGCGTACATGTCGGCAATGAAAAAAAAGAAGAAAAAAAAGAAAACAAAAGTTGAGGACAGACCTGGAGATATTGTTTCAGGAAGCGTGACCAGAGGACGATATTAAATATAGACTCATATGTGGCAGTCATAGATATCATCCAATTTATGAGATTGAGTGAATCGTGACGCAGACGGGATTAAACAAGGACGGATTTCGCTTTTCGTATTTGCTTTGTCACGATGAGATATGATGGGAAAAATTATTGTAGCAAATGTAATTGAAAAAATATTGCAATATTGGGTTATCTGCGACGAAGTTTACTTTCAGTTAGAGTGGGACATGATTGAAAACAGTTAGCTTTTAGGAAGAATAACTTTTTTTTTTGCCGCATGACAGAAGCTTTGTTTGCGTGCAATTATTTTTATCTGATTATTTATATATTATTTGCTTATATAGTAATTCCAAGTAATCTAGTTTTTCAATTATAACTCGAGAATGACTAAAATTATTAGCTTTAACTTTGACACTCTAGCGGATCAATTACTAAACTTTAGAAAATGGTGTAGGGGTATGAAATTGAATTTTTCAGAAATCGAACACTGTGAAAAGTTATTGAATTTATAATTTTCGATTAAATGCAAGGTTTTTCTTTGCAGGTTTCTTTTAGAAATTTAGAAATTTTCAAATAATTCTATTTATATTATAATTTGTATTCAGAAATTTAAAAAAAAAACCGATTGATCTTGGCTGATACTGATGACATAAATTCTTTCAAAATAAAAAGCCTGCAAAGTAGAACCTTGCAAATTGCTTCCTCAATATTTTACACTTTTGACAAAACTACCTCTATGAGTAAGTGTGTTGATCAATTTTGGCTTCCTCATAGAGGAAGCTTTGTAAAAAGCGAGAAATAATGAGGAAGCAATTTGCAAGGTTCTACTTTGCAGGTTTGTTTATGCTCTAGACTTTTTTCTAAAAATTCAAAGTGTCGAAGAATTTTAACCGTGCAACCGATTTTTTTCAAATTTGTACTAAAACCTTGTACCATAGTAGTCCATATGTGGGCCAAATTAGAACCCGGCATCTCGGAATTTGCACGAGCCAGTGCGAGAATGAGATTTTTCGAAAAATTCAAAATGCCATAAAATTTGAATGGCTGGACAGATCTGCGTCAAATTTGTACTTAAATATTTTTCGATAATAGTCCATATATGAACAAAATTTAAGATAAATCTGTGCAAAATTTCAAATTTTTTTTTTTTTCGTGCCGGCATTTTTTTTTTTTTTTCATATTCACCAAAATCGAAGTTTACCGACATATCGATAGTTCCTTTTACTAAATTCATTATTAACAATCAATAATCGTGAAATCATGTCGAAAATTGCAGCCGAATATCTCAGATTTTACAGAGATGAAGTCTTTGAAGACATTTTTTTTTAAATTGAAATTGCAATAACATTGGAACCGCTTTATCGATTTTCTCCAAATTTGGTACAGGTCATGGTTTGATGGTAGTCTATTTACGTACAAAATTTCAGCCCGATATCTCTCAATTTATGGAAGTTATAGCGTGAAAACGATTTTTTCAAAATTTTCAAAATGCTGTAAAATCTAAATTTTCGAACCGATTTGCGTCAACTACAATCCCAAACAGTATTCTATGATAGCCCACTCGCGTGCCAAATTTGAAGAACATTCAATGAACATTACGACAGTTATCACGCGACCAATGAAATCTGCACACGCACACGCACACGCACACGCACACGCACACGCACACGCACACGCACACGCACACGCACACGCACACGCACACGCACACGCACACGCACACGCACACGCACACGCACACGCACACGCACACGCACACGCACACGCACACGCACACGCACACGCACACGCACACGCACACGCACACGCACACGCACACGCACACGCACACGCACACGCACACGCACACGCACACGCACACGCACACGCACACGCACACGCACACGCACACGCACACGCACACGCACACGCACACGCACACGCACACGCACACGCACACGCACACGCACACGCACGCGCACGCGCACGCGCACGCGCACGCGCACGCGCACGCGCACGCGCACGCGCACACGCACGCGCACACGCACACGCACACGCACGCGCACACGCACACGCACACGCACACGCACACGCACACGCACACGCACACGCACACGCACACGCACACGCACACGCACACGCACACGCACACGCACACGCACACGCACACGCACACGCACACGCACACGCACACGCACACGCACACGCACACGCACACGCACACGCACACGCACACGCACACGCACACGCACACGCACACGCACACGCACACGCACACGCACACGCACACGCACACGCACACGCGCACGCGCACGCGCACGCGCACACGCACACGCACACGCACACGCACGCGCACGCGCACGCGCACGCGCACGCGCACGCGCACACGCACACGCACACGCACACGCACACGCACACGCACACATACAGACATTTCGTAAAAACCACTTTTCTCGACGTTTTATGACTTTCTGAGTGCACTGCCATGAAAATCTCGAAAAAAAAAATTTTCACGAAAACAAAGCTTCCTCTGTGAGGAAGCAAAAAAATAAATGTCTCATACCACAGATCTAGTTCATACAGCCGACAATTTAACCGTATCCAAGCAGTAAAATTTTTCGAACATTATGATCTGCGCAAAGTAGCTTGAGGCGTTCGCGCGAAGGTTTTGAGAAATTGAGTCACGGTAATCACGATATCTCGTTCGATATCTGCGCACTTAACGTCAGTGGGTAGAAAAGAGGGCTTAATAACAAACCGTGAACGATTTCAGGGAGCTATATCTCACGTATTCGCATTTCGCTGCCGCATTTACAATGGTTCGAATCACCGCGAAATAACATCTTCCGCACTTTATTAGGTTTGCGCTGCGCATTGCAAGTTTAAAGTCGAAACGGAAGGGTGTGCAACACGCGCGCCAGTCGCGTGGTGCACAATCATCGCTCGTCGTCGTCGTTGTATCGAGATAGGCGTCGAGGTCTTTCGCATCGTTTCTCAAACGCGTTGCGCCTCGTCGATTCCCATAATTATATTGGAGGGAGGAAGAAGTAGAGGCAAAGAAGAAAGTGCCAAGTGGTTGGAATCGGAGCGACGTCGTGTCGTGGAGAGAAACGGACGACGTTTCCCTCGACCGTTGCATTGCCAATAAATAGCCCGTGATAGGTAATCACTGGAACAATATAAGAACGATAACACTCAAGAAAGCTCTGCGCGAGCAGCGGAGCTAAAATATGTGGCGATCAAATTGCAGACCGGCAGCACCAACCGCCATAGTTTAATATACCTATATAACGAAACGATATATATACCTATTGGTGTATAAAACGTGAACGCGAAGGACTTTGCAACACACCTTCGGCTAAGATCTTATATAGTTTAGTACAGGTAGTTTGCCTGTACCCGACAATCTCCACACCTTCGATCTCCGGCATCGATCTGATATCACGAGGCGCTTCGGCTTCGCCAACCGGACCATTACGAGATATTTTCGTAATGAAAGCTTTTTAAATATAAACGATTTAAGTTGCGGCGAAAAATCACGACGGGATTCATCATCGATCGTCGCTTCGGGCTTTTGCTGGAGATGTGAGAAATGTTTCTTTGAATATTCAGCGATATTAGTGGAGAAAAAATTACTTTGCTAAATAGGTAAATTTATCAGGGAAATAAAAATGGTGATATTTGTCATTTTTTTTAAATTAGGAGCAGAGATATTTAATATTTCTGCATTTGTTGTGGATTTTTGTACCAGTATCGATTTTCGATGCAACGTCATTGAAAAATAATTTATAGTTCAAATGCTGAAATTAACTGTTTTTTTAATGAATTTTACTAAAATGCAGAAATATTTTTTTACTATATGCTGATTTTTGTGGGTAAAGCTTATAACATATAATTATTTTTAAAAAATCAGTTTTCATAAAATGTAGAAATATTTTTTATTATATGCTAATTTTTGTGGGTAAAGCTTCTAACATATAATTATTTTTTAAAAAATCAGTTTTCATAAAAGGTAGAAATATTTTTTATTATATGCTAATTTTTGTAGGTAAAGCTTCTAACATATAATTATTTTTTAAAAATCAGTTTTCATAAAATGCAGAAATATTTTTTACTATATGCTAATTTTTGGGAGTAAAACTTCTAACATATAATTATTTTTGAAAAAATCAGTTTTCATAAAATGTAGAAATATTTTCTATTATGTATCAATTTTTTTATTAGCACGTACAAAATGTTCATATATTTAAAGAGCTAAGGAATAAATCAGTAACCAGATAGTCAGCAACAACTTATCTCTATCCGTTGCTCATTAAAAACGAATATCCCTCTCGACTCACTTCTTGCTTACAGAATTTACCGGCTGTTAGATGTAAAAAAGTATCCAGCGTTTCCACTAGGTATGACGCAGGATTCAGCAAGTAGTTATTGCGGTTTTCATTAAAATGCACTTATATGCATGATATTCATGAAGACCCCCTATCGTCTATCGTCACTTTCGTATATTTTCGTTGATCATAACTTCGTTATTCATAGCTTTGGTTTGCCAACAGGTCCAAGATGAATTACCTGTCATTATATAACATTACATTAATATACTTGTGACCTTTTCACTGATTTCTGAAGAGATACAATAAATATTGGCTGGTTTCCATCAGGTGTCGAAAATTAAACACAGAATTTCCATAAAAGTGATTTTAAATCGAATTTAAGCTAGAAACTAATAGCATTTCTATTAACTCTGAGAAATTCTCTTGACATTGTTATCAATTTGCAAATAAAAAAGTCAATTCTGATCTTATTTATTTTCTAAATAATAATATAATAAATAATTATTAGTCTGTATTGATGTAATATTAAATATATATATATATATATATATATTAATTATTTCGGTATGCATACATTTATATTTATACAGAAAATGTGCATTTTAAAGATTTTCAATCACAAATTGAAAAAGGATGCAAAGTAGAACCTTGCACATTGCTTCCTCATTATTTTTCGCTTCTTACAAAGCTACCTCTATGAGGAAGTAGGGTAGAAGTACCGGTTGTGGCCACCCCTACACTTAAATACGTTTTTCGTGGTTATTTTAATTCTGTACCTGTATTTAATCATAATTTTTCATAACGTTGTGTATTTTGGAAACATTTATCGTCATTTTGACGTCCGTTCGTCTCCATTACAAAAAGTACTATGTCAGTAATTAAAGTATCATCAGCTGATTCATCAAATTGTCAACTCCTTACGGAATTCGACAAGATTTTGACGAAAGCTCTAGATACATATTCGGATTGTATAGTTGGCGAATTGCATGCAGCTTTGCACATATCAATCTTAAGAGTCATCACTGCAAATGTTGATGTATTAAAAGTTTGAAATGAAGCTATACATTTATAAAAAATACGATGGCCACAACTGGTACATGGAATAAGCATGTTGCCCCGGATATGGCCATGATAATATAATCATTAATTTTTCGTTAATTATTACACAATCAATTCATAAATTCGTAAAGAAGAAACAAAAAACGAAAAAACGCTAAGAAAAATATATCCTTAGAAATGTATAGTAAAAAAGAAGGTAAAGCGGTGGAACACCTTTCATGTTGAAGAATTTCATGTTTCACATTGAAATTATCATATATCGTTGTACCTTTTTACCTTCTGAAAAATTATTATCAATTTTATGAATTCACATTTTGATAAATTTTTATGTAGCAAATTTTGTATTTTGTGGATGCTAATTTTTTATTTATTTTAATTATCATATATCGTTGTTCCTTTTTACCTTTTGAAAACTTATTATCAATTTTATGAATTAACATTTTTATAAATTTGTATGTAGCGAATTTCGTATTTTTGTAGATGTTCATTTTTATTTATTGTAATTAACAAAAAGTACTGTGTCAGTAATTAAAGTATCATCAGCTGATTCATCAAATTGTCAACTCCTTACAGAATTCGACAAGATTTTGACGAAAGCTCTAGATACATATTCGGATTATATAGTTGGCGAATTGCATGCAGCTTTGCACATATCAATCTTAAGAGTCATCACTGCAAATGTTGATGTACTAAAAGTTTGAAATGAAGCTATACATTTATAAAAAATACGATGGCCACAACTGGTACATGGAATAAGCATGTTGCCCCGGATATGGCCATGATAATATAATCATTAATTTTTCGTTAATTATTACACAATCAATTCATAAATTCGTAAAGAAGAAACAAAAAACGAAAAAACGCTAAGAAAAATATATCCTTAGAAATGTATAGTAAAAAAGAAGGTAAAGCGGTGGAACACATTTTATGTTGTAGATTCCCATCATTATTCAATGCGAAAATCTACTTTCGGAAAGAACTCTGGTAAAAGTAAAAATAAAAGTGTAAAGAGTAAAACATTAATATAATGTATGACTATTTGTGACAAAGAAAGCTGCTACGAAAAAGTGCAAAACGAAGGAAACGAATGTCAACAAAGGTTAGTTAGGTTCACAGATGGCATCTGTGCTTTAAAGACATTTTCGTGTAGAGGAATTGGATGCTTTCATAAGAATACGATTTTGATTTATTAAACACACCTTAAAAAATGTTTCAAGTGCAATGAATATTGAGTTATTCTAATTTTAAGCATGGCCAAAACCGGTACATTACTGTGACCAAAACTGGTGCATAGGTGGCCAGAACTGGTGAAATGGCTATGCTCCTACTTTTTTCTATTTTCCAGTGTTTTCTCGATACATATGAAGATTTTAATGCTAGAAATCTGAAAGTATATTTTTTCTCAGCTATGAAAAGTATAGGTCCAAAACAGTTTTATGATATTTGGTCCCAATCACAAGTACTTGAAAATGAGAAAATTCTTAAAGTGGCCACAACCGGTACTTGTACCCTATGTTATTCAATTTTTGGCTTTCTCATAGAGGAAGCTTTGTAAAACGCGGAAGCAATGTGCAAGGTTTTACTTTGCATCCTTGTTTTAATTAGATTAAATATAGATTAAATATACATGTTGTGGATTCGCTTTTTCTATTTCGTTATTACGTTATTTCGTGATTATTAGAGCGTTTCCGAAAGTGAATGTGATAATGTATATTTTTAAAAATAATTCAACATTCCATAAAATCAAAAATTTCATACCGTTCGTCACTAATTTATACATATATAATGGCTGAATCTTGTTTCATTTATATACAAAATTTGAGCTCGCTATCTTAAGTTTTGCAAAAGTTACAAGAGAGCGATAATGTCAATTTTTTGAAAAATTCAAAACATCATAAAATTTTAACGGTTCAACAGATCTTAACCAAATTCAATAGCGATCACCGGCGTATGAAAGCTCATATTCATGCCAATTTTAAGATCAATATCTCCAAAATTGAAAGAGTTATCGCGTAAACAGACATTTTTCAAAAAATTAAAAAACGCGTAATAATTTAACGATGAAGTGGATTTTATCAAAAATCTGTATAAACGATGAGGCTTGATCCCTCTATCTATGGTCCAAATTTCAGCTTGATATCTCCAGGCATTCCCGAGTTATAAGGGTTTACATTTTTCGATCGTGTAACATACACACATACACACACACACACACACACTTACAGACATTTTTTCTAAATCACTTTTCTCGACGTTTTGGCCCATTTTGAGTGTACTGACATAAAAATCTCGAAAAAAAAATTTTTCATGAAAACAAAGCTTCCTCTATGAGGAAGCAAAATGAATGGAAAATTTCCATGTAAGTGATTTGAAATTCAAGTATGGGTAAAAAAATCGAATAATTCCTCTTAACCACGTGGGACTTAATTACGATGAAGCCAAAAGGGTAATGTAGCGAGTTGCTGATTATACTGCCACAGCTGTCCATTCAAGCTGGCTTGATTCGAACGTAAATGGTCCAAGGAAGTAAAGCAAAAGGATATAAACCCGAGTCTCGTTGCTTCCCTGTTTCCTTGCTCCTATCGAACGCAGCAGCAGCAGCCAAGATAAATGATCGTGGGGGGAGGCCTTTCCACGATGCTCCTCGCGAAAGCGCGGCCCTTACCGCCACCGCGCATCGTTCCTACAAATCGAGATCAGATCCAAGATTTATCTCTCCCACGAAGCGATTCTCTCTGAGAATGAATCTCAGCCCGGCATATAGCAAAAGATAGTTTTCCTTCCTCTATTCTATCCTTCACCATAGCCCCAAGCAGCAATAGCACACGTTCTCAGCTTCCATCCTCGCACTGATACTTTCACTCGGTCATTCGCTTATACTATACACACTCAATCCACTCTCTGCTACCAAGAGTGAGCATTTATTCTCTTTACTACTGTACACGACCCTATATATGGGTCGGTGTATCAGAGAATTGTACGCGAAGCAACTCGCAAGATTTCTCAGTTGTACCTTACAACACATGCCTTTCATTCAATTACATTATTACACTTAATTTTCATTCAATTGCTTGCAGTACTATTTCTTCACGAGTGTGCTAAACGCAGATGGATAATGGTGTTGGTACAATTCCTTTTAAATTCAGGTTTAAATGTCGACATAGGAAAAAAGAAAAGGTTGTAAAGTTCTGGCCTTGCACATTGTTTACTCATTTTGCAACTTTCTCGAATCAACGAGAACGTATGTTTAACATTTTTTTAAATTAAATTTTTATTGTGTCTCCAAGTCGAAGAAATATATGATGAAAATATGAAAGGCTACAATCAAAATGTTGATGTATTCCGGTTTTGTAATCTGATGAGTTTTTTTTTGCTAGATATTTTTATTATGTCTCAAAGTCGAGGGAATATATGATAAAAATATGAAAGGCTATAACCAAAATATTTACCTATTCCGATTTTGCAAAATTATCAGTATTTTTTTCTCAAGAATTTTTAGTGTGTCCAAACCAATCAATTTTTTTTTGTAGATATTTTTATTGTGTCTCGAAGTCGAAGGAATATATGACAAAAATATGAAAGGCTATAACAAAAATATTTATCTATTCCGAATTTACAAATTTATAATTTTTTTTCGTAAATAATGTCTTCGTCATCGAATTGGCTTAATCAATTATTTGATATGTCCAATCCATTTAAAAAAAGTGACAGAACATTTTTACAATTTCCAAAATTCTCATCACACAATTTAATAAAAGATAATTGCAAATTAAGATAATCATCGAACCAAGTCTTCGAAATGAGCTTAAATTCAGTGTCATAGAAAATGTAACTCCACTTGTATTCTTCTCAGTTATAAAATTGTCGAAAAACCATGACTACGATAAACCACGACGTTCGATACATTCGGTAGTGGATGATCGGCTGTATGAGTCGAACAGTTTATATTATATACCTACGCGTATATAATAATGTTTAACATTTTTTTTAATTAAATTTTTATTGTGTCTCGAAGTCGAAGAAATATATGATGAAAATATGAAAGGCTTCAATCAAAATGTTAATGTATTCCGGTTTTGTAATCTGATGAGATTTTTTTTTGCTAGATATTTTTATTATGTCTCAAAGTCGAGGGAATATATGATAAAAATATGAAAGGCTATAACCAAAATATTTACCTATTCCGATTTTGCAAAATTATCAGTATTTTTTTCTAAAGAATTTTTAGTGTGTCCAAACCAATCAATTTTTTTTTCTAGATATTTTTATTGTGTCTCAAAGTCGAGGGAATATATGACAAAAATATGAAAGGCTATAACAAAAATATTTATCTATTCCGAATTTACAAATTTATAATTTTTTTTCGTAAATAATGTCTTCGTCATCGAATTGGCTTAATCAATTATTTGATATGTCCAATCCATTAAAAAAAAGTGACAGAACATTTTGACAATTTCCAAAATTCTCATCACGCAATTTAATAAAAGATAATTGCAAATTAAGATAATCATCGAACCAAGTCTTCAAAATGAGCTTAAATTCAGTGTCATAGAAAATGTGAGTCCACTTGTATTCTTCTCAGTTATAAAATTGTCGAAAAACCATGACTACGATAAACCACGACGTTCGATACATTCGGTAGTGGATGATCGGCTGTATGAGTCGAACAGTTTATATTATATACCTACGCGTATATAATAATTCTCGTTTCTATGCACCGCGGGATACCGACACCTACGCCTGAGTGCGTTGCACACATTGAGCGCATATAGCAGCAGCAGCAGCAGCTGCATCATTGGGATCGACCTTAAGCCGCACATGAGCTCTACTCTCGCGATTGAACACATATACTTAGGTTGTTGGTGTGGCGCGTCAACAATTAGGAAGTATCCACGTCTGAGAATGTCCACTGTACGATAACGTCGTTCTGGTGGCAGCAACTTCGTTGCCTACTGCTTCTGTTGGTCGAAGCCAACAAGAGAAGAGGGATCAGTGGAGGCTTCGCTTTTGGGATCGTCGGATGGTGCGGGGGATCTGACGATCAGTCGGTGAAGACCGAGTGAACACACATCGTACACTCGTCGTGTGGGAGTTTCGTGTACGATCATTAGGTAGATGGTATCGGGGCTGTAAGTCACTCAGTCACTCGCTCAAGCCTTGGCTCGATTACTCGGAAGGAACGACACAGAGCCACTCGACGATCTACTCTGTAACCACGAGATCCACGATCTCATCAGCAGGACTTTGATGGTTCACGCGTCGAACCATTCGAGAGCAACAATTGCATCGAAACTGCATCGAATAATTACTATTTTGTGTTCATTTTATTTAGGCATCCCTTTTAAATGACGGATGCCACCAGAAAATATTATAATCAAACGTTGTCCTAACTCGCGCAAAAAGGAAAGTATTGAAACAGTATTTAAAAAACAAGGATGCAAAGCAGAACCTTGCACATTGCTTCCTCATTATATTTCACTTTTTACAAAGCAACCTCTAAGAGGAAGTATGGGAATTGATTTTGGCTTCCTCATAGAGGAAGCTTTGTAAAAAGCGAAATATAATGAGGAAGCAATGTGCAAGGTTCTGCTTTGCATCCTTGTTTTAAATAAATATAAATAAGCGCACACTCTCACTTTGTGAAAATATAATAAGGCCAAACGGTCCAGAAACTCCCTCGAATACTCTATCTTCTCTGTTTTTTTTTTGTAGAACACGATAGAAATCGGTGGTTTCCGAAATTTCATTGGGAAGCAAGGATATGGCTAGTTTATACGACATAAATCGCTACGTTTCGCAATATAGACTGTACAATATCGCTATGAAAAAAATTCGAGTCGTCATAGAATTCGAACCGCTCTGCCGATTTATCTAAAATTTGTGTCCGACATTTGTTTCATGATAGTCGATGTGCCGGCAAAATTAGAACCCAGTATCTCGGTTTTTGCACGATCCAGCGCGAGAACGAGATTTTCAATAAAATTAAAAATGCCATAAAATTTGAACGGCTTAACAGATCTGCGTCAAATTTGTACTCAAACCTTGGTTCATGGTTGTCCATATGTGAACCAAATTTGAGATAATTCTGCAAAAAATTAAGAAATTTTTTTTTTTTCGTCGCGGCATTTTTTTATTTTTCATGCAGAAAAATCGAGATTTACCGACATAATGACCATTTACTTGACAAAATTCATCACTGATAATCAATAAACGTGATGACACGTTGAAAATTGCAATCGGATGGCTCAGAATTTACAGGAGTTGAATTACTTACAGACATTATAAAAAAAAATTGAAATTGCAATAACATTAGAACTGCTTTACCGATTTCCACCAAATTTGGTAGAGATCATGATTTGATAGTAGCCCGTTTACGTACAAAATTTCAGCCCGATATCTCTTAATTTGCGGAAGTTGTAGCGTGAAAACGATTTTTTCAAAAATTTAAAAGTGTTGTGAAATCTGAATTTTCCAACCGATTCGCTCCATCTACAATCCCAAACGTTGCTCTATGATAGCCTATTCGCGTGCCAAATTTGAAGAACATCCAATGAAAATTACGACAGTTATCGCGCGACCAATGAAATCTGCACATACGCACACACACACATACAGACATTTCGTAAAAACCACTTTTCTCGACGTTTTATGACTTTCTGAGTGCATTGACATGAAAATCTAGAAAAAACAATTTTTCACGGAAACAAAGCTTCCTCTATGAGGAAGCAAAAGTATGAAAAGTATAATATCTCAAGTATGATCTATTGGACTGAATTAATACTAAAAAGTATTAGAGCGTATTATTAGTTTTAAGGGTCCGGATCGATATGTCCACGGTTTTCGGTATCCAGGTCGATATCTCCATGGTTTTTGGTGTCCAGGTCGATATCTCCATGGTTTTTGGTGTCCCGGTCGATATCTCCATTGTTTTTGGTGTCCACGTCGATATTTCCATGGTTTTTGGTGCCCAGGTCGATATCTCCATGGTTTTTGATGTCCAGGTCGATATCTCTATAGCTTTTGGTGTCCAGGTCAATTTTTTCATAGTTTACAGTGATCAGATCGATTTTTTCATGGTTTTCGACGTCTAGATATACTCCCACTTGTTTTTTAAGTATCTAGACCGGACAGGATACTGAAAATTGAGGTACGATTAACCTACAGCTCAAAAACTGTAAACGGATATAATTTTTACAACAAACATTATGAATCGATCGACCTGAACTCCGAGAACTATGAAGATAGCAACCTGGACACCGAGAACTATGAAGATATCAACCTGGACACCTAAAACTGTGGAGCAATCGATCTAGAGAACTAAAACTATGGGCCGATCGACCTGGACATCGAAAGCGATGGAAATATCGACCTGGACACTGAAAACCATGGACATATTAATCCGGATCCTGAAAACTAATAATACAGTCTAATACTTGTTCGTATTAATTCAGTCCAATAGATCATACTTGAGAGATTATACTTTTCATACTGTTTTAATTTCTTTTTTTTTGCGCGGAAGCTCACAAATGTTGTAGAAAAATTCAACATTCGACAAAGGAAAATAATTTCCAACAGCAGCTAAAGTATTCACATAAAAAAAAGTGTCTTAATGAAGATATGGCAAAAATTGACAAAATCCTTGGTAACGCAGAACAGAACGAACAAAATTTACAGAAGCTTCAAACAGAACCTAAATGTCAGTATTAACCACGACGTTAAGGGCGATAACCTTTTTTATTCGTTTCTTTAAATAAACGAATAAATAAGTATAATCCAATGCAGTGGAAGAATTGACTAGATATATTCCGAAGTCTTTTGCGTCAGATTAGGCTTTTTTATTTATAAAATTTGACCTGTGATGCAGAATCATCTCATGCGTTGTAATTTTAGTTGGATCATGTTGTTGAATTCATGATAAGTCCATCAAGGATCCTTTTACACAGGAAGTATTAACGTTAAAAAGCTCTTCACTTTTACAATTGGTCATTAAGGAGCCTCTGACCGCGGCCATTATTATGACACTAACGAATTCTTCGCCGTATTATTTATAAGATACTGCTTGACGACCAAACATAATAAAAGGCGAGCAGTGCATTCTCGAGCTGGTTGAACGCGATCGTAAACGGCAGGTAGACAGCCAATGGGACTCGTTTAACCACACGCGCTTTAAGTGGCATCGAAATAACGAAATTACAATCTCTGGATGCGCGCACAAGACGTGAAAAGATACTGCGTCGGGCGAAGCGTGACCTCACGAAATGGTCGACGTTGTGGCGATAAGTAAGTCATTGAAATCCCCTCAAATCCAGGATCACGAATTTCGCCGTGGATATATATATATATATATATATATAAATGCAACAGATGATAGAAGATCTGAGGTTAATCACTCTGTGAATGTGCAACGTATCTCCGAGTTTGAGAGCTTTGGTTTAATGCTGACGTCTGGTTTACAGTTTTTTTCCAAGACGCTCAATTACCTGCGAATGTGACAATCTAAAAAGCCTGTTTTAGTACTTAAAATCCTTAAATTGTATGCAGCAGACGAATAAACGAAAATAATGACTGTCTCAGAAATTGATAACGTAGATTTTATCCTGGAAGCGTAAAAATAAAATAACAAAATGTATTCTGTCAAAATAGGTGATAAAAAATTCATTCTTTTCATGCATCTAACTTATAAATTACCACGAAAGACTACAACCAAAATATTGATTCACAAACAGTCTTCCGGTTTTGGAAACTGATGAGATTTTGTTTTTTTTCTGGATATTTTTATTGTGCCTCGAAGTCGAAGGAATATATGACAAAAAAATGAAAATCTGATGTTAATCACTCTGTGAATTTGCAACGTAATTCTGAGTTTGAGAGCTTTGGTTTAATGCTAGAGTCTGGTTTAAAATTTTTTTCCAAGACGCTCGATTACTTGCGAATGTGACAATCTAAAAAGGCTATTTTAGTACTCAAAATCCTCAAATTGTACACTGTAAAAAATGTTCGAGTTTTTCCTATACAAACGTGTATGAATTTTGTAAAACTTGGTATAGGAAATCGAAATTAATATATTTGCATAATAAATTTAATACAGATCAATGAATTTCGATAATCCGGTGATAGAAAATTACAATACATGATTATTAAATCAATAATTACTAAATCAGTACATGAAAATCAACATGCATTTTAGGAATTTTAGTGCCCGATTTGAAATTTCATACAAATTGTCGCATTAAATTTAAGATCAAAGTTATCAAAATTTCTGTTACTAATGTTGAAAAATATCCGTCAAAGTATTTGCAGTTTTGTCCACATAGGTGTGCTACTTTTTGGAAAATGTTTGTGGTTTTGCGACACAAACGTGTGAGAAATTTACAAAACTCGGTATAGAAAATAAACATTAATATAGTTGCACAGTAAATTTAATATGCGTGTATGGATTTTACCAATCCGGCGATATAAAATTATAACACATGGTTAATAAATCAATCATTACTATATTAGTATATGAAAATGAACATGAATTTTTTTGGATTTTTAGTGACTGATTTGAAATTTAATACACATTTTCCAATAACGAAAAAAAAACCGGCACTAGATCTCTAACACTTATTACTTGTAAGCGAATATCCCAATTTATATTTCGCGCCCATGAAATCCATGTAAATGGTGAAATTGTGTGAGAGAAAGCATGAGTGGGGAGAGAGACTAGGTACTCCTAAATTTCTTCACCTACATCTCTTTCGCTCTGGGGACGTCGTGATCAACACTTGGTCTACCATTAGCCAAGTAGCCAGTGAGGTGTACGTTTTTTCTCAAATATCTTCACCTGTCGAATGGATTCATTGTGCCTGGCCAGCCGATTCTATTTCGGATATTCTTATCACCACTGGAGGAAATCATCTATCTAACTGCGAGCCCCAGAGCAAAGGAAAGAGCCACCGAGAGATTTTCATCATGTTATTAAGATGAGTACTCAACATTCTCTTTGTAAAAGAAAACAACGATCTCGCTCACAGTTACCTCTTTGAAAAAATGTAATATGTACAATAGTATGAGAATGAGCATGTGTGTGAGACGAAGAATGAAATGATAATAAATAATAAATAAATTGCTAATTTGACGATAATTATATACAAATAATGAATTTTATATGAAATTAATTGAAAAATAGAACGTGCGAAATAATATAAATGGATGAATATATAAAAATCGTGAATAAAATATTTTAAAAAAATGTATCATATAAATATGAAATAATCGATTTATGAATGAATGCAAAATTTGATAAATATATAATATGAATATGGAATAATTGATTTATAAAAGAAAAATTGATTGATAATGAAATTTATAACCAAAAGATGAATGCTTGATAATTTATTTTGATGTTATATGTTATGTATGTGTATTATATGTGTAATCCTTGTTAAATTAAATTTATAATAACTTGATTGATATATAAATTCTACCTATAAACTCTACCAAAAACATACTTATCTAAATGCCTGAAATAATCATTTTTAGATTACCAATATTCTTCTTTGCAATTTTTATAATAATAATAATTTGTATATTTCACTTAATTCAAATTGAAATCTATATCTTTATTAATATTCAAAATCGCGGTTAAAAGTCTTCAAAACTAAATAATGCAATATAAAATATAATATCTTACATACTTAGCATCGACTTCTGATAAGTTACTCGAGATTTCCAAAATCGATTTTTTTTAAACACTGGAGCATCTCGCGCTGCTATTGCGGCAAACTTATGTTTGATTTATGTTTGTTGCTAGAACTTCACAGGTATGTGGATATAATTTTTTCAAAAATCCGGATACCTGAGCTTCCTCGTGACAAAAAGATTCCGTTCGTCCAAAAATTATGTTCACTTGAAAATATTTCCAACCCACTTCGCGGTCTGATTGCAATCAATTGAATATTTTGTTATGTCAATTATAAGTATGCTTGAGAGAATAATAGTTATACAACTTTTATGCCATTTAGATATCCAAAATTACTAAGTCGTTGATAGCGTAGTTGGTAGCGTGCGTGCGTTGTTAGGTACTTAGGTAGGTAGGTCGTAGGTTCAAACCCCAGTGTAAGCGAAAAATGTTCTGTGGCGAAAACCAATACCCAACAATTTCTGATGACATAATTTGTTTGAAGAAATAATGTCCGAATAATATTTCTATTTTTAAAAATTGTTTTTATGTCCACTTTAAATTTCCAACACATATGTGCTTGAGTTTTCAGATACCGCTCATATGAAAATTCATCATACATGTTTATAAAATTTAATGCACAGTTTATGCATATGGTCATATTGACATTAAATCTTAACAACGTTGAATTTTAATATTCCTCTAAATGTTATGATTTTTCATATACACATGTATACAACATTTCATATACGGTATCTGCAAAAAAACTTCCAACACTTTTGTATTAATTTTAATACAGATTTTTTTAACAGTGTGTGCAGCAGTATAATAAACGGAAATAATGTCTGCCTCAGAAATTGATAACGTAGATTTTATCCTGGAAGCGAAAAAATAAAATCATTTCTGTCATACGGCTAAACTGTAAATTAGAATAGGCGGTGCAGACTAATTGCAAAAAATGCATTCTGTGAAAATAGTCGGTTAAAAAACTCATTCATTCCATGCATCTAACTTATAAATTACCATGAAGGGTGCAAAGAAGTTGCAAGCAACGCCATCTGTGAAAATGATTCGTAAAATTACATCTTCAGCAGCGATGAGAAAGTAACAAACTTTCAAACAACTTTTTGCCTGAAATTTTTCAAGCCGTTGACGAGGTGTAGCGATGTGTGCTATTGAGTTTTTCGCTTCACGTGATCTAAGTGTTTGGTCAGAGGAACCGCGAAACTTGGTGGATTCGTCGCTCATCGCATCATCAACCGCGCAAGAAGTTGCTTCGTAACCGCAACGAACCAGCCGTAGCGAATTTAAGGAGCGTGACGTATTCGATTTCTTGATCTTTTTCCTGGTCCTTCGTACCTCTTGCCTCATCTTCGCCAGCTACTTCTACCTTAAATACTTCCTCGAATCGTTGGAAACACCGCACCTAATAATAAGGAGATAATTAAGGTATCGCTGCTTCTCTGACGACAAATAATCTCCGTTTGTCTCTTGTCGTATAGATCTATATTTTCACGACTTCCAATTAAACTTCATCCATAACAAAAGTCCGCTTCAATTTCAGTTTATTCCGCCGGAAGCGGCTGAAAGTTGCAATTAATTTTTTCGCGATCTATAAATGAAAGGAAGTGAACGTTTCTAAAATTCCTAAATAAACTCAAAGCCTCCGGCTGTTAGAAAATCATTATAAATCCCAGTAGTAAATTCTCCGAAATAAGTGAAATTCGCTCTGGATTTGGTACTCGCAAATAAACACTAATAGGAAAATGTACGAAATGTTACACGACTATTTCTGTCGTATAATGAATTTCTGAAAATATCTTCGCACCTGACTGAACCGTCGATTTTCCGATTAATTTATTCCTTCATTCCATTATACGACTAAAATAAAATTCGAAATTGAGTCCAAAGTTGTCAGAGAGCTTAAATACTCAAACTCGCGAAAATGTGTAATTGAATCAATCAAGTTAGTAGGATACACTTTTAGGATTAGCCTTCCGACCTATTTGAAAAAAAGGACACATTTTTAAGCAGTACTGTTATTTTAGTTAGTCTATTTTTGACAGATGCCTCAACTCATCAGTCCATTTGGCTCATGTTTGGTAACATGATATTCCTGTCACCGTTTAATGTCTGTTCGACAAAAATATTTTAACTTCGATCAATATCGTTCTGCTCCTGGTTGCCAGATGTGTACCGTGAAAATCTCCTTGTATTACGCTTCGAGAAATAAGTAGAATCGTTTGTACAGTTTCGAGGGTGTTGCCTGGACTACGAAGCCCATAAGATATTACGTCCGTCCTGTAAATCTATAGTCATACGTCTGAGCCGATCGTAGCAGTGGATGGAGGAATCGATCGGCCATATCTTCAATGCACGATTGGTAGATCGATTATTTGAGAATTAACCTTGCTCTCCCCTCGTTTCTCAAGCAGCGACGAATCCTGGGGATCCATTGTTGTTAGTTGACTGGTTGGTGGTATATACATATGACTACTAAACCTACGGATATTTTCTATGTATACTGTACGTATATTATCAAGGAGCAATACGCTTTTGGAGCACAAAGCCCATACACTGTACAGGCGAAAGCTTTCTTATTTTCCGTTTGATTCGACGTCGTCGTACTACAACGTACCACGAGTTTCCCCAAGAGATTTTGCTGCTTCTCTGCTGTTGCGGGTCCATCCGCGAACAAAACCCCATTATCGGGATTTCCCCTAATTGATCTTTCGAGAGGGGAGCACCAGACGAACGTACTATATAACGTACACTATTGAATGATTCTTTTTTTTTTTTTCAATGGACCAAATCTGGTACCTATGAGGGGATTCACAGTCATGTAATGAACGAGTGTATGTTATGGGGCTTAAATACGATTTTTTCCAATCATCCGTAGCTGCTGTTACACGCGAACACGATTTTGGAGGAGAAAAATGGTTATTTTTTGTCTGGGGGATGATTTTTTTTATTTATTTGTTTTATGGTCCAAACTAAGGATGTTGTTCTTGGTCAAGAGATATTGAACTTTAATATTCACTGTTGTTCTTAAGTGGTATATTCTACCACAGAAAACACGCGTTTCAAACCTTTTTATTGTGATTTTTAAAAAAAGTGACTGTTGTCCGTTTCTGATTCCAAAATTCACAGATTCGATTTCTGGTTGGGAAAATTAGACCCGAATTTTTTTCACTTTTAGATATCGAATTTTAACCTTTATTATCGTTCTCCAGTGGCATATTCCATCACAGAAAATTCAAACCTTTTTATTGTGATTTAAAAAAAGTGACTTTTGTCCGTTTCTGATTCCAAAATTCACAGATTCGACTTCCCGCCGGAAAATTAGACCCGAATTTCTTTCACTTTTAGATATCGAATTTTAACCTTCAGTATCATTCTCCAGTGGCATATTCCATCACAGAAAATACGCAACTCAAACTTTTTTAGAGTGATTTTAAAAAAAGTGACTTTTGTTCCTTTCTGATTCCAAAATTCGCAGATTCGACTTCCGGTCCGAAAATTGGACCTGAATTTTTTTCTCTGGAAGATATTGAATTTTTACCTTCACTATCATTTTCAAGGGTAGTCGGAAAAAATACCCCTAGAAAAAATACCCCCGGAGAAAATACCCCCGATAAAATACCCCCTAGAAAAAATACCCCTGGACAAAACACCCCCGGATAAAATACCCCTTGGTAAAAATACCCCTGGATAAAATACCCCCGGATAAAATACCCCTTGGTAAAAATACCCCCGGATAAAATACCCCTTGGTAAAAATACCCCCGGATAAAATACCCCTTGGTAAAAACGACAAAACATCACAATAAGAAATAGTCACAATGACAAATTATCACGTGAATCATCCACTTATACTGACTTCTTTAGGTTCTTCAAGGCGTTAGTTAGGTTGGCATTCGTTTCTTTAGGGAGTTAATTAGTTTGGTATTTTCCTTATATTTGTTTTTTAGGTTCTTTAGGGCGTTAGTTAGGTTGGCATTCCTTTCTTTAGGGATTTAATTAGTTTGGTTTTTTCTTTATATTTGTTCTTTAGGTTCTTTAGGGCATTAGTTAGGTTGGCGTTCGTTTCTTTAAAGAGTAAGTTTAGTTTGGTATTTTCCTTACATTTGTTCTTTAGGTTCTTTAGAGCGTTAGTTAGGTTGGCGTTTGTTTCTTTAGGTTCTTTAGGTTCTTTAAAATACCCCCGGTATTTTATCCGGGGGTATTTTTTACCAAGGGGTATTTTATCCGGGGGTGTTTTTACCAATGTGTATTTTATCCGGAGGTATGTTTACCAAGGGGTATTTTCTCCAGGGGATATTTTATCTGGGGTATTTTCTCCAGGAGTATTTTTTCCAGGGGTATTTTTTCCGGAATTCTTCTCAAGTGGCATATTCCATCGCAGAAAATACCCTTTTCAAACCTTTTTACTGTGATTTAAAAAAAAGTGACTTTTATGCATTTCTAATTCCAGAATTCACAGATCCGACATCCGGTCGTATAATTAGACCGTAATCTTTCTAAGATTGCATAAAAAAAATTGTTCAAAGTTGTTGATTACCTTCATTCTGTACAACGGCAATTTTTTACATCTAAAGACTGTAAACTCATCATTCCACACGATTGTATTTTAATTTTTTAATCGTTTACTGATAACGCGATTGAAAACGTTAAATTCGCAGGAATATGATGGAAGAACCATAAAACGTAGCAATGCTTTCATGTGAATGGTTGCTTTCCATTAGGATGCGAATGATGGTGAGCGTTATCCGATCCATTTACCCGTTGTTTCCCTTTTCTGTTGCATCACTTTTATTACAACGAAAGAGCCAATGTTGACACAACAAAAATTTCCAAGCATCGTTACTCGAGAATTAAAAAAAAATTCCTTGGGAACAAATCAGATGCATTTACTGTAGAATCCCATTGCATCTGATGAGTACGGAGCAAAAACAACAATATGAAAATAAAAAAATAACGGAACTCTGTTAGAGGTTTGAGTGCACAGCCATTATTAATTTTCACAGGATCTCCCGCATCTCTGGTTAAATACACACGTTACATAATTCATATAGCGTGGCTCGTCCGTTATAATAGGATAAAGACAGTGAAGGTTGAGTTACACGACAGCGTATGATCACTCTCTTTATACAATTGCAGCAAATATTGACACAAGCAGCAAAAAGCAGCTCGCATATTGTGTAGATTGATTCTTTATAGGCAAACTCTCCCATAGAAATTCTAGTCCGCCCCCTCGTTCCTGCCGCGTGCAGTATGCCCGAAGCACTTTAAGCATACACAACAAAACCGAAAGGCATCGACGATCGCATATTCGAGAGACCGTGGGAGGAGAAAAGGCAGTACGGCTGCTCCTGATGATGCCGGAGATGAATTTCGAGATAAGGAGGCGTATCAGGACTAATCAATTACAAAAGTCGAGGGGGGAAAGTCGTTGGGCCTTGGTCTAGACTGTAATAAGGGGTGCATCACGTTTGAAGTCAATACACTTTGGCCTCACGAACCCCAAAAGTATAATTCAAAGATTTGGATCAGGGCGGAACAAAATAACAAGCTAGCGAAAATTCAATTTTTTCTCACTTATGTGTCAGATGCAGAAGAGGCAAATGTTATTTTTCAGTAGGTTAAGTTTTTTCGTACGGTCCAGTGACCGTCGCATAAACGGGAAAGTCATTTGCCCTAAAATAGCCTCACGCACCTAAGCGAATCCCATGAGCGATGATCCTGCAATACGACGTACCTCCATTCAAGCGGATCATGGAAAGTGGCAAAGTTACAAAAAACGAGTGTGCGTGAAAAGGACGCGAGGGACACCGAAAGAGATTTGGCAAAATAAGAGATCCCCTCGTAATTTCCATCTTATCATGGAAAATAGACTCGGATTCTTGCCCGAAGGACAAACTACATGCCGCAACAACACATCGACAATCAGAGCGGGAAGATCAAATATTCACCCTCTATTTTCCCTCCTGGCGGTTCGACTGATACGCGATTTTCTTCCAACCACTTTACTCTCAGCTCTGAGATGAAAATAGAATTGAGCATCGTGCCAAATTTAGCCATATCAAAGTCCTTGATATGACTAAATCGTATTTTCTACTGTGTCATGCATAACAAGTTAAATACTCCAGTAATCTGCACATGGAACCTCGATCGTAACAATTATTGCAGACATTAAATTTTAGATTGTCTGTATGAGCTACAATTTATAATTTAATACGTCACGTCAATGAATAATTTACATTGATTTCCATTGCACTAACATTAACTGAACTCGAAATTCAGACAGCATGAAAAACCCCTCAAGGTAAACCAACTTTATATGATTTTGAATAATCACGTTGAATATTACATGAATTCGCTTTAGCTTTGTAGCACGCGTATATTGTCACACGCAGCGTGAAAGTGGATAATGTCAATAGCCTAATACTGCCCTTATTCCGATCAAACACGAACCGGGTTTCGCGGGAAAACCATGGGTCATATAATGTGTCCATAGAGAATATCAAAAGCAGTGAGAACAGAGTGGTATTGGGCTGGCAATAGAAAAGAAAAAAGAAAAAAAAGGGAATTGGGTAGAGTGAAAAACGAAGAGGGAGAACTTCACGGAAGTTGAATTGAAATCGGACATCGATGGGGATTACACACGTTGTGTGTGCACCTACTAGTTTCCCCCCTGGCGTATTGTATTGGCACATGCACAGGGGGTTGCTGCCTCTCTCACCCTCCACTTCCTTTCTCACTCAGTTCGATTTCTCACCCTGGCATGCGACGATGTGTGCTGACGGAGCCAGCGGCCCGTGGAGCTCTCCCCGGAGAATGCGAACCGAGGCCGCATCACCGCAGCAGTAGCTTCAGGGTTGGAGGAAACTGCGGCGTTATAACCAGCTAGGGTCGAGGTGTTCGATGCAAGTGGGGCTGAGACGGAGGAATAAGGGCGTCGAGAGAAGAAGCCCTTACCTCACGTTTCAGTGGCGTATATGCGGTATATATATAACCCAGCACCGTCAGCCAAGTGAACCTACGCAGCCACCAGTGCTACCCTTGCCTGTTGGCGATGAAACAAATCAATAACTCGCAGCTAAACCTAGGGTTTGAAGAGGAAGAAGGGGATCATGGAACAGAGTAAGAAGGTATCAGGAAACAAGACATGGTATACATGGAATAAGGGGATGAACGCATCATCATCAACGCAGTCCCAAAGCAACTGTAGAAGCGGAAAGAGAAATCTAGTCCAATGTCGAAGTCTGATGGATCTTGGCTAGACTGATCTTTCGA
Source organism: Ephialtes manifestator (assembly GCA_963970395.1). Lineage (NCBI taxonomy): Eukaryota > Metazoa > Arthropoda > Insecta > Hymenoptera > Ichneumonidae > Ephialtes > Ephialtes manifestator. The sequence continues at coordinate 5,605,306 of OZ019969.1, read as the reverse complement.
GGAGATCGAATGTTGGTATTCGATGGGAGTACGTCTCGCCTCAATTCTCCTCGACATTCAAGGAAATGATGGTATTCAGCGAAGTAGAACGTCGGGAGATAAGAAGGTGGGCGTGTTGGTTTCCTTCGTCAAGCGTATAGTTTGGGTTCCAAGTTGCCGCAATCGCAGGTTGGATTGATTTCACTCTCGAGGGGGTGCGTAGTGTATACCTATCAAAATGTCTGAGGAGCCCTGGAGAGAATGTATATCGGAAAACACGCGGTATTACCAGCAATCGAACCGTAATGGCTGTTGAACCCTCTTGTATCCTTTTTAATAACTTAGCAACCCCCTACCAGAATTCTATACAATTCAGAGGAAAGTGAAACCTTTCTATTCTTCTTCACTGACAACTTTTGTTCTCCTACTTTATACACCCGACTATGTACTGAGTTGTCATCTGCTTTTTTCCTGAAATTCTCATTGCTCTGCCTTTTGTCTGATGGAATGAATGCTTTCTCATTTACTTCACATTGATTTTTAAAGGCAGGACACTCATTTCATTTGACAAAAGGTGAGCTCTCTGATTTCTGAGACGCACGACAAGGGAGATCATAAGGACGAGTCTTTCTAGGCAGTTTATGCCTTTGAGTGTCAAGTTTTAATTAAGAGTTCCAAGTCAGTCAGATGACATTATTGCTTTTCCTTGTATTAAGTCGAAATTGAACATCCAAACAATGGATCAACGAAGACGGATATTCTTTCTTTGAAGCTTAGGTAGGAATTGTGTCGAACAAATTTTTCAAGTCACAGGTGATGATTTCGGTTTGAATTCATAGTTACAGTCCATCCACCCAGAAGCCCACATGTCGCTTTTTTATTGATCTCATGGGACGTTGTCGTAAACTAAGCACACGCCATGAAAAGTTGAAACATGATAGTTATTGAACCCCTTTTTCATCCCCCCACGATACTTTGCCACCCTAGCGTAGTATTACGCAATATAGTTGTATTAACAAAATTAAGCTATAGCTTTTAGGAAGGATTTTACGAAGATTAGTTTATCTTTGTGGCTCATCGCCTCCGAAGCTCCGGAACAAATCGATGCGTTCCATCGATGGTCTCTTGCGTCTTTTATATCCAGATGGACGAATCATGGACATATTGTAATGTTTTTCCTAGCGGAGAGAGTGACGTCGGTTTCGATTGATTTTTCGGGGGATTGTTACAAACCCACGTGATGAAAGGGTAGAAAATATAAGTGTACTATGCTTGTAACTACGATGTGCCTAGATGTTAGGGTGCATAAACACTCCAAAGTTGGTGACCCAGCTGCGTTCATTGACAGTTGTCGACTCTTTGTCAATTTCCCTATGCGATTAGCTTAGGCCTATGCTTGTCCCGGCATAGAATGAGACGCCCTCACTTCTCGTAACACTCGAAAATCTCCAACCCTATTCGGCCTTGACACCCGGCCCTACTTCTCGTTTTCCGAGGCTCAGGGCTTTCTTCACTAAGCTATTTTCCTATTAGGCATGTCCATTATCGTTCCTATGTGTTCTATGACGTCTAACACAATTCAACACACATTCACCGTCTGTTCTTCAGAAGTTAACTTCTTGCTTGTAGGGACATAAAATGCCATAACTTAATTGTCGTCCATCCTCATTGAAAGGATTTGATTTTTTGTCGGTAATAATTACATCTTAATTAATTGTATACTTTTTGTAGCTTTAATTATATGAAGGCAAAGTAATATAAAAATTTTGAAAATTTATATATACACTGTAAAAAAAGATTATAAATTTAATATACTTATGTATATGAAATTTACAAATTTTGTGCATGAAACTGTGATTCATGTACCGAGTGCTGTAAATTTACAAATCTATCGTAAAATTAATGTACCTGCTTTGGAATTTAAGGGTGGGGGTCAAAATAGCGAATGACCAAAATAATGAATGGCTGAAATATCGAATTTCAAAATATGGAACGTCTAAATATAGAATGGCCATCATTATGAAATTGGCTATTTTAGCCATTCGCTATTTTGATCATTCGCTATTTTGACCCCCAGTCTTATTAAAATGCAATCAAAATGGTGAATGGCCAAAATAGCGAATGGCTAAAATATCAAATTTTATAATTCTGGCGATTCTATATTTAGATGTTCCTTATTTTGAAATTCGCTATTTTAGCCATTCGCTATTTTGATCATTCGCTATTTTGACCCCCACCCGAATTTAAGAGCAATTCATTGTAAATTTACAAAACTTGATCAGTAACTGTATAATTATATGACAAGTTTTTGAAACTTCCTGCACTTCACTCGAATTTTACAGAAAAATCACCTAACTTTACGAATATTTTGTAACTTAGATTTCAAACACCCACACTGTAAAAAAAGACTTGAAATTTAATGTACTTAGGCTTATGAAATTTACATACTTTGTACTTGAAACTGTGATTCAAGTACTGAGTGCTGTAAATTTCCATTTCTTTTCCGAAATTAATGTACCTAACTGTAAATTTAAGTAATATTTATTGTAAATTTACAAATCTTGAAACACGAATACAATTTTTTGTATTCGTTTGTTCGTATGTGAAAAAAGTTGATAATACGCTGTTGAAAATGTCAATAATAAAAAGTTAATATCTGTTGATAGATGCAGGTTTTATGAAGTTTACATGTAACATTGATGTAGGTATTTAAATCAATTTAAAAAATGGTAACAACAGGACCGGCAACCTAACGATTACGAGTAGAGTGCGTTATGCATTATGTTCACTTGAAAACATTTCCGTACACACTTCACGCTCTGATTGCAACCAATTGAACATTTTAATATGTCAATGATAAGTACGGTAAAAAGAATAATAGTTGTATAACTCTTATGCCATTTTGATATCCAAAACTACTGAGTCTTTGATAGCGTAGCTGGTAGCGTGCGTGAGTCGTTAGGTACTTAGATAGGTAGGTCGTAGGTTCAAACTCCGGGGTAGGCGAAAAATTTTCTTTGGCGAAAACCAATACCCAACAATTCCAAATGACATAATGTGTCTGAAAAAATAATGCCCGAGTAATAGTTCTATTTTATTTTTATTGTTTTTAAGCCCATTTTAAATTTCCAACATATATGCGCTTGAATTTTAAAGTACCGCTTTGCAACAAAAAATCTATGACGTACCTTAATTTTATGTACAATATTCAGAAATATTTGACGCGGTACATTAAAATTCAAGTACAAAGTTACTGCTATTTCAATAACATTGAAATTATTTTCATGTGTACTAATCTAGAATTTTCAACACATTTGTGCTTGAAATTTAAGAGACGGTTTATGAATAAAAACTTCCGGTACAGGTACCTTAATTTTCAAGCAGATTCTTTTTACAGTGTAAACAATCAGAATTTTTTTATATTCATCTAACTAATTTAGCTAACTCCCGAAAATTTAAATCTAGTGAGATCAAAGTTCCTACCCAAATGTAGTTATCTAGTTATAGTATATGTAGGTAGTAAAGTTTTATCAGTGTCAAAATAAATGTATAAAGATTTATATACAATAAAATTTAAAAAAATAAAGTGACTGAAATTCGAGAAAAGTTTAAATGTTAAAATTTTTTAAATCAATTTCCGAACAAAGTTAAATAATAATAAAATATCCACAATTTCGCTAAAAACTAACTAAATTTTATTTCTCAAACCAACTTTGGAAAATTTTTTAATCCATTTCCGAACAAAGTTAAGTAATAACAAAATATCCACAATTTCGCTAAAAACTAACTAAATTTTATTTCTCAAACCAACTTTGGAAAATTTTTTAATCAATTTCCGAACAAAGTTAAATAATAATAAAATATCCACAATTTCTCTAAAAACTAACTAAATTTTATTTCTCAAACCAACTTTGGAAAATTTTTTAATCAATTCCCGAACAAAGTTAAATAATAACAAAATATCCACAATTTCGCTAAAAACTAACTAAATTTTATTTCTCAAACCAACTTTGGAAAATTTTTTAATCAATTTCCGAACAAGGTTAAATAATAATAAAATATCCACAATTTCGCTAAAAACTAACTAAATTTTATTTCTCAAACCAACTTTGGAAAATTTTTTAATCAATTTCCGAACAAAGTTAAATAATAATAAAATATCCACAATTTCGCTAAAAACTAACTAAATTTTATTTCTCAAACCAATTTTGGACAATTTTTTAATCAATTTCCGAACAAAGTTAAATAATAATAAAATATCCACAATTTCGCTAAAAACTAACTAAATTTTATTTCTCAAACCAACTTTGAAAAATTTTTTAATCAATTTCCGAACAAAGTTGAATAATAATAAAATATCCACAATTTCGCTAAAAACTAACTAAATATTATTTCTCAAACCAACTTTGGAAAATTTTTTAATCAATTTCCGAACAAAGTTAAATAATAATAAAATATCCACAATTTCGCTAAAAACTAACTAAATTTTATTTCTCAAACCAACTTTGGAAAATTTTTTGATCAATTTTCGAACAAAGTTAAATAATAATAAAATATCCACAATTTCGCTAAAAACTAACTAAATTTTATTTCTCAAACCAACTTTGGACAATTTTTTAATCAATTTCCGAACAAAGTTAAATAATAATAAAATATCCACAATTTCGCTAAAAACTAACTAAATTTTATTTCTCAAACCAACTTTGGAAAATTTTTTAATCAATTTCCGAACAAAGTTAAATAATAATAAAATATCCACAATTTCGCTAAAAACTAACTAAATTTTATTTCTCAAACCAGCTTTGGAAAATTTTTTAATCAATTTCCGAACAAAGTTAAATAATAATAAAATATCCACAATTTCGCTAAAAACTAACTAAATTTTATTTCTCAAACCAACTTTGGAAAATTTTTTGATCAATTTTCGAACAAAGTTAAATAATAATAAAATATCCACAATTTCGCTAAAAACTAACTAAATTTTATTTCTCAAACCAACTTTGGAAAATTTTTTAATCAATTTCCGAACAAAGTTAAATAATCATAAAATATCCACAATTTCGCTAAAAACTAACTAAGTTTTATTTCTCAAACCAACTTTGGAAAATTTTTTAATCAACTTCCGAACAAAGTCAAATAATAATAAAATATCCACAATTTCGCTAAAAACTAACTAAATTTTATTTCTCAAACCAACTTTGGAAAATTTTTTAATCAATTCCCGAACAAAGTTAAATAATAACAAAATATCCACAATTTCGCTAAAAACTAACTAAATTTTATTTCTCAAACCAACTTTGGAAAATTTTTTAATCAATTTCCGAACAAGGTTAAATAATAATAAAATATCCACAATTTCGCTAAAAACTAACTAAATTTTATTTCTTAAACCAACTTTGGAAATTTTTTAAATCAATTTCCGAACAAAGTTAAATAATAATAAAATATCCACAATTTCTCTAAAAACTAACTAAATTTTATTTCTCAAACCAACTTTGGAAAATTTTTTGATCAATTTTCGAACAAAGTTAAATAATAATAAAATATCCACAATTTCGCTAAAAACTAACTAAATTTTATTTCTCAAACCAACTTTGGAAAATTTTTTAATCAATTTCCGAACAAAGTTAAATAATAATAAAATATCCACAATTTCGCTAAAAACTAACTAAGTTTTATTTCTCAAACCAACTTTGGAAAATTTTTTAATCAACTTCCGAACAAAGTCAAATAATAATAAAATATCCACAATTTCGCTAAAAACTAACTAAATTTTATTTCTCAAACCAACTTTGGAAAATTTTTTAATCAATTCCCGAACAAAGTTAAATAATAACAAAATATCCACAATTTCGCTAAAAACTAACTAAATTTTATTTCTCAAACCAACTTTGGAAAATTTTTTAATCAATTTCCGAACAAGGTTAAATAATAATAAAATATCCACAATTTCGCTAAAAACTAACTAAATTTTATTTCTCAAACCAACTTTGGAAATTTTTTAAATCAATTTCCGAACAAAGTTAAATAATAATAAAATATCCACAATTTCGCTAAAAACTAACTAAATTTTATTTCTCAAACCAACTTTGGAAAATTTTTTAATCAATTTCCGAACAAAGTTAAATAATAATAAAATATCCACAATTTCGCTAAAAACTAACTAAATTTTATTTCTCAAACCAACTTTGGAAAATTTTTTAATCAATTTCCGAACAAAGTTAAATAATAATAAAATATCCACAATTTCGCTAAAAACTAACTAAATTTTATTTCTCAAACCAACTTTGGAAAATTTTTTAATCAATTTCCGAACAAAGTTAAATAATAATAAAATATCCACAATTTCGCTAAAAACTAACTAAATTTTATTTCTCAAACCAACTTTGGAAGTTACAACTTTTTGTTGGATTTTTCTTCCGATTTACCGGTGACAAATGTTATCTCGACCACAGCTTAGGTTGTTCTAAATTCCACGCTTGAGTAATAATTGAAACTAGTCGACAATGTACGAGTTTCAGTCCGACAGGTCTGAATTCCGAATGGTTCATCGTTGGAGCCTAGAGGCTCATCTCTTTAAATATAAATGACGAGTCGATGTGCAGGAACAAGGCCCTCGGTGTGCATCGACGCGTCCGTCCGAGTTACCAATGCAATTCCCACCGGGCCATACAAAAATACATATATATATATATATACACATATGTATGTATAGATAAGCCACATAGCCACAACGTTGGCATTCGTCGACGAGTGTAAACTTATTTGCGTTATTCAACGTTTGTTCGCGCCGCTTTCGACTGGTTTTCAGTCTGCAGTAATATCTGTATATATATAGCAACCCAATGTTTGCAAACAAAAATGCAAACTTGCAGTTTGAACGTCGGCATCCCCGTCGCGCTTTCGCGGTAACCGAATATGTCCATATATATAATCATATATATATATATATATATATATATATATATCCTGCTTGAATTTTGCCCCGATTAATTGGCTGGACAGTTCCAGCAAATACATCTCTCACGCGTATTGCCGTGAGTAAATACAAGCCTGAAACATCAGCCGCTATGTCTGCGTACTGTAAAATGCAGGTAAAACGTTTGGCGGGAAAAACCACAGCGTTCCTCTCGTCAAAGTAGGGTCAACCGATCGGCCAACAAACCGACAGAAAATTGTCCAGCAATTGGAAAAAAAAAAAAAAAGTGAAAGGATATATGTGCGCACCTGAGAGACGAAACACGCTGCAAAACAAAAAAGTGTTGAGGCTATTTGCACGAAAATTCACACCAGTCTGGTTCAGAGGTGTTGTGTGACGTGTGCCGATTTAAAGTGGCGATCGGTACGTCCGTTCGTCCGTTCGTCGTCGAGAACTCTGTACACAGAAGTGGTGGAGTGTATATATAGACTTTCTCTTTGCGCAGCTGTAAGCAAGTGAGATAATCGAGGCCTCTGTCGATCGATTCCTGGCCATTTGTCCTTAGCTCAACGCGAAATCAATCGATACCGCCGATCTCTGCAGCCGGCAGCTACGACTGATCTGCAAAGAATTAACGCTTGTACTTGTAGGAACTCCGGAGGGGAATGGGCTCTTTTCGTATATGGGGAGATTTATGTGCGGTCAAATTGATCTATTGGTTGTAATGTTTAACAAGCGCATGAATTTAAAAAAAAAATCGCTCTTCATAAGACCGTGGTAATCGAAACCGAAAAAAAGCAGGTTTTCGAAAATTGTTGTGAAACATGTATTCTTTAATATCAGAAATTATTTTTAATTTGTTAATTTATTTTACCACGTAGTAGAATATTTTACCGTATTAGTAAAAAAAATATATATTGATAATTATTATAATAAAAAATCAAGATTTTCCACAAAAATTTATTTGAAAGTTTCACTTAAATCACATTATTTTCCTCGTCATTAATTATTGATTCCTTATCGCACCCAGAGAAATACGGTTTCATGGATTTATTTAAATCAAATATGGAATTTATTTCAAATAAATAAAATTCTGTTCGAAGTAAATAAATATTATTAAAATCGAATACTGATTTATTTGTATGCAATGAATTCTGTTTGATCGAAATAAAATCCTATTAGGCCAAACATTAAATAAATTTCTTCTTCAAATGCTAGCATAATAGTATTTATTTTGATATATTTTGATCGAAATGAAATTTTATTAATTTGAAATATATCCCATATTTGATTCAAATAAATCCATCAAACTGATTTCTCTGGGTGCGTTTTGTAATTCTGAATTTAAAAAAAAAATGTAATTAAAAAATTGTACAGACTTGCTAGTTGATTATAATTAAATAATGTAAATACACACACAATCATGAATGCATAGCATTTCCATAGAAAATAAAATATCATAAAATATTATGCTAGAAGAAAAATTATTTTTATTGTCGTATTTCCTATGCTTGTACTACAATTTTAGTATATTTAAAAAACCAGCTTTTTATTGATAGGTTAAGCACTCAGTAGCAGAAACGATATTGAGTCGATCAGTTTCACCGCGAGTGGCCAATACAGATATATTGGGAACGTTTACCTTTCAGGTTTGCGGAACATAAACGTTTTACGATAAATTACGTACGATATACTACTGCTACCTGAGACTGGCATTCTCTTTTCGACGTGTCTCGATTCATCTCGCGTTTCAGAGTACATTACATTTTATATACACGTTTACAGTAGGCACACAGCTTATCCTTTCGAGTAAACGAGCTTGATACTTTCTCCCCAAGTGTTTCAGGTGAGAATCGGCAACACGCTCCATCCACGAGAAGCGAGATCACGAGGCCCATTTGTCGATTGATAATTTAATCGAGTTCGCCAAACCAAATGCCCTGTCGGAACCTCCTGACGGCCGTAATAAATATTTTCCGCCGATTCGAATCGGCCTAACTCGTAACATGTATTAATATAGTGCTCTTACCGCAATGCCTTCAATTGCTTTCATGAAATAAAATTTTCATCACATAGAAATAAAAAATAAAAAAATAAAAAAATGTAAATTGCATTTCACATTATGGCTGTTATTTTATCTTTTAATTAAAATATCATTATTTTCTAAAATATATATATCTCTCTATATTATAAAAAGATCTCGCCGCCGCCGCCGTGTCAAGAATCGAGGGACTTAGAAAAATTCCGAGCAAACCAGCGTAAGGAGGGTGGGGGGGTTTATGACGGGTTGAGTGACGGGGTTTCTGACGAGGTGGGGGGGTTCTGACGGGTTGAGTGACGGGGTGGAGGGGTTTCTGACGGGTTGAGTGCCGCGGTTTCTGACGGGGTGGAGGGAGTTTCTGAGGGGTTGAGTGACGGGGTGGAGGGGTTTCTGACGGGTTGAGTGCCGCGGTTTCTGAAGGAGTGGAGGGGTTTCTGAGCGGTTGAATGACGGAGTTTCTGGCGGAGTGGGGGGGTTTCTGAGCGGTCCCCACCCTGTCAGAAACCCCGTCACTCAACCCCTCAGAAACCCCCCCCACTCCGTCAGAAACTCCGTCACTCAACCCCTCAGAAACCCCCCCACTCCGTCAGAAACTCCGTCACTAAACCGCTCAGAAATACCCCTACCCCGCCAGAAACCCCGTCACTCAACCCGGTCAGAGACCCCTCCACCCCGTCAGAAACCCCGTCACTCAACCCGTCAGAAACCCCCCCACGCTCCTTACGCTGGTTTCCTCGGAATTTTTCTAAGTCCCTCGATTCTTGTGTATTAATATAGTGCTCTTACCGTAATACCTTCAATTGCTTTCATGAAATAAAATTTTCTCACATAGAAATAAAAAATAAAAAAAACATAAATTTAAATTGCATTTCACATTATGACTGTTATTTTATGTTTTAATTAAAATATCACTATTTTCTAAAATATATATATATTCTATTATATATATATATAATTATATATCCTCAAATATTTATTGCATCGAACTAGTGAAAAAATTGCACTATAAAAATTTATTTTCTTTTTCAATTATATGTTCAACTGCATTTTTTTTAAATGAATGAAATATACAGTGTGTATCTATAATAGAATATCACTCTATACAAAATATTATTATGCTTTAAAAAATTATTATTGTGCAAATAATATTATATGCTTTTATTGAAATTTAGAAAAAACAGTTTGGAATAAAAAAGTACAATTTCTTTAAAAGATTATTAAGATTGAATTAAAAAAGTTGTTTTGGAAAATCATTTTTTCTCTAATGTAAAAAATATGCTAAATTAGCAGTTGAAGAGTTGGGTAAAAATTGCATCTTTGTGCAGAACTTTATTTGCAAAAGTTGAGTAACAATTCTTTTGATAGAAATGCGTCAGGTTGATAGAAATTTCTCTTCTCATTTACGTTTAACCCCAGAAGCCTCTACGGTACGCGTTGACAAATATATTACACGCGTCGAGTTGTAAGAAATGCAGTCATAGGTCGTTTACATTGTATTGTCGAAGCTTCAGGAAAGCCGATGGCATGGCAAATTTATGCAACATCTGAGGAAGCGATAATCGTTCGGTTCGCGTTGGATAAAGATTGTCTTCACACGTCTTCGCTTTTATGCACAGTTGTTCAATACACCGCGTTTTATAATCTCTTCGTGGAGGTGCAAATCTCTGAAATCGGTGGCGATAATTTCCGAGTTTTCTTTTCGAAGAAAATAATTATTTTCTGCGTTGCGAAAGTTTCAACATGGCGGAGTATTTTATGGTTGTCACATTTACAACGCCATTATTTTTATCTACGCTTGAGTTAAATTTTGCACTGATCCAAGAAGAATTCGAGAAAATGGAAATAACATAGCAAATATGAATCAACAAAAATTTTAATTTTTTTTTTCTGAAATGTTTTATATAAAAATGTAGTTATGAACAAGATTATTTATTAATAAATTTGGTCCATATGAACGATAAGTTTCGAAAGTTATGATATTTATAATTAATACTAGGATTTTATCATGGCTCGCGCGCTCGCAATCGCCCCCCACCCCAGGGTGCCCCCCCCAAGGGTCCGATCCCCGAAGTGCGCCCCCCCCCCCAAGAGTGCCCCCCGAATGGTGCCCCCCCCCTAAGGGTGCCCCCCGAATGGTGCCCCCCCCAAGGGTCCGCCCCCCGAAGGGTCCCCCCCCCCCCCCCGAAGGGTCCCCCCCGAAGGGTGCCCCCCCCCCCGAAGGGTGCCCCCCCCGAAGGGTGCCCCCCCCGAAGGGTGCCCCCCTCCGAAGGGTGTCCCCCCCCCCAAGAGTGCCCCCCGAATGGTGCCCCCCCCCCCCCAAAGGTGCCCGCAGCCTTGGGGGACCTATGTTTTTGGAAAAGGACTTAGAATAATTCGGGCTCGGGACTTGGCGGAAAGGGGTGGGGCTAGCCCCAGCCCCTGGGGCTAGCCCCAAGCCTTTAGCCCCACCCCCTTCCGCCAAGCCCTGAGCCCGAATTATTCTAAGTCCCTCGATTCTTGACACGGCAGCGGCGAGATCTTTTTATAATATAGAGAGATAATAACAAGGTTACAAAATCGAGACTTGTCTATTGTTTTCATATTATTGTTTACCTTTGAAAAGCTTCTTTTCCAAGGAAGCCAGAATTAATCAACATACTTTCTTGCAGAAGTAGCTTCATAAAAGAAAATGAGAAAGAATTATTCCAGGTCTTCCCTTTTTAATCAAAATATAATTCCATTGCATCTAAATTAAATATTTTTCCATGAATGGCTCACAGAAAATTTAATTCTCGACTACCCGTACAATCGGGAAAAAAACCTCCACAACATCTTTGCAATTAATACAGAACGATATACACGCACAAGAAGACGAATGACAATTACAACAATAACAATGAATTGAAACGAAACAATAAATAGTGGAGTCACATATAACGTCACGATTAACGTGCAGTCTCTTCACCGTCGGTCTCTTCTCTCTTAACGCCAATTGCATTATATAAAATGGTTGAAAAAAATCAAAGATCGTGGCCCCATAAATACTCGTATAAAGGTTCTTCGTGATCGCTCGATCGATCCTCGAGCTCCTTCGTAAAGATATTCCCCCCCGCCGTGAGACTTCGGTCAAGTATGAACTTTTCTCTCTATCGAAACATTCGATCGTTGGCTACGTTGTCGTTGTCGTTGTCGTTGTCTTCTCGTAGTCGCCGATTGGGTAACCGGCACACGAACTCTCACTGTACGGAATCACCACCGATTTCTCGATAGTCACGTGGTCCCCGTCTCGCCCTAAGTAAAGTAGATAGTTTTGCCGATCAAGAACCGCAAACTTTACCGCGATCGATACTTGGGCTCAAACTGAGGTTAGAAAAAAAAGAAAAAAAATCATCTTATCTACTCCGACCGATCGCACGGGCGGAGAGAATTATCCGCCGGCAGAAATGCGTGAGAAAGTACCGAGTGCGGTGAGTCTAGTACATAGAGATCGTTTTTTTTTTTTTTTTTTTTTTTTAATGTATAGATGATAATATAATTTATGGCTGATGATCGCTCATTGTCTGCAGAGCCAAGTCAAGCCAGTAAATTTCTAAAGCCACTAACAGAGCACCTGGCCACTCGGAGATCCATGAATCCTGATGAATATACGCACTCGAGCTACCACATAAATTACAAATTGGATATATGGCATGTCTGCTAGTTGAAGTCGATCGGATTGTACGATAATTCTACCTATCATCACGTAACTCTAGAAAAACGAGACATTTCAATTTGTGGGAATATTAGTTACGAAATTTAATTACCTAACGTGCCATTTTTTTTTTTTTTTTTTTTTTTTTTTTCTAAAATTAAAATTACTATTTTTGGGTACAGTGGAACCTCGATTATACGAAAGCAGATTGAACAGTAATTTCGGGGACGAATTGTTGTTTATTTTGATCAAAATAGTAGTTTTGTTAATTTTTGTATATGTATATTTTGACCGTGATGTCTAATTCCTGCGATTTAAAATAAACGGAAAAAAATTGCAAGCGAATATTAAAATTAATATTCTATTCCGTTTTTAATTATTTTTTATTTATTTTTTGTTATATTCAATTTTATTTTAATTTCTTATATTTACCTATTTTTATATTTAGAATCTTTTAAAATCAATATTTAAAATGTAGAAGAAAAAAAAATAGAATATTTTCACCACAAAACGTAACGATAAATCGGTCAGTTTCACCACGTGAACCATCGAGACACGGTCAATTGTGACACGTGCTCGAGTTCGCACGTCAAACACTCTGCGGTTCAATATACACATGTACACCACGAATATAAAAAAAAGAAGAAAGAAAGAAAGAATAAAGGGCGACACTGAATAAAGCTTCCCTATGAAACCCATTCACCCTTGGCCCTACAAGTTTCACGCTTATTTTATCACTATCAGCTGCTCCCCATCGCGATTCTTTCCTTCGATATAGATTTTCGTCCATCCAACAACACACACACACACACACACACAATATCGGACACGGAAAATCCACCCCTTTCCCATTTAATCGAATCCTGTGCGTTCAAAGCTCTTGCGATCAGATCCAATATATACGTGTGTGTTCACTCAGCTTATACTGTGATCCACACGTTGCATTACGGTAATACTCGAGGTACTAGTAAACCGCGCTAAATCCCTGTAAGAGTTGGTGGTGGTTGTGAGGGGGGGGGGGGGGGGGAAGGGGGAGATATACAAAATGGGGTTACATCGAACGCGCATAATCTGTCGAGAGGCGAACCATTACCAGACTAAAAAAAAAAACGCTCCGTTTGGTACTCTATTCCGGTCGCCCTTGCGATATTAGACTATACAATAGCTATAGATATAGTTGAGAATTATTGTTTTTCAATTACATGTAAAAATGCGTTTTTTTTACATGAATTAAAAATACAAGATGTACCCACAATAGAATACCACTATATGCTGAATATTATTAGTATGCTTTTATTATATGCCAAATCTTAATAGTATGCTTTTATTATATGGTAAATATTAATGGTATGCTTTTATTATATGCCAAATATTAATGGTATGCTTTTATTGTATGCCAAATATTAATAGTATGCTTTTATTATACGCCAAATATTAATAGTATGCTTTTATTATATGCCAATTATTAATAGTATGCTTTTATTGTATGCCGTATATTAATAGTATGCTTTTATTATATGCCAAATATTATTAGTATGCTTTTATTATATGCTAAATATTAATGGCATGCTTTTATTATACGCCAAATATTAATAGTATGCTTTTATTATATGCCATATATTAATAGTATGCTTTTATTATATGTCAAATATTAATAGTATGCTTTTATTATATGTCAAATATTAATAGTATGCTTTTATTATATGCCAAATATTAGTAGTATGCTTTTATTATATGCCAAATATTATTAGTATGTTTTTATTATATGCCAAATATTAATAGTATGCTTTTATTGTATATCAAATATTAATGGTATGCTTTTATTATATGCCAAATATTAATAGTATGCTTTTATTATATGCCAAATACTATTAGTATGCTTTTATTATATGCCAAATATTAATAGTATGCTTTCATTATATGCCAAATATTAAGAGTATGCTTTTATTATATGCCAAATATTAATGGTATGCTTTTATTATATGCCAAATATTAATAGTATGCTTTTATTATATGCCAAATATTAATAGTATGCTTTTATTATATGCCGAATGCTAATAGTATGCTTTTATTATATGCCAAATGCTAATAGTATGCTTTTATTATATGCCAAATATTATTAGTATGCTTTTATTATATGCCAAATATTAATAGTATGCTTTTATTATATGTCAAATATTAATAGTATGCTTTTATTATATGCCAAATATTAATAGTATGCTTTTATTATATGCCAAATATTAATAGCATGCTTTTATTATATGCCAAATATTAATAGTATGCTTTTATTATATGCCAAATATTAATAGTATGCTTTTATTATATGCCAAACATTAATAGTATGCTTTTATTATATGCCCAATATTATTAGTATGCTTTTATTATATGCCAAATAGTAATAGTATGCTTTTATTATATGCCAAATATTAATAGTATGCTTTTATTGTATGCCAAATATTAATATGATGCTTTTATTATATGCAAAATATTAATAGTATGCTTTTATTATATGCCAAATATTAATAATATGCTTTTATTATATGCCAAACACTAAGAGTATGCTTTTATTAATATTTAAAAAAATCTGCGAAAAAAAAATTGAAAATTTATAATAACACAGTACAATTTTTTAAAAAATTTTATTAAAATTAAATTACGAAAATTTATTTTAAAAAATCGCATATTCTTCGAATGTAGCAAATATGCTAAATTAGCAGGTAAAGAGTTAGGTATAAATTGCATCTGTCTATAGAGTTTGATTTGCAAAAATTGAGTATGTAACAATTTTTTTAATAGAAAAATTACATACGTCATACCAGTTGCATTACGGTAATACTCGAGCCACTAGTAAACCACGCTAAATCCCTGTAAGAGTTGGCGGTGGTGGTAAGGGGGGAGATATACAGAATGGGGATACAGCGAACGCGCATAATCTGTCGAGAGGCTGGCCATTACCAGACTAAAAAAAAACGGTCCGTTTGGTCCTCTATTCCTGTTCCCCTTGCGATACTAGACTATACAGTAGCTATAGCTATAGGCTGCGACATATATCATTCCATACAGCGCCCATACTATACACTATATGCGGTCTCTCTGTAGCATTTAGCTTCTGTTGCTTCTCTACATCCAGTTTTCACCCCTCAGTCTCGTATATGTTCTCTCAGTATGCCAGTACGTTGCGGAAAATCTGTGAGCCCCCAGTGGGACCCCCAGTACTCGGAGCCCGCCCTGTTCCTGCTGAGGTATTAGTACAAATGTAATCTTACTTAAGCATATGTCGGTATGACTGATTGGGCAGACGACAGCGCGGATAAATAATAGCGAAGGGAGAAGAATTTCCCCTATTTCGTTCTGATACACGTACACTTATATGTTTTCGTTTTTTTTTCTCTCTTTTTATTTTTCTCGATGTAGCTATCTTTTACTAGCGATGATTGCTCTGGACAGCCACGAAATTGGAAAAGGGAGGATAATAAAAAAATTACACATGGATAACAGAGGAAAATAAAATTAGTTAGTTATGCACAATTTTTTTTTGGTTCAATAAATTTACTACTTATTTTATACAGTAGAAAAATCACTCGAAAAGTATCTCGAATAAAGCCTCACAAGCCTGTACTTATTGATTTGCTGCTTGATCGACTAATTATTAATAACACATAATTCTTCACATGTCACGATTCAAGAAACAAAATTTTTTTTTTACATTACTCAAAAAAAAAATTCCTTGTATTTATTTGCATTCGATTGCTGAAAATTGTTCCACAATTTAATAACAAAAACCAAAAGTTTATAATAATTATTTGTAATATTTGGATATTGAAAAAAGTTGCAAAGTTGAACTTTGCACATTGCTTCCGCATTTTTTTTTTTTTTTTCCACAAAGCGATCTCTATGAAGCTTATTTACTATTTTTGGCTTCCTCATAGCGGAAGCTTTGTGAAAAATGTAAATTAATGACAAAGGAATGTACGAAGTTCAACTTTGCAACTTATTTCGTTACTTTTCATTTTTTCAAAATTTCAAAATCATGTAAAATCTTAATCGCTTTACCGATCATTACCAAATTTTGTACAGCAGCGCTGAGTATTATTTATTGTCTGTATAAAATTTCAGCTGATTTGTTAATGTTTAACGTGAGTTAGAGCAAAACATAAATTTTTCAAAAAATTCAAAATCCTATATACTCCGAACCCCTTTACCGATCATCACCAAATTTGGTACATAGCAGCATTGCATGTTATTCTTCATCTGTAGAAAATATCAGTTGTTTTCGTGAGATTTTACAGGAGTTAGAGCAAAACGTAAATTTTTTGAAAAATTCAAAATCTCATAAAAACGGAACCTATTTGTAGATTCGCCCCCAATTTAATACCGATCCTTCTTTAAGGCTGCTTTATGTATAAAAAATTATTTAGCTCTATAGCTAAAAATTTGCGGGAGCTAGAGCGCGTACTGACATTTTTCGAAAATTGCAAAGTTAAATAAAATTTGAACATATTTTTGAATTTTTTTGAAAATTATCACAAGCAATGGTTATTGTCTGTATAAAATTTCAGCTGATTTGTTAATGTTTAACGTGAGTTAGAGCAAAACATAAATTTTTCAAAAAATTCAAAATCCTATATACTCCGAACCCCTTTACCGATCATCACCAAATTTGGTACATAGCAGCATTGCATGTTATTCTTCATCTGTAGAAAATATCAGTTGATTTCGTGAGATTTTACAGGAGTTAGAGCAAAACGTAAATTTTTTGAAAAATTCAAAATCTCATAAAAACGGAACCTATTTGTAGATTCGCCCCCAATTCAATACCGATCCTTCTTTAAGGCTGCTTTATGTATAAAAAATTATTTAGCTCTATAGCTAAAAATTTGCAGGAGCTAGAGCGCGTACTGACATTTTTCGAAAATTGCAAAGTTAAATAAAATTTGAACATATTTTTGAATTTTTTTGAAAATTATCACAAGCAATGGTTATTGTCTGTATAAAATTTCAGCTGATTTGTTAATGTTTAACGTGAGTTAGAGCAAAACATAAATTTTTCAAAAAATTCAAAATCCTATATACTCCGAACCCCTTTACCGATCATCACCAAATTTGGTACATAGCAGCATTGCATGTTATTCTTCATCTGTAGAAAATATCAGTTGATTTCGTGAGATTTTACAGGAGTTAGAGCAAAACGTAAATTTTTTGAAAAATTCAAAATCTCATAAAAACGGAACCTATTTGTAGATTCGCCCCCAATTCAATACCGATCCTTCTTTAAGGCTGCTTTATGTATAAAAAATTATTTAGCTCTATAGCTAAAAATTTGCAGGAGCTAGAGCGCGTACTGACATTTTTCGAAAATTGCAAAGTTAAATAAAATTTGAACATATTTTTGAATTTTTTTGAAAATTATCACAAGCAATGGTTATTGTCTGTATAAAATTTCAGCTGATTTGTTAATGTTTAACGTGAGTTAGAGCAAAACATAAATTTTTCAAAAAATTCAAAATCCTATATACTCCGAACCCCTTTACCGATCATCACCAAATTTGGTACATAGCAGCATTGCATGTTATTCTTCATCTGTAGAAAATATCAGTTGATTTCGTGAGATTTTACAGGAGTTAGAGCAAAACGTAAATTTTTTGAAAAATTCAAAATCTCATAAAAACGGAACCTATTTGTAGATTCGCCCCCAATTCAATACCGATCCTTCTTTAAGGCTGCTTTATGTATAAAAAATTATTTAGCTCTATAGCTAAAAATTTGCAGGAGCTAGAGCGCGTACTGACATTTTTCGAAAATTGCAAAGTTAAATAAAATTTGAACATATTTTTGAATTTTTTTGAAAATTATCACAAGCAATGGTTATTGTCTGTATAAAATTTCAGCTGATTTGTTAATGTTTAACGTGAGTTAGAGCAAAACATAAATTTTTCAAAAAATTCAAAATCCTATATACTCCGAACCCCTTTACCGATCATCACCAAATTTGGTACATAGCAGCATTGCATGTTATTCTTCATCTGTAGAAAATATCAGTTGATTTCGTGAGATTTTACAGGAGTTAGAGCAAAACGTAAATTTTTTGAAAAATTCAAAATCTCATAAAAACGGAACCTATTTGTAGATTCGCCCCCAATTCAATACCGATCCTTCTTTAAGGCTGCTTTATGTATAAAAAATTATTTAGCTCTATAGCTAAAAATTTGCAGGAGCTAGAGCGCGTACTGACATTTTTCGAAAATTGCAAAGTTAAATAAAATTTGAACATATTTTTGAATTTTTTTGAAAATTATCACAAGCAATGGTTATTGTCTGTATAAAATTTCAGCTGATTTGTTAATGTTTAACGTGAGTTAGAGCAAAACATAAATTTTTCAAAAAATTCAAAATCCTATATACTCCGAACCCCTTTACCGATCATCACCAAATTTGGTACATAGCAGCATTGCATGTTATTCTTCATCTGTAGAAAATATCAGTTGATTTCGTGAGATTTTACAGGAGTTAGAGCAAAACGTAAATTTTTTGAAAAATTCAAAATCTCATAAAAACGGAACCTATTTGTAGATTCGCCCCCAATTCAATACCGATCCTTCTTTAAGGCTGCTTTATGTATAAAAAATTATTTAGCTCTATAGCTAAAAATTTGCGGGAGCTAGAGCGCGTACTGACATTTTTCGAAAATTGCAAAGTTAAATAAAATTTGAAAATATTTTTGAATTTTTTTGAAAATTATCACAAGCAATGGCGTATACCTGCCGCACATGCGTGCCAAATTTTAGACCGAATGTTAAAGCCGTTCTTGAGATATGCAAGTTTGAATTTTGAATGCCGTTCACACACACACACACACACACACACACACACACACACACACACACACACACACACACACACACACACACACGCACGCACGCACGTACGCACGCACGCACGCACGCACGCACGCACGCACGCACGCACGCACGCACGCACGCACGCACGCACGCACGCACGCACGCACGCACGCACGCACGCACGCACGCACGCACGCACGCACGCACGCACGCACGCACGCACGCACGCACGCACGCACGCACGCACGCACGCACGCACGCACGCACGCACGCACGCACGCACGCACGCACGCACGCACGCACGCACGCACGCACGCACGCACGCACGCACGCACGCACGCACGCACGCACGCACGCACGCACGCACGCACGCACGCACGCACGCACGCACGCACGCACGCACGCACGCACGCACGCACGCACGCACGCACGCACGCACGCACGCACGCACGCACGCACGCACGCACGCACGCACGCACGCACGCACGCACGTACGCACGCACGCACGCACGCACGCACGCACGCACGCACGCACGCACGCACGCACGCACGCACGCACGCACGCACGCACGCACGCACGCACGCACGCACGCACGCACGCACGCACGCACGCACGCACGCACGCACGCACGCACGCACGCACGCACGCACGCACGCACGCACGCACGCACGCACGCACGCACGCACGCACGCACGCACGCACGCACGCACGCACGCACGCACGCACGCACGCACGCACGCACGCACGCACGCACGCACGCACGCACGCACGCACGCACGCACGCACGCACGCACGCACGCACGCACGCACGCACGCACGCACGCACGCACGCACGCACGCACGCACGCACGCACGCACGCACGCACGCACGCACGCACGCACGCACGCACGCACGCACGCACGCACACACACACACACACACACACACACACACACACACACACACACACACACACACATCCATACATACATTTTTTCTAAATCATTTTTCTCGACGTTTTAGACAATTTTAAGCATACTGACATGAAAATCTCGAAAAAAAAAATTTTCACGAAAACAAAGCTTCCTCTATGAGGAAGCAAAATTGTACGCAATTTTTTTTTCATGCAGAATGCTAACAATTTTTTTTTTTCATTTCATATTGGTCTTTTTATCTCGTTTCCAGCAGCGATGATAGCTCTGCAGGAGGGTAGAAAAAAATTGGTGAAAGGGAGAGTGGCAGATAGAATAATAAATAAAAAAATCACATATGGGTACCAATGGACATGTGATGAAAGGAACCTTCGAGGATGATGCTGGTAGCTTGATTGCGTCAATAGCCATCGATCCAGCCACTAAGTCCTCGTCCAAATTCGAATACACGCTCAAAGCTCGCTTTAGTTTCCTGGTTAGGCTATGTTCGCATGTGGCGTTTTCGTTCTCTCTTATTATAGCCCCGAGCACGCACATATATTCCCTCCACTCTCCAGTTTCATACGTAACGCAGTAAGACGAGCGCGAAGACCTGCATGTGTGTAGTGACAGAACTCGACAGCTAGCAGAGCCAGGCAACCGGGACGTGTGATGGAACGATCGGCGTACGGATAAAACCAAAGCAGAACACACCGATGGGGACCAAAGCACTACACGGTCGCTTCAATTTTCACACTCGGAAGAACGAATAGGTCGCTTCGAATTAATTCGATGACGGTCGAGGGAACGCTCTGTCGCAGTTAACAGAACGGTGTATCGATTCGTAAATTTTCTCGCCTGAGCAAAGCCATGAAGAGGTTTCTTTTATTATTCTTTTCTCCTGCGAGGAAATAAATTATTCTATTACGTCAATAAAATATGCCTAATTTCATTGAAGGTGATTGAGCAGAAAATCATCAAGATTGATTAGTAGGTAATCATTGTTATTTTGTTCTTTTTTAATAGATTTTATTTCGACAAAATATTTTTATTTTATCACGTCAATAAAATATGCCTAATTTCATTGAAGGTGATTGAGCAGAAAATCATCAAGATTGATTAGTAGATAATCATTGTTATTTTTTAATAGATTTTATTTCGACAAAATATTTTTATTTTATCACGTCAATAAGATATGCCTAATTTCATTGAAGGTGATTGAGCAGAAAATCATCAAGTTTGATTAGTAGATTATTATTATTATTTTGTTATTTTTTAATAGATTTTATTTCGACAAAATATTTTTATTTTATCACGTCAATAAAATATGCGTAATTTCATTGAAGGTGATTGAGCAGAAAATCATCAATATTGATTAGTAGATAATTATTGTTATTTTGTTATTTTTTAATAGATTTTATTTCGACAAAATATTTTAATTTTATCACGTCAATAAGATATGCCTAATTTCATTGAAGGTGATTGAGCAGAAAATCATCAAGATTGATTAGTAGATAATTATTATTATTTTGTTATTTTTTAATAGATTTTATTTCGACAAAATATTTTTATTTTATCACGTCAATAAGATATGCCTAATTTCATTGAAGGTGATTGAGCAGAAAATCATCAAGATTGATTAGTAGATAATCATTGTTATTTTGTTATTTTTTAATAGATTTTATTTCGACAAAATATTTTTATTTTATCACGTCAATAAGATATGCCTAATTTCATTGAAGGTGATTGAGCAGAAAATCATCAAGATTGATTAGTAGATAATTATTATTATTTTGTTATTTTTTAATAGATTTTATTTCGACAAAAAAATGTCCATTATTTTTAAATACTTATTTCTATTAGCGATTATTTTTTACAGATAACTTTATAATCGCTGCAGGTTATTATCATTAAATAGTAACTGCAAAATGAACCGTACTTTACTTGTCGAAATAATGGGGATTTGCAACACTGTTTACATGTTGTAGGTAGTTGCGATTCTGGAATAGACTGTAAAATAATATCTACGCAGGAGCTGCTGGTTTTGCTATCACGTCAAAAATGATTTGTTACTGCATCGATTTATTTCACTGCGTGAGCAAACTACGCCTGCTGTTATTTTAGGTCACACATGTCATGTAATAATACCTGAGTTACGATACACTTACATAATAATAGTAAACCTAATAAAAATACTTATTCATTCAGATTTTAAAAATTCCGAGAACGAAAATCACTCTTCACTTCAAAATATTACTAAATTCGATGATGATTCACGGCCTATTTTTCAAAATTGGTAAAACAAACGACAATTTTTGCTCCATATGGTTAAATTATTATTTTTTTAAATACACATACGAAATTATTATAATTACAAATAATTTAAGTTCGCTAACAAATCATTAATGGTCAGCACGATGAGATAAATTGTTTTTTTAATTTTTAATTTCTATTGAATTATTAATAATTATTGTTCCTCAAGTGCAGGAAAGAATTTATTTTTATGCCTCATAATCACGCGTCATTATTCAAGCGAAACTCGTCGACACGCACGGTACATCATCGTACAGACACGTCTCCGGGAATAACCGTGGAAAAACAATGTGTAACGTAACGCGAGACACGTGTCAGAGTGTTGGAGCTCGTTTTTCGTTGTCGTCCTCGTCTTCGTCACTCTCAATTTTTTTTTCTCTCGCCTTCGCCACCCTCCGGCTCGTCGCACGGTGTTTTTGTCTCGTTTTCATCATCATCATCCCTCGGCCTTCTCATCATGGACCTTTCCCATCTCTCTTCATCAGAGTACTTCATATATGAGGGTCTAGTGAAACATAACTCGAATTACTCGTTTCCGCGACTCGAGAACGATGCGGTAATTGGAGATAAGAAAGCCCGTGTCGCTCTGGCATTTCGTTATGTGTTTCTCGTCTCTCGCTTCTCTTTCTTTTTTTTTTTTTTTTTTTTCTATCATCGCCGCTCGTCGTTGGGACGTAATCGAATCGAGTGAAACGAGAGACTGGTAGACAGGGCGAGAGTCAGTGGCACGTGTCTCTCACGCAGGGCAAAGGAAACAAGGGGAAGAGCCGGTGGAAATGCGAGCTTAACGAGTCCCGCCGTTCCTTTTCCTGTGTCAGTGAGGATAAGCATAACATAAAAGACGAAGCTTGAAATTCGAAATTCCGGACATGAACACTGTTCTCCTCAAAAGCAGTGAAAGAAATGGAGAATAATTTTCTTAATACCGTCTAAAACACGTTTCATCAAACAGCCTTTATTTTTAGAGAAATTTTATTTTTACTTATTTTTTATCTTTTTTAGAATCTTATTTGTATATATATTTGAGAATAATTTTCTTAATCCCGTCTAAAACATGTTTCATCAAACAGCCTTTATTTTTATAGAAATTTTATTTTTACTTATTTTTTATCTTCTTTAGAATCTAATATGTATATATATTTGAGAATAATTTTCTTAATCCCGTCTAAAACATGTTTCATCAAACAGCCTTTATTTTTATTGAAATTTTATTTTTACTTATTTTTTATCTTTTTTAGAATCTAATTTGTATATATATTTGAGAATAATTTTCTTAATCCCGCCTAAAACATGTTTCATCAAACAGCCGTTATTTTTATAGAAATTTCTTTTTTTTTATTATATTTTATTTTTACTTATTTTTTATCTTTTTTAGAATCTAATTTGTATATATATTTGAGAATAATTTTCTTAATCCCGTCTAAAACATGTTTCATCAAACTGCCTTTATTTTTATAGATATTTTGTTTTTTTTATTAACTTTTATTTTTACTTATTTTTTATCTTTTTTAGAATCTAATTTGTATATATATTTGAGAATAATTTTCTTAATCCCGTCTAAAACATGTTTCATCAAACAGCCTTTATTTTTATAGAAAAACTTTTTTTTAATTAAATTTTATTTTTACTTTTTTATTATCTTTTTTAGAATCTAATTTATATATATATTTGAGAATAATTTTCTTAATCCCGTCTAAAACACGTTTCATCAAACAGCCTTTATTTTTATAGAAATTTCTTTTTTTGTTTATTCAATTTAATTTTTACTTATTTTTTATCTTTTTTAGAATCTAATTTGTATATATATTTGAGAATAATTTTCTTACTCCCGCCCAAAAAAACGATTCATCAAACAGCCTTTATTTTTATTGAAATTTTTTTTTTTAATTCAATTTTATTTTTACTTATTTTTTATCTTTTTTAGAATCTAATTTGTATATATATTTGAGAGTAATTTTCTTAATCCCGTCTAAAACATGTTTCATCAAACAGCCTTTATTTTTATAGAAATTTTTTTGATCATTAAATTTTATTTTTACTTATTTTTTTTTTTAGAATTTAATTTATATATATATTTGAGAGTAATTTTCTTAACCCCGTCTAAAACATGTTTCATCAAACAGCCTTTATTTTTATTGAAATTTTTTTTTTTAATTCAATTTTATTTTTACTTATTTTTTATCTTTTTTAGAATCTAATTTGTGTATATATTTGAGAATAATTTTCTTAATCCCGTCTAAAACATGTTTCATCAAACAGCCTTTATTTTTATAGAATTTTTTTTTTTATCAAATTTTATTTTTACTTATTTTTTAGGATCCAATTTGTATATATATTTGAGAATAATTTTCTTAATCCCGCCTACAACATGTTTCATCAAACAGCCTTTATTTTTAGAGAAATTTTTTTTTTTATTCAATTTTATTTTTACTTATTTTTTATCTTTTTTAGAATCTAATTTGTATATATATTTGAGAATAATTTTCTTAATCCCGCCTAAAACATGTTTCATCAAACAGCCTTTATTTTTATAGAAATTTTTTTTTTTTATTATAATTTATTTTTACTTATTTTTTATCTTTTTTAGAATCTAATTTGTATATATATTTAAGAATAATTTTCTTAATCCCATCTAAAACACGTTTCATCAAACAACCTTTATTTTTATAGAAATTTCTTTTTTTATTCAATTTTATTTTTACTTATTTTTTATCTTTTTTAGAATCTAATTTGTATATATATTTAAGAATAATTTTCTTAATCACGTCTAAAACACGTTTCATCAAACAACCTTTATTTTTATAGAAATTTCTTTTTTTATTCAATTTTATTTTTACTTATTTTTGTTTTTTTTAATGTATTTATATATATACTTTTTCATAGTTTATCACAAAAATTCTGAAAATAATTGAGAAATATTGCAATTCTATTCGATGCGCATCGTCCATTATTTATTTTATGAAACATTTCAGGATTAAGACGTGAAAATTGAAAAAGTGTATTTTTTAACAACTGCAATTGTATTTCACTATTTATCTTTAAGAATATAAAGTTAATTTAATTTTCCAACCTCTGAAAATAATTGAAATATTAATTCCACATTTATATTAACACTTTGGTATATTTTTTTTATTGAATAATTCGCACGGTAAAGTCAAACCCACCAATGTTCTCATTTCCACCGAAGGTTTTCGAAATAAAAATAATAAAACCCAAACGTAACTCCGAAACAATAAATAAAAATATATATATACATATAGAAGTGTTGCTAACACTCGTTAAAAAAAAAAAAGAAAAACCGCGGTCCATTTTGCGATGGCGTGCGGAGAAGCAGAGCGGTAAACCCCGAGGCGAAACGGTATATCGCATTTCGGAAACTCCGGTAGGGGGCGCGGTTGAGGAAGAGAGGTCGAAGTGAGAGTAGAGAACAGTAGAAGAAAAAGAAAAAATTCTGGACATAATGGCATGGGAACAAAAACTAGTTCCCGCGGAGTCGACTTCGACGAGAAGGCCCGTGGCTGCCACTGTTACGGAACAGCTTCGACAGCCAATCGTCCTTACAGTTTCAAAGCACACGCAGCAACCAGAGACCCACGACGATATCTTTGCTGCTACTGCTGTTGTTAGGGCAATGATCTGCCACTACACTCGACATATACCGCTTATTGACGGAAGTAAAAGTGTGTGCTGGTACCGGCAGCCAGTTCTCCACTCGTCGTCGTCGTCGTCGACGTCGTCTGGTCATTCCCTAAGGATTCCTTTACTCCCTCCTTGAAGAGAAGTGAGAGTGGTATGGTTTGATGATACACGTATAGAATCCTACAGATGTATATATATATATATTTATATATGGGTTATTCTTGGCCAGTTTATTAAGCGTTCAACTCTGACCCCTTCCAATTCACTCCATATTTTTTTCTACTGTTCTATATACTCGAAAATAAGCACTTAATTTTTTTTCGATTTTTTTTACTGCGACTTTGTTTTCATGAATTTTTTAAATAAAACATTTGCGGTTTAAGTAAACAATTTGAAATTCTCAAAAATTTTGTATTAGATATTTAGATATTTGCTATTCCATTTTTAACGGATTTTTTTTCGCAAAAATGGCTTAAATGGCTATTTTGTTTTCGAAAAAAAAACGGCTTAAAAAATCATCGTTTAAAAATTTTGATATCTAGTACAGAATTTTTTAGGATAATTTCGTATTTTTTAATTGGTCGGCAAGATTTTTGAGAATAATATCAAATTATCGGTAAAAATAATCGAAAAAAAATTTTAAGTGTTTTTTCGAGCATGTAGAATAGTATAAAAAATTATGAAGCTAATTGGAAGTGGTCGGAATTGAACGATTACTGAGTTGACCAGGAATACCCCATATATATGGTATTACTGTATTGTGCTATGTGGCACATAAGATCGCGAATCTGTGCCACGAGTGCCACAGTGCCGGCGTTGTCCCGAATGACGTAACCATGGGGTAGACTCGACATCGAGCCGCAAGACTCGTTCAGGCACGAAGAGACAATTGTCGTTCTTTCCTGCTTCGCTCGTTGCTTGTACTCGTCGACGACAACGACGACGACGACGATGCACCGCGAGACTGTTTTCTCTATAACTATGTTGTGCGTGGCCGGTTATGTATAGCGTACTGTGTAATGCGTGTTACTTGTTCGATGTCGCTGTTGTTGTTTGCAAGCAGTCGTTCAACCACAGCATGTGTCAGGCTGTGGTTGAATAGGTTGTAACAGCGGTAGATTTAAAAATATCTTCTGAAAATATAAGAAAAACAAATTGTATGTTTAGAAAAATAATCCTGCTGATGAAAGACAATTTTTTCTTTCGTTTTGCCGTATTCAAAGTATTATCCGTTTTGATTTTTATTGTTGCAACATTTGTAGTAACATGCTTAAGGTAGTTCTGTCGCTTCACGCTCACTTCGCATAAGTTTCCGAAAAATGAGAGCGAATTGCAAACACTTCTTGATGATATAAAAATCTGAAAAAAATCATGCATATTTAAGATACTTAAGACATTATTTCGACATAATAATAATTCCAAAATGTTATTAACAAATTGATGAAAAATAAAAATGTTCAACAAATCTTCCGACAAACTAATTTTTTTGTTTCGATGAAAATGATTAGTTCATTTTTCTGAATACGTATGAATTTTTTCAAATTTCTTTCTTTGTTTTGAACTTTGTGATTATTTCCATGTAAAAAATCGAAAAATTCTAAGCAAAGAGAAAAATATGAAAAAATTCATACGTACTCAGAAAAATGAACAAATCATTTTCACCGAATCAAAAAAATTAAGTTGTCGGAAAATTTGTTAAACAATTTTATTTTTCATCAATTTGTTAATAACATTTTGCAATTATTATTATGCCGAATTAATGTCTTCAGCATCTTTAATATGCATGATTTTTTACAGATTTTTATATCATCGAGAAGTGTTTGCAATTCGCTCTCATTTTTCGGAAACTTATGCGAAGTGAGCGTGAAGCGACAGAACTACCTTAATGTTGCTTGGCGTCTGGTTAATTTTTTTTTTCATTTTTCTGTTTCCCATGTGCGTTGAGAAAATGATACCTTTTGGAAACAAGCCTGCAAAGTAGAACCTTGCAAATTGCTTCCTCATTATTTCTCGCTTTTGACAAAGCTACCTCTATGAGTAAGTATGTTGATCAATTTTGGCTTCCTCATAGAGGAAGCTTTGTAAAAAGCGAGAAATAATGAGGAAGCAATTTGCAAGGTTCTACTTTGCAGGCTTGTTTGTGCTCTAGACTTTTTTCTAAAAATTCAAAGTGTCGAAGAATTTTAACCGTGCAACCGATTTTTTTCAAATTTGTACTAAAACCTTGTACCATAGTAGTCCATATGTGGGCCAAATTAGAACCCGGTATCTCGGAATTTGCACGAGCCAGTGCGAGAATGAGATTTTTCGAAAAATTCAAAATGCCATAAAATTTGAATAGCTGGACAGATCTGCGTCAAATTTGTACTTAAATATTTTTCGATAATAATCCATATGTGAACAAAATGTAAGATAATTCTGTGCAAAATTTCAAAATTTTTTTTTTCGTGCCGGCATTTTTTTTTTCATATTCACCAAAATCGAAGTTTACCGACATATGGATAGTTCCTTTCACTAAATTCATTATTAACAATCAATAATCGTGAAATCATGTCGAAAATTGCAGCCGAATATCTCAGATTTTACAGAGATGAAGTCTTTGAAGACATTTTTTTTAAAATTGAAATTGCAATAACATTGGAACCGCTTTACCGATTCTCTCCAAATTTGGTACAGATCATGGTTTTATGGTAGTCTATTTACGTACAAAATTTCAGCCCGATATCTCTCAATTTATGGAAGTTATAGCGTGAAAACGATTTGTTCAAAATTTTCAAAATGCTGTAAAATCTAAATTTTCGAACCGATTTGCGACAACTACAATCCCAAACAGTATTCTATGATAGCCCACTCGCGTGCCAAATTTGAAGAACATCCAATGAAAATTACGACAGTTATCGCGCGGCCAATGAAATCTGCACATACGCACACACACACACACACACACACACACACACATACAGACATTTCGTAAAAACCATTTTTCTCGACGTTTTATGACTTTCTGAGTGCACTGACATGAAAATTTCGAAAAAAAAAATTTTCATGAAAACAAAGCTTCCTCTATGAGGAAGCAAAAAGGTGTAATACGTTTCTAATGATGAGGTTATAACCAACTTTATATAAGGGGAGCTTGTAAATTTTGATAGAATAATTGGCTGCAAAGTTCTTGTCCGTTAAATCGATGAATGGTGGTTTGTAGTGGTTGGCAATAAGCTTGAGATCTACCCACTGTCCGGAATGCTTAAGCGCACCTACTGTAGAGACATAGAGAGGGAGTCCCCAGTCTCTGACAAGTATCCAGGTCCTAGAAGCAGCGGACAACAAGGGGACTCATACGCAGTGAGTCATACCATAGTTCTCCGATGTGGTTATTAATAAGCCTAGGCTCGCTGACGACCGTGCGAAAAATTCACGGATAGAACTTTCACTTCCGTTCCTTACGAGGAACAATGCAATGTTATGTACACGTTGGTTCTATCAAAGGGTTACGGAAGAATCTTTGATGGTAGGAATATTAGGATAAATTACATCAAGAAATTATCCGTCTATGGCATAATGAGAATTTGTTTTCCAAATTGATGAAATCAAATCCTATCAATACCATTAAATACAGGGGTAAACATCAAGAAGCCTGAAAACATGTGCATTGGCTTTAGGTAGAAAATAAATGCATGAAAGTAGCAAGTTGTTTTCTATCCAGTTAAGTAAACTTAACCTGAGTGTTCGCCCTATCCAAACTGTCCATAATAGGCCCTTTCTAGAGGTAGATCAAATGGACCAAGTCAATTCGTTATTTTTCCTTCCCTTCTCTACACATTCCCACTTTTGTTTTCCCTTTCTGTCAGAATGCCAAACGGCTCGGCAATAGGTGAAACGATTCGTCCGCTCGAAGCGAACAAACTCAGAACACAGCAGAACGTCTGGAGTTTGATGCAGCGACAGCTGTCAAAGCTCTACGACCTCTCGACCTCGTCCTCGTTCCCTCACACCCTCGTTCTATTCCAACCTATTCCATCACACAGCCAAGCACAGCAACAGTAGCCTCTGTTCTCTTGGTATCTAATGTTTTGGTTGCTAATGTACTCTGTTCCATCGTACACAGCCGGATTCGTCAGACATACAAGACGTCGACGACCGAGCTTCTAGTTCTAGACGCCAACCTCGAGCACAAACGAGTTGACGCAGACGCTTGCGAAGAAGGAAGAAGGTACAACAAGAGAAATAGCAAAACGGAATGGAAACCAAGATGTGGATGAAGAATATAGCTGCTGGGCGCCTTGATTTTGAAAGAGGAAGAAGGAAGACACGAAGGACAACCCAGTGTGATGAGCCAACGAAGATGCGATTCGTACGAAAGCAAAAGAGCAACGAAGACGTAGAGGTAAATGAAGAACACAACGATGAAGGAGAAGCTCACGATCTGGGTTCTGGAAGAGACAAGACTGGTTGTATCTTACCCAGAGAACGTTTGCCTTCCTACTTACAATTAGAAGACCGTGTCGTCGGTTGGTCCTTACCAACCGGGAGATAAAGCGAGAGAGAAGTGCAAGGCGCTCACGGTGAGTCACTCATCCTTCTTCTTCTTCTTCTTCGTCTTCATCGTTGCGAAGAAGGGAATCGTTACCAAGCTGGTACACAGTGAAAGGCTTTCAAAGTTCTTAAGCTGAGAGGGACAACACAGTTGTGAGGATGTGTAGCGGGTGTTAGGGACATTTCAGTCTTCTAGTTTTTCCGTTCATTCCCTTTCTGACCTCCGTTCTTGTCCTTTCTGTTCTCTTGATGTTCCATCTCTGTCGTGTTTATAAAATTCTGGATTCTTCGTCTCGGTTCTGTTCTCATGGGAGATTCTCGTCGCTGAGAGGGGCAGCACAGTTGTGGAGAATTTCAACGGATGTTAGGGACATTGCAGTCTTCTAGTTCTTCCGTTCTTTCCCTTTCTAACCTTCGGTCTTGTCCTTTCTCTTGTTCTCTTGATTTCTCTATCTCTGTCGCGTTTCAACAATTCTGGATTCTTCATCTCGGTTGTGCTCTCGTGGCAGATTCTCATAGCTGAGAGGTTCAACATAGTTGTGAGGATCTGTAGCGGGTGTTAGGGACATTTCAGTCTTCTAGTTCTTTCGTTCTTTCCCTTTCTAACCTGCACTGTTGTCCTTTCTCTTGTCTTGTTGATTTTCCATCTCTGTCGCGTTTCAACAATTCTGGATTCTTCGTCTCGGTTCTGCTCTCGTGGCACACAAGAGAACAGAGGTAAGAAAGCGGTAGCACTATCTTGGAACTCTCTGTGGTCGAGCCGAGTTTCGCCTCGGTACGCACACTATGATACCAACGCGATGTAAATTAAACTGCGGTCTCAGCGGCGTGCGCGCTGTTGCCCCTCTCGTGGTATATACCACCAACGCCAACAGAAGAAGCTTCCAACACGAGCGACGATGAAAACGTTAGAGAGAAACAAGCAGGCAAAGGACACGAGAGAAACGAATGCCGTGAAGAGCTTGTGCTGCTGCTGCTGCTGCTGGCCGTTTGCTATCTCGCTCATTCTGCGGTTGGATTCGTTTTAATGAAAACGTTGACACGCTACCGCTGAGTGTGCGGCGGTAATGGCACGAGACAAGCGTATGCGGACCACAGATTAAAACAGGAACGAGAAAATCTTGCATCACGTACGAGCTGAATCTTTTACTTCCACAATTAAAATCTTTATTCCGCTTCATTTCGGATATGAAGTTTTGCGCTCACTGTATATAATGACTAATAGGGTTTTCAAAGGTACGAACGGATTTTTATGTCGGAATTGACAATCATCTAAAGTTAATTCCTCTCGGATTTTTAACCTTTCGCAAAGTCATCGCTTTGAGAAAGTTTATCAATTTTCGTACGTATTAAAATAAAAAAATGGGTACGCTGTGGAATCAGATATTCGCTTTCGCTTAGACAATCTATCAGAGCTTTTTTATTCATTCGCCTACTCGATAGTGGATGGTGGATGAACTTTTCAACAAGCGTTGCTCACAGACATCACTGTGAACTCTCGAAAATTCCGTTTGCCGTACCGGTACCTATGTACCGAAGTTTGTCTGAATCGCCAATACCATATTAACATACCACACGGGGTATTCACAACTAAATGCGATTTAAATTCAGTTCCACACTTTTTATATCATTGTAATATCTCACAAGATTTCATTAAACATAGTTTTAGCGTTACCATTAAAATTAGAATCTGAAGAAATTTCATTTGGGAGCAAATTACGATATGCGGTAACGTCTCGAAGCCAAGAACTTAAAAAAACTTTGTTGCCGTAAAAAACGACGTTATTTTAAACGCATCGCGCCACCGCCTCGCTTACTTTTATAGAGTGCGAATCTTTACTATTCTGCCATCGTCACTCTTACTTTTATGGAGTACAAACCCTTGACCCGCCCCTTTCAAATTATTACTCTTTGTGGGCTAAATTTGGTTTAGAAACGATTAAACGTTTAGGTACGTATTAAAATTGTAATTTGACAATTTGAAGTTTGGACGACTTAGCTTGTTCACATAATTTTGTGTTTTAGATAAATTTCAAAATCTTGATGGCGTGATTATATCCAACGCAAAAACAGGCTATTCCATTTCCTGGAAAACCAGAGGCTTGATTTTATTGAATCTTGAAGTCGTTTTATTGGTTTCCGGATTGGTTGGTGAGACTGATGTAGCTTAAGCGAAGCGTAAACCATAAATGTTCAAAATGAAAACGGTTTATTTGAGCTTGACACATTTGGGTTGAAATTACTGTTGTGGAAAGTAAAACCGATTAAATATGAACCTCTGAAAACTGTTGCGAAAATTTAATCGTTAAAGTCTTTCGACTAAGAATACACACATTCCTGGGAGGCTTTGATTTCAACTGGTCGTTGGATTTTGCATTTGTCGTACTGGCTTCAACGCATCCGACAGTTACCGACAACAGCGTGCGATACGACATAGCAAAATGTTGCACGTAATGGACTGCTCCGTCTGTCTACTAAAAATATATGCTTCACATGCATATACAAATACTTTGAATTTTTCACACGGCAGAAGAGAAACGAAAAGCGACCTAACGCGCTTTATCCATCGCCCGAGTGGTTTTTTATCCCGGTGGTGATAATACGAACGGGCGAAAATCCTTTTATCCTCTTTCTCCTCTATTTTTCTCGCTGTTCTAACTTTTTTCTTCTCTCTTCATATCCGTCACTCATTGTCAGACCACTAGCTATGCGCTCGCTGGGCCACAAATGAATCCGTTTTTCGTCAAAGGTGTCTCACGAGAGTTTGATGCAATTCCTTGTAACACGCAAAGAAAGACACACCGACCGCATTTTACTACTATCCTCATTTTTTTTAAATCCAATTCTTGGATAAGTTGTAAGCAAAAGCTACGTTGGTAATAGCAACAAAAAAATCTTTAGGTTGAATTGTCAGAAAAAGATATTTATGTTGAACTGCCAAAAGAAATATTATGTGGATCTTTAAAAAATAATGTTGGTTGAAGTGTCGAAAAAATATTAAGTTTTAATTTCCTAAAAAAAAATCTAGGTTGAAGTGTCGAAAAATAAAGTCTTCAGGTTGAAGTTAACTATCCTCATGTAACGGTGAAAATCAATAAGCGATTTTCAGCTGGAGGCTCACGTCGGAATTTTGCCATTTAAAAAACTGATTGCATGTCTTCAACTAGTGATAAACCGTTTTACAAGCATCCATTCCACTCGCGTGTTTTATGCTACATTCTCGAATGAAGTAACTGACTGACGTAGGTAATTAAGAACGTCTTTACACCTCTAGTAACTAGTCCAGTAGTAATATCGATGTGCAGCTTCGTCTAGGCGTCCTTGCAACTATTTCTCACCGAACAATTGCTCCAGCTTGTCATTTCTTCCTAAGCTTCTATCCCAAGAAGAAAAATACATTCTCCTTCTCCTTTTTCTCTGTGGGCAACAACACAAATGTTTCTAATTTACTTCTTCCCATTTTGTAATTATCCACCTTCACCTCGAGATATTACAAAAAAAAAAAAACCCATTCCAAGTGTGTATGTTAAGACTACCACACACATATCCACGGAACGAAACGTTTCTCAGTGGGTAAGGCCAGGAATTTTCATCGGCCATGACCAATACGACTACATACAGGATTTCGAAGTAGCAAGAGTCTCTCTTCTCTCTGCCGTTCGACAAGGTAACGCCCGATGACCTCAATGAGGTTCCCGCGGGCGTAAAACTCCGGACCATTCGGTGTCTTCATGTCAGTTTCTCAGTGCGATGCTCGCAGAATTATAGACGCGGTATTATTTCACTCCTGCACAATGCCTCAACTTAAAAAATCATAAAACTCTCATATGGTATAACTATAGTTACAGAAAATCTTCGTTTTTTTTTCGTTTCGCAACGAGACGTTGAATTTAAATAATATTCTAATATACAATCGAGGCCCATAGGGGATAGGATACTCGTGCTACTGCTTTTGCTGCTGCTGTATATTAAAATATTCATATCGATATTCAGATATACCCGAGCGAATAATTTAACTGGAGAGAAGACACACGTTATTACGACGACGTGCTTTGTTCACGTGTCATTGAAATTAGTATTTATCGTGACTTTTGTGACGAGCATAAAAAGTTCCCACAGACTGATGCTGTGTATGGCAACGTTATTTGTACGTTTACATTCGTTGCAAAATAATTTCCTTGCTTACGTGGCCTACAGAAGCATGGGAGAGTAGATAGATAGTTATAAGTTGTAATAGCGAGAAGGGTGACGCAATTAGCGTCCTTGTCGATAATGGCCGAGAGGTGCTGGTCGTGTGGCAGCACTGCCAACGGCACAGGATAATGTCAGAAGAAAAGTAATCTAGACAAGCGTCAGGCTGTGCGACGGCTGTGAGAAAATATAATCCGGGCGGCAAGAGAACTGCTGCAATAGTAGCATCAGCAATGACGATGAAGCGCGCGTTCGGCCCGTTTATGCATCGCAAAGAGAGGAGGCGAGAACACGAACGATGTGCAACTCGATTACCTTGCGAATATTTTGATACGCTGCTCGCACGGCATCCGGAGTGAACGCGCGGGAATCGATTGACTAGCGCGTACGAGATGTGTGAAAGAAAAAAGAAAAAAAAAACGAGACTCAACCATAGCTCCAGCATCAGTTTTCCAGCGGTACATTCAAAGCAGTGAAGGAAAATCCGCTATTTTCCGACGTGTAAAATGGATTTTTTCCTCTTTTTATTAACCATCCAACGGTCAAGCCCTCTTCCCGATGATTTTTTTCTTTTTCATGTTGGACACTTTACCGAATGAAAATAGTGGATGAAAGGCACTTTTGAAAAATTGACATTTAACATTTTTACGTGTGAACTCGCTTTTCGTTACAAAAGTTAAATGGAGGTTAAAGTCCTAATGGAATTTAGCTGGTTGTAAAATTTTACTAGAATTTTTGGAATGGAATTTAGCTGGTTGTAAAATTTTACTAGAATTTTTGGTATTGAAATTATTAAAGATAGTAAAATATTTCGAAATTTCGTCAGATGTTTAAAATGAATTAATATGGATAAGTACATTCATAAAAAAATGATGAACTAATTGGTGAATGAAACATACGTTCGTTCATTAATTAATTAAATAAACTCCTGGCAGGGAAATTCAAATTACTACCTCTCGTTTGCTCATCGACGTTATAAGCAAATCGGGGAAAAAAATCCGTTACTTTTCATCCGGTTGATAATCGACGATTTTTGCTTTGTTTTTAAATAAGTTTAGGACTATGCGAAAGCGCATTATTTTGAAAAAAAGAGCTGATAAACTATTTGGTAGACGGATAGAACAATACGTTCGTCTGTCAGCTAACGAATGTCTGACGGGGAGCCGGAAATTTCGCGCGCCACAATAACGTGGTGCTCCTGGTAAACATAGAGAAACTCCGTTGCAGCGTGCTGGGAATGTAGATACACCGATGGTCTGTGCAATTAAAAATTTATTCGCGAACTTTTTCAATGGATCGGAGTTGGCGCCCACGGTTGTTTCAATGCTCGCAGGTAGAAGTAACAATCGGCAGGTATTTTTAGAGGAGCCAATGCTCTCAACCACTGTCTGCCTACGCTTTGGAATCAGATATTCGCTTTCGCTTAGACAATCTATCAGAGCTTTTTTTTTCGTTCGTTTACTCGACAGTGGATTGTGGATGAACTTTTCAACAAGCGTTGCTCACAGACATCACTGTGAACTCTCGAAAATTCCGTTTGCCGTACCGGTACGTATGTACCGAAGTTTGTCTGAATCGCCAATACCATATTAACATACCATACGGGGTATTCACAACTAAATGCGATTTAAATTCAGTTCCACACTTTTTATATCATTGTAATATCTCACAAGATTTCATTAAACATAGTTTTAGCGTTACCATTAAAATTAGAATCTGAAGAAATTTCATTTGGGAGCAAATCACGAGATGCGGTAACGTCTCGAAGCCAAGAACTTAAAAAAACTTTGTTGCCGTAAAAAACGACGTTATTTTAAACCCATCGCGCCACCGCCTCGCTTACTTTTATAGAGTGCGAACCTTTACTGTTCTGCCATCGTCACTCTTACTTTTATGGAGTACAAACCCTTGACCCGCCCCTTTCAAATTAGTACTCTTTGTGGGCTAAATTTGGATTAGAAACGATTACGCAGAGATGTCGCCAGGGGAATCAAATTTGGTCGGAATGTTCAATGTAATCGAGATGGAAAACAAAGAAGCCATATCGATATAGCGGCGGTCTTTGCACGCGCATTCCGCATCGACGAGCACAGAGAGCAGGAGAGATCAGAAGGAGATCGTCGCCGTGCAGCATGCAACAGAGCAGCGACGGCGGCAGCAGCAGCAGCAGCAGCACACTTTCGATATTCCGCCCAAGGTGAACCTCGTATACACGAGTGAATTACGATCGAGCAACTAGTTCACGGCGAGAGCGGCTCGTGGAGTTCCACCACCCACGCCAGCGTCAGCACATAGCTATTATACTGTACTATATGCGCCGTGGATACATTGGTATAAGCAGTTCTTCGATCTTTTGCTCTCTCTCGACGATCCTGTTTCACCGCGCGTGGTGTACTGATATCCTGGCACGTTTACCTATAGCCGTTGTACCTACGTACTTTCCTGCCTACTTAACTTCTCGGTAGACCGAGTTACATATCGATGGGACGCGACGATATCCAGAGCCACGATCGTTTTGCCACTCGTTAACCCACCAGTCCATAACGTTTGGTTTCCGGTCGTTTTGCCTTTGTTTCTGTTGTTTACAAAGTATATGGAAGGTATAAGAAAGTATATTGTGGAGCATAAAATGCGATTACTAGCTTGGATAGAGGTGCTTGTTAAATATGTGCCCGATTAGTGGAGACGATATGGGCAAAATATGTCTACGTTTGAAAAATTGATCAAACATTCATAAAGGTACGAACATTAAGAAAGAAAAAGGTTTACTTGGGAAAATCAGCAAAAATCAATTGATGCCATCACCCAAAAACCCCTTCAATGTTTCTTAAGTTATCAGCTAATCAATTTTTCCTTTTCGTCGTGAATATAATCCTAGCGTCAATTTAATTTCCATTGAAATAATACAGTACTTATGAACCATTCTTCTCATCTCGTGCGTTTGTTTCTTCCGGTCAGATCGTTACAAGAGAACATAAGACGGGTCGACGAATTCCCAAAAGCCTTTTGCGGACATGAAGAGCAGAGGTAAGATTGCGGCGTTGAAGAGACAGACTGGTAGCTCGTCCGGTGGAAGAGGTCCGGTCAGCAGCAGTAGGTATCAAGCAACGGGGCATAACTCTGCATAACAAGCCGCGGGACCGGCAGACAGAATGAGGATAAAGATTTAAAAAAAGCAAAAGTTGAAGAGGGAAGGGATGTTTGAGATACGTGTGCAACCGGGAGGAGAGCGATGGTAGAAAAGGACAAGGGAGAAAGAGCGAAGAAGCTCTGTCCTGGCAAGACAGGTAGCTGGACATCAGGCCCGGAATCTAAGGGCACGGGGGAGGGCGATAAAGGGAAGGAGGGAGAAAGCGAGTGGATAACAGAGTTGATTCAGTGGAAGGAAAAGAAGAAGGAGGCCGAAGGAGGGAAAGAGAATGAGAAAAGTTGCAGAGTCGAAACGAGATCAGGATAGGGACGGGGAAGGGATGTGCAAGGGAGAAGGAATGAAAGGAACGAGATGTAACTGGTGAAGGGAGATATCACGATTGAGAAATTGAGGGCAAGAGAGGAAGATGCCAGATGTGGGGAGAGACAGTGAAAGAAGAAGGTGATGGTGCTGGAAAGAAGAAGATGGGGAAGGAAGGTTTCGAGATACAACCCGAACAAACTACCTAGGCATCAGAGAGATGGTAGAAGGAGCAACAACAAGCAGGCGCATCAGCAGCCAGGTGTGAGGAGATCACAGAAGATCGGTGAAAGATCCAAGGAGACTCAAGGATGGTTCTTCGGCAAGGAAGGAAGAGCGAGATAGACAGGGATCATGGGGGTGGGAAGGGAGGAAGAGAAGAAGGGAAGGAGCGGATTGCAGTGGCGAAGGATGCTAACAGCCGCAAACGAGTCTGGACGAGGGATCCCCAACGTCCACCTTGGCGGCAGCGGCAGCGCAAAAACACCTGCCTTCGTCTCTCTCTCCGCTACTCTGGCCCTTTGCATCTTTCTCTCTGACTCTCGCACGCATTCTCCTCACTCGTTTTGCCTCTATCACTACACCACACCCAAATTTAACGTTGTACATGAAAGGGACACTCACTGGCACACGAGGGAGACGTTTAATTACTCATTCGGGTGGAAATTAACGGATTGCTGTAGTAGATCCTTTAATCTGTTTTTGGATGAATTCGTTTATTAAACCGAGTTGAATTATTTGGCCTATGTTCATCAGCAACAAAGTGATACGATTCTCAAGTGTTTGTTTGACTGACTTTCAGGTTTTATAATAAATTCAGGCAAACTATTTTTCAAGATTCTTGATACAGTAGAACTTCGATCATCTGAACATAGTTTTATTAAATATATCCCGGCATATTTCAAATTAATTATACTCGTATTTTATTTTTAATACTGCTTTTCTTTCATAATACGAATAAAACATTTGATTTGAATGCAGGCTTTTTTGTATGACATCACAACTAAGACAAGTAAATACGAATGACGTAGTGCTAACGTTAAAATTATTTCCCTCGTCGTGCTTTTCACAAAGCACAGAGTCTCATGTACAAGCACAAAGATATCTGGGTTAGCGGAGCAATCTAGGCAGAGTAGTAGGAACCGAGGCTAGCGAGGGTATACATCCTAAAATAATAAAATATCCTTTGCACCCTCTTGGCGAGCACGTGCGGCAGTCGGAGAGATGGCTAGGAAGAAGGAAGTCGTTTAGAGCAGCACACACTGCAGTGCTTGTGTGTCTACATTGGTACGAGGCAAGAGTGCAACGCTGTTGGGCTCTACCCTCGCTCGCTTACTTGCTTGGTCGTGTGTACAGGTGTGCAGAGGACCGAGTAAATTGCAGCCTTGAAATTACGGGCGTTGGGACGCCAGGCAAAGGCGTAGTGCCAAGGTACTACACCGTCATCCAAGTGTATACCGGTATAAAGCTACGTGAACACCATGTGCAAGAGAGTAAAAGATGGTTTTAGTAGTGGTGAACGGTGAGAGCTCGAGGCACACCAAGACTTTTGGCAAAACCTCCGGCCGCCCCATGATCTCGGTGTTGTTAATGTCGCGCAATTGCCACGGTGGACAGGGCGCTCTCACCGCCTTCTTCCTTTTCCATCTCTTTTTACCCTCTTCCTTTCGGTCCTCACCTCTGCTGAGGTCCTCTTCTCTGCTCTCTGGTCTACTCGCTGCAGTTAATGAAATTTTAGCCGTCGGGGTGGCTGAGAACCGGGCAAAGGGAGAGAGAACACGTGAAGGTGAAGGGAAGGAAAGACAAGGAGGGGAAAGGAGGGAAAGGAGGCATGTTGGGGACCTCCGACGAAAAGGGAAACGAAGAGGAATGAGAGGGAAAATGTAGAAAGAGAGTGAAAGAGAGGAGAGGGCTGAAAAGAGGCCTCGAGGGAAAACTAGAAGGAGAGATTGCGTAAACAAATTAGCAAAGCAGCGCCCGCGCAAAGTCGAGAGATCCGGGGCTGTGGCACTTGCTCCCTCACATGCTATGTGTGTATATGTGTGTGAGCCATGGCTGCCAAGCCATCGGCGCGTAAATGCTCAGCGCAAACTTGTACGCACTCAGACTCTCGACCCGTTCCATGTTCACCGTGTCCCAGAGCAACCGTGTTGTACAGGGGGCGCATGGTTGGCTTGTCGTCACCGACGATGAGGATGTGAGGACAACCACGACCAAGTCTGCGTGTGTACTTACATATTTACGCAATTACGCGAATTCTGTCAACACACGCGTGCTGAAGCAGTCAAATGAACGTCGTACAGGCATTTAGATATATATATTATGTATATCCATAACAAAAACGACCCCGGTCGGTAGAAATCCACTCGTGGACACTTTGTTTCAAGACATTTGGGTAGGACCTCATTTTTTTTTCTCGCCAGTACCATATTAACATACCATACAGGGAATTCAAACTAAATTCGATTTAAATTCAGTTCCAAACTTTTTATGTTATTGTAATATATCACAAGATTTTATTAAAAATGGTCTTAGAATTTTTTCAAATTAGAATTTGAAGGCATTTGAATCAGGAGTAAATCAAGAAACGCGGTAACGTCTCGAAGTCGAGAACTTACAGAAACATTTGTTGTACTATTCCGAGTGGAATAAATCCCACACGTAAAATTGTATTAATGACGTCTTGAAAGAAACAGATATTATCAATTATAGCGAATATAATATACACATTTGTACAGCGACCGGATGCTCAGAGTGAACCTGAGTGAAACGGTAGTTACGCCCTCCGTCTCGGGTCACGGTAAGCTCGTCTCTGCTCCACCTCAACTCTCGTTAGTACTCTCGTTGCTTGATTCGATTTAAACGTCGGACGCCTCTTGTTTGCCTAGCCATTAATGCCCGGCGATACTATATGCCGTCCGGGTTCGTCCCCTCGTTGCTACCGTCATAATATACATATTTAACAACGACGAGCTGGCTGCTTCGGTTCTGCAGACGAAGACTCCGCCGGTTATTAATATTAATACGTTAGAGACATTGAGAAGGAGGAAGGAGTAGGAATTAAAGTGAAAGAGCGAATAGGGTGCAACCAACTTTTCGTCGGTCTGCGAAAACCAAGGGGAACCACCGTTTCAGCCTGGAACACAATTAATTATGCGCCCTCAGGCTTACTCTTCGTCTCTTTTACTTCCACTTGTTTTCTTACGTTTTTCCCTTTTTTTACGAGGCCCCGAAGCACTCGACGTGTACCGTAACTACGAGCTTTTGCATCAACCCCCTGCGACTCACTTTCACTTGTTTCTCCCCATCTAACACCCACTACCAGACTTCGCTCCGGTTTCGTTTACTAATTTTCCCTCTGTTTCGCTTTGTTTCAGGTAAGTGCCAAAACGGGACTCGTTTTAGCTGCTTTTTCATTCGCAAGTGGCGAAGTATAATATTCTCCAGAGACTCGACGTTCAAAGACCTGCAGATAAGTTAATTTCTTTTCATTGCTACTTCGTGATACACAGTCAGCATTTTAACTGCTTGAATTGTATGTAAATTTAATTGACCATTCAATTTAAAATTAAAATCGTACAGAGCGAAGATTTAGACGAATTGTAACATCGCCTTTTATTTTTAAACAATACCAAGCGCACACTGTTGGGAAAATAAAAACACACTGAAAAGAGTAATCAAATTTACAACATGTAGGTTGACATTCAAGTAAAAAGGAATTTACATACATTGTTTCAAGATTCATTTTTTGAGCAACATAATTTATGTATTAAAATATTTTTATAAACAGGTCCTTAAAAAAAATCTCCACTCGTGTATTATTTAAATCAGATTTTATTTTTCCCACTACAGAAAAATAATTTTTCTACTGCTGGTGTAATTTAAGGGGATGGAGTCAGGTCGAAAAAATTGAATTTGGAAATTCAATATCATCCAAATCCTATTGCATATAAAAATGCCCAACGGACTATATTGTTGGTACTGGATTAAAGGATTTTTTACTGTCGTCTGACTTGCATATACTTTTAAATATTATCTTAAGCAAAGATCTTTGGTTTTCCATTCTGCGTATGATTCAGATCAAACTACTAGGCAAATTGGAATGGTTGACATCTCATTTTCTTCTTTATGAACAGATACACCGGCTAAATGGAGCAAATGTTAATAAAATGTAATATTTTTTAAGTAACATAATTATTAATAAATAAATTTTATGCTATTTTCTAAGTCCGTGATTAACTTTGCTTTCAGAGTGAAATAAAATAGTTTGCTCCATTTAGCCGGTGTATCTTTTCATGAAGAAGAAAATGAGACGTCAATGATTCCAATCTGCCTAGTAGTTTGATCTGAATCATGCGCAGAATGGAAAACCTAAGAACTTTGCTTAAGATAATATTGAAAAGCATATGCAAGTCGGACGACAGTAAAAAATTCTTTCATCGAGCACCAACAATATAGTGCATTGGGCATTTTTATATGCAATACGATTTGGATGATATTGAATTTCCAAAATTAATTTTTTTGACCTGACTCCCTCCCCTTAAGGGCATGAACAATTTTCAAATATTTTCATACACAAATAGTGATCTAATAATCGATATCTCCCAATTGTACCAAAGAAATGAAGGATCTGTTGGACACGATAATTTCTAACACCAGTTTAGCAGCAGTTGCACCAGAATCGACGCTTTTGAAGCCAAGCCATGATAATTGAAATAGTCAGAGAGTCCTGTTCGAAAAGCCAGAAGGGCGAGACACAAAGCATGGAAGCGATGAGAATAGAGTGAGGAGCGGGTAGAACACGAAAGCATAGAGGCTCGAAGCTCGGGCGATTGGCTACCGTTGCTAATGAAGAGCTCAGGGCTAAGTAGCCTATAACCCGTTCTATCCTCATTCCCCCGCTCGCTTTCAGTCCTGATCCTCGCTCGTAGTCCTCTCTACTCGCTTTCGTCCCCGCTGTGTGTCCGTCTGCCCTGCATGTCGCGCCCGTTACATATGTATTACCTTCCCGTCCTTTTGTTCACTGTCCGGTATACCTTCTACAGCACGTGTGCATACCGCCTGTGTATTTGTGCATCTCTGCGAGACAGAATATACACTTGCATTCAGGATGAGACCTCGTATGTGACGCTCGTGTTCGCCATGGTATCAATTAAATCAGTGATTAGTGAACCTTTCGTAACTGCGACTCTCCGTTCAACACCCATAAGCTCCTAAAAACTTCCCTTTGA
The DNA here is from genome assembly GCA_963970395.1 of Ephialtes manifestator. NCBI lineage: Eukaryota > Metazoa > Arthropoda > Insecta > Hymenoptera > Ichneumonidae > Ephialtes > Ephialtes manifestator. The sequence continues at coordinate 5,561,608 of OZ019969.1, read as the reverse complement.
TTCTCGACCCAAATGCAGAATGTGTATTAAAATCATTTCACAAATTTATTTTTTATTTTATTTTGTTTACGTGACAAAAATAATAATTACAAGTTTTTTATGGCTAGAATATATAACTTAAGAACGACTTACTTGAGGACTAAGAGAGATTAGCTAACACCGTATGGCTTTTGGTTATAAAAAAAAGTTTGAAGAATTTTAGGTCGAACTCGTATCAAAATATTTGAATCTATCAGGAAAAAAGTTTTTAGGTTCCCCAGTCATAAAAAATCGTTAACCTTCAATTTTTTAATAAAAGAAAAAAACAATTGAAAATTCGATAACATAGATTTGTTAAGATATTGAAAACATGAATTCAGGGTCCGGAACGTTACTTATTAAAAGTAATTCGTTACCGTTACTTCTTGTGAAAAAGTGACGCGTTACCGTTACCGTTACACCTTGTGAAAAAATAATGCGTTACCGTTATCGTTACTGAAAATGTAACGGTTCCGTTACTTTTCGTTATTTTAAAACATATTAATCATATAACAAATTTAGACGTATATCACTATTAACGAGTAGAATGAAGGACAATATCGAAAAAACGAATAATTCAGAGGAAGCGTTTATTATCGTTGAGCAAGTAGCTTTCGTTTATTTTCGTTGGTATCTCGCCTCTTAGAGGGAATTCGAACAGCTACTTGTTAACCAACATTTTGTATCTCAAAAAGTAACGATAAAGTAACGGCAATTTCGTTACTTGTTACAAAAAAATTGTAACGAGCGTTGTCTTAGAATTACACGAATAAAAATGTAACGACATTACCGACTGTTACCACCACAAAGTAACGAATTCACTAACCACGTTACAAGTAACGCGTTACTTCCGAACCCTGTATGAATTTATTTTTTTGTGTTTTATATTTTTTTGAATATTGAAAAAATAACGCGTTACCGTTATCGTTACTGAAAATGTAACGCTTCCGTTACTTTTCGTTACTTTAAAACATATTAATCATATAACAAATTTAGACGTATATCATTATTAACGAGTAGAATGAAGGACAATAACGAGAAAACGAATAATTCAGAGGAAGCGTTTATTAACGTTGCGCAAGTAGCTTTCGTTCATTTTCGTTGGTATCTCGCCTCTTAGAGGGAATTCGAACAGCTACTTGTTAACCAACATTTTGTATCTCAAAAAGTAACGATAAAGTAACGGCAATTTCGTTACTTGTTACAAAAAAATTGTAACGAGCGTTGTCTTAGAATAAAATGTAACGACGTTACCGACCGTTACCACCAAAAAGTAACGAATTCACCAACGACGTTACTAGTAACGCGTTACTTCCGAACCCTGTATGAATTTATTTTTTTGTTTTATATTTTTTTGAATATTAAATATGAATTTAATTTGTATAAAAAATATACGTTCGTTTATTGAATCCCTTGACTGATTTTTCAGATGGTGAACTGATTAAATATAAACAAATTCATTTTCTTTTCTAACTTGGCGTCTCTTGATATATCCAATTTTTGTGAAACATATCCTGCCGAAATGTCATTCGGTCGAGACAACAAAAAAATGACAAACGCATAGATCTCGTTTTCCGTGATATTACGATCGTAGTAAATAATTCAAAGTGAATGAATCCGCAACGTTGCGGTGGAAGATGGAAAGGGATAAGGAAAAAGGATCGGTGCGAGGAATACGATGCGGTGCTTATGAATCAGCGAGAAGTCAACGCGTAAGGCCGACCCCCTCGGAGACTCACCTTGGAATATTATCGAGAAATAAATGGTCACCTAACGTGGGATCCGCCGCAGTGCATATAGTAGATATAACGTTATATATGCATATGCGTATATATTTATATATATATATGAGAAATCTGGCGAGCAAACCTCGCTTCACTTGGTGAATACTGTCTTTACTGTACATACGTACTATACGAGTGTATTACTCGTGGACGACTGGGATCGTACCGAGCAACAAGAAACTGTACGCGAGTTGAGAATCTCGCGGCGTGAGATTTATTATACGTAACGCCGCAAAGCCATGGCGACCCGGGGGTTCGGAAACGGGTAGGTGAATAAATATCAAGATTCGCGGCAGCGTATCGCCGCCGTGTTTATACCATGACAGCACGTACATACAATCGCAGATTTTCGCTGTTATGCCGAAATAGTCATTTGCCGAACACTATTATTAGTTACCGAACTACAATGACAAGGAAAATTGGTTTAAACTTGGTACTGCAATAATACAATTCGGGGTTGTACTGGAAGCAGAGAATCTAAGCCCTCACGAAGGGAAAACTTCTGTTGCATCAGCAAATCAGTTGCTAATATAGTAACAGCAACCCTTATTTCCTAGCTTAATGAAAAGAGTTTGATAGGCTAGTAAATAGATTTGCTAGACCAACAAAATAATTTGCTAGGCCGGCGAAAAGATTTACTAGACCAGCTAAATAATTTGTTATGACACAAAAAATCACTTTCCACCTAATTGTCACTATTTCGTTGATACCCAAAGTTCTCCGCCATTGCGTGTCTAAAACATTTTATAAACCCCACCAACATGGCGACCCGGGGGTTCGGAATACAATCGCAGATTTTCGCTGTTATGCCGAAATAGTCATTTGCCGAACACTATTATTAGTTAGCGAACTACAATGACAAGGAAAATTGGTTTAAACTTGGTTCTGCTATGATACAATTTGGGGTTGTACTGGAAGCAGAGAACCTAAGAGAACCTATTACTAATTTTCTTTGTAAACGGGGCAAGCAGTGATAGCAGCCCTTATTTCCTAACCTAACAAAAACGGTTTGCTAGGCCAGTTAAAAAATTTGCTAGACCAGCAAAAAGATTTACTAGACCAACAAAATAATTTGCTAGGCCGGCGAAAAGATTTTCTAGGCCAGCAAAAAGATTTGCTAGGCCAGCAAAGTAATTTGTTAGGCCAGCAAAATAATTTGTTATGACACAAAAAATCACTTTCCACCTAATTGTCACTATTTCGTTGATACCCAAAATTCTCCGCCATTGCGTATCTAAAACATTTTATAAACCCCACCAACTTCCAATTCAATGCAGAAACCTACTGCTAATATAGTGACAGCAGCCATTATTTCCTAACCTAACAAAAAGGGTTTGCTAGGCGAGTTAAAAAATTTGCTAGACCAGCAAAAAGATTTACTAGACCAACAAAATAATTTGCTAGGCCGGCGAAAAGATTTTCTAGGCCAGCCAAAAGATTCGCTAGGCCAGCAAAGTAATTTGTTAGGCCAGCAAAATAATTTGTTATGACACAAAAAATCACTTTCCACCTAATTGTCACTATTTCGTTGATACCCAAAATTCTCCGCCATTGCGTATCTAAAACATTTTATAAACCCCACCAACTTCCAATTCAACGGAGAAATTTCTATTTCTCATTTCCTCCTCGGTGAGACTTTAAGTATCACCCATCAACCGCAACAAGACAACGAAAAGCAATAGTGAAGGAGCATCAAGCGTGGAATTGCAAATACCCGATATATCCATTTGCGTTCCACGTGAAACTAAAAGAGTCCGAGATACACTCGTACGAATAAGAAAATAAAACAAAATAAAACAAAATGAAAATAAAAAACATCGTTAGGACTCTCGCACGGAGTTTACTTTGCTAAACGTATAAAAGTTACGGTACTCCTGGAGAATCAAACGAATGCAGGACTTCAGACACATGTGTGTGTGCGCGTCCTGAAGAAATGGAGAATTCAGTGTAGGCATCAATGTGCACGTCTGTCTGGGTGAGGAGACACGTAGGAGGATGCTTGCGGCGGGTAATGATCACGATTGAATGAGAATGAGGCCGAGGGAGCCAATACAATTAACCCCGGGAACATGGCATTGCTAGTATAGAATGCAAGGCTGCTGCTGTGGCTGCATGTGCTCTCCGCACTCGTACAGAGCCACACCAGGCCCGACTCGTCGAGTGGATATTATGTACCAACGTATAAGCTTCGACTGCTGTCTGCCTGGCTCAGTTATAAGCATCGCCGCGACTATGGTATATACCTGCCGGCGGGGTTGCAGCTGTTCTAGCTCCTTCCTGCGCGAGCGAAACGATTCAACGGGGCAACGTAATTATTACCGCATCGCGCAGCACATAAGCGTTATCCATAGATCATAGGTAAATCCTTCACGCGTGGAGCGCCGTACAAGCGACCTCTTCTATATCAGCCTTCTATGAGCAAATATCCATACGAGTAGAAATTTATGATGAAGACCTTCCAACTGGTGGCGTCGTAATATCAGCCTGAGAATTCTCTCTCTTGATCTATTATTGCTCATGTTCATTCAGTCGATGCACATGTTGATACGTCAGTAGTCGAATTATTGGCGGGAGGATGTTGCAAAATGCTCTGCTTTGGAAACGAGCTAGATTATGTGGAGGTTATGGGTTTTTCCTCGGAACACTTGTCATTATTAGCGTAACATAAGCGTTATCTATTGATCATAGGTAAGTCTTTCACGCCTGGCGCGCCGTACAAGCGACCTCTTCTATATCAGCCTTCTATGAGCAAATACGTCTAAGCCAAATCCATGGGAGTAGAAATTTATATGAGGCATTCAACCGGTTAACGACAGAGTCGCGACCCTCATATTTTTTATTATTTTTTTGCCTTTTGAGATGTTGTAGGGGCAATACGTCGTTTCTACAGAACCTGATTCTACACATCACTGAATCAACACCACTGACTCTACACAACGGCAATTCGACACATGCCGCGATTCAACACAACAGCAACTGTACACATCAGCAACTCAACACATCACCAACTCGACACAACCTCAATTCGACACAACCCCAATTCTACACAGCCCCGATTCTACACAGTCAGAACTGTCACGAGCCAAATGCACAACGGCAATACTCTACACAGCCCCGATTCTACACAGGCACAAATGTCACGAGCTAAATTCACAACGGCAATACTCTACACAGCCCCGATTCTACACAGGCACAACTGTCACGAGCTAAGTTCACCAAAGTCCCGATTCAACACATCACCGATTCTACACCGTCACCAACTCTCATCCAATCATAGTGCGCCGATGAGTTGAAATACTTGAACGACATACGTTGATTGGATGTGAGTGCAACTGTACACATCAGCAACTCAACACATCACCAATTCGACACATACCTCAATTCTACACAGCCCCGATTCTACACAGTCATAACTGTCACGAGCCAAATGCACAACGGCAATACTCTACACAGCACCGATTCTACACAGTCACAACTGTCACGGGCCAAATGCACAACGGCAATACTCTACACAGCCCCGATTCTACACGGGCACAACTGTCACGAGATAAATTCACCAAAGTCCCGATTCAACACATCACCGATTCTACACCGTCACCAACTCTCATCCAATCATAGTGCGCCGATGAGTTGGAATACTTGAACGACATACGTTGATTGGATGTGAGTTGGTGACGGTGTAGAATCTGGACTTTGATGAATTTAGCTCGTGACAGTTGCGCGTGTGTAGAATCGGGGCTGTGTAGAGTATTGCCATTGTGAATTTAGCTCGTGACATTTGTGCCTGTGTAGAATCGGGGCTGTGTAGAGTATTGCCATTGTGCATTTGGCTCGTGACAGTTGTGACTGTGTAGAATCGGGGCTGTATAGAATTAGGGTTGTTTGAAGACCTTCCCACTGTTGACGTCACAATATCAGGCTGTAGATTGTCTCTCTTGTGCCAGCAGTCGAATTATTGGCGGGAGGATGATGCAAAATGCTTTGCTTTGGAAACGAACTAGATTATGTGGAACTTTTTTCTTTGAAACACTTGTCTTTATTCGCCAATCGGTGACACGGTGATGTGTAGGAATTATTCAAAAGCGGAAAGACTCCCGAATTTTTAAGATATGCTTGACATTTCCAATTTTTAAGGATTTTTTAATTCTTCAGGTTAGCTGTTCCAACATAATTAAAAAATAGGAATGTTCAAAGAATGTGTATATACTGTTTGTGAAACACGATACTAGTCGTTGATAGGAAAGCTATCGATGAAAATATAATTACTTTGTGGGGTATTATATCCGTTATTGATGAAGTCTGGAGAGTTACCTCTGGTGAGTTAGTTGGTGAAGTTAGTGACTTGTCAGACTCTTGCTCTGTTGCAATATGCTTGTCTACTGTGCGCCCTTCTACCGAGAGCTAAAGTTTTCTTACAGGAATCGAATTTCACTTTTGTACGGGGAAAATCACCGACAGTCATATTACCTTCGTTATACTGAGTCTCCATGTAGCCGGGTAATACGTAATCGACGGGTGAGCATCAGTTTACGTGCTTCCACGAAACATCTTAGGTTTCCTGAACTCCTGTTATTATTTAGTGAGATACAGTCTATAGGATCATATTGTTGTGTTGTATCCTTTTGAAACATTATTATTGCCACGATTTGTTATTAACATTAGTTCACCCAACATTAAAAAATGAATGACTCTGTTCGATTAAAAAAATGTCTACCCTTTCACACCTTTCCAATAAAACATATCAATAGGCATTAAGAAAAATCTTAGGTTTTCTCAACTCGTGTTATTATTTAGTAAGATATAGTATATAGAACCATACTATATTATATCCTTTTGAAACATTATTATTGGTTCGATTTTTTATCAACTTTTTTTGCAAATATTTTCCTGAAAATATTCATCAGTTTACCTAAAATTGATAAATGAATGACGCTTTTCAATTCAACCATTTTCTACGGATTCACTCCTTTCCAATAAAACATATCACGTATATCATGTGATACGTCTAGTTTCCTGATTCCCAGGAAATTTTTATTGGTACGATTTATTATTAATATTGTTTCGCAAATATCTTGAAGAAGATATAATTTTACGAATAAAAGAGTCATCCAATTTTCAATAGTAGGTTAACTACACTGTTCAAAATATTTTGAAAATTAATATATGTATTGGAAGTTCTTTTCCAGATACGGTATATTAAATTTCATTTAATATTTAATATATTAAATGAAATATAAAATAAAATGTATAAAATAATATAGTATAGAATGAAATAATTTAATATATTAAATTTCATTTAATATACAGATATATTGTAAAGTTCCAATAATTATATCATAAACACAACTTTTATGAAGTGTTTAATATACTGTATATTAATTTTGCAACAATTTTTTTAATATATTAATTAATATTTGTATATTAAATTTAATATACCCGTATGCGCAAAAAAACTTCCACTACTTTGTATTAATTTTCATACAAAAATTTCTAACAGTGTACCTAACATTGAAAATTGGATGACTCTTTTATTTCTCAAATTTTCAACGTTTTTACTCATGCCCAATAAAACATATCACGTTTATCATATGATACGTTTATTTTCCTGGCTCCCAGGAAATTATTATTGGTACGATTTGTTATTAACATTGTTTCGCAAATATGTTGAAGATGGTATTCATTAGTTAACCTAACATTAAAAATTGGACGACTCTTTTCATTTGAAAATTTCTCAACATTTTTACTCATTTCCAATAAAACATATCACGTTTATCATGTGATACGTCTATTCTCATGGCTCCCAGGAAATTCCCGGGCATTGCCGCACAGAGACACCCGGAAGTACTGGTACAGCTTTAGATGGAAGGCCATCAAGCTTTCCGTGCAGGGAGTCCTAGAGAGGATCTCGCGAGAAGAGCCAGCGCGTGCAAGTTCTGTTCAAGCAGCCGTCTCTCGCCGGAGCATCGCGCATTGTTGAGCAACAACTTTTCGAGCATCCGCCCCAGGCAGAATGCAAACTCTGGTATATATTCGTACAGCGTCTGCACAGTGTATACACGTAGACGATGAATATGTCGGTAGGTTAGCCGCGGTTGTAGCACAAGCATCCGTTATACGCCAGAAGTGAAGTTCAGACTCGCAATAACGCCGAGTGATCACGTCAGACATAACGAATATACGTTATGCAGTGTAACGTTGCCAGGCCGACTGCCAGTTGGAAAAGTTTCACTCAATGACATTGACGCGTCAGTCGGCAGAAGTGACGTTAACAATGTTAATATCTTTCCGGCAAATACCATCGCTAGCTCTTCAGCTCGAGACAATTAAATGATCATGAGATAGGTCCTCATGTTACAAACTTTGCCGGCAGGTGAATCGTTTTATTCTTTTTTTTTGTCTGTTTCATTTTGTGGAAAAAAGAGTAGCAAATAAATCCACGAATTTAATTACCCGACATTAAAGCGTTTTGGGATGGCAGGAACGAGTTTTAAAAAATACAGAAATTAGTGAAACACATCGGCTACACGGGAGCTGCCGGACATAAAAAAAAAAACACCACCGTATCGGCATCGGGCTGGAACGTTCGTTTTACAATCCAATTACTCGATTCAACCGCTCGCGCGCGGTTGGACGCATTCGGCGCTCGTAAAACTAGCCGTTTTTCATTTGGGTCATGAACTACGTTGGAGTAATCGCGTAATCCGGTCGAAGGAGAGGCGCATTTGATGACAGCGCTCGGCAAGGAAGACGAGGATCATTGAGGGACCTAAAGTTGTCTACATCGGCAACAAAACTCATTTAAACGTATACGATCTTGTGAAATGACTAGAAATTCCAATCTCAAGCTTTGTAGCGTCAGGACTAATTAATTAATAGCTTATAAATTGGATCTCGTGAAGATGCTGAGGAAAAGAACATTCCATCGTTCAGGATCGTTGTCCAATGGAAAAGATATAAAGAAAGTCGAAAGAAACCAAACTCGTGCGCTTTGGTTGTTTAGTCGAAGGTGGCGCTCGAACGAGAGATTCCGGCGTTAACGACGTCGTTACAAGTCACTGGAATGGGTGACTGTATTCTCCCTCTTCAGGAACGGCGTCAGGACGATGTGCGAATTCTTGTCTCGCGATCATTCGGAATCCTTTTTCGAAGCTATAAGTATCGAGAGGACAAATAAAAGCTAAAAGATGGAAAGTTTGTTCTGGATCCGAAAAATCATTAGCGATATACGAAGATATTAGGATGAAAGTTGTTGTGGCTGAAATTGGAAGAAATAAAATCGGATGGCTCGATTTCACAACTTTTTGGACCGAGTTAATGAGATGTTATAGAGTACAGTTGGTTAAAATTATCTAATATAGGGAAATAATGTATATATTCATGAAAAGTACATTAAGTAGCATCTTTATTCGTATTCGAAGTTGACTATAACATTCAGATTCCGATATCTGGAAACCGAACTCTGAATGACAAATAAGTGACTTTACGTGCTCATCAATGAGTTTCATGTGGTATAGATACTGAATATACGTAAAAAATATGTATTTAGTATCTATATGACCTGTTGCGATGCCCCCTAACTTAATATGATATTTAGTAGCCGCAAAGTGCGTCTTAATCTACCCTTTTGGCGTATGAAAGCGGTGACTTAACTATAACGGTCGAAAAGGCTGTTCAGGAGAGAAGGTTCGGGATTCCAAGGGACTGGGAGTGCTAATGGGGCGAGTTCGAAAGCCGGCTTAACTCTGGAAGTAAAGTCCGGTCGAGTTCGGTAATTTATGAAAGTTATTGCCGGTGTCAGAGACTCTTACCTGGCGAACCATTCCGGCAGCTTGTTTTCTCTTCTACTCGATGATCACGGACTATAACGATCGGCCAACAGAAAGAGCAATGAGCCTTTGATCGATTGTTTAGGGTCAGTGATCTCAGTAAAGTCTAATAGGTGATCGTATGTACGTCATAATTAACAAAACGAATACTAAATATACTCAATGGAAAGTTACTAAAATATTGGAGCCTGTGACAACACAATCAACTATTAAAGTTTACATAATTTAGGAAGATTTGCAAAAGATGCTGAAAAATGACAAAAATAGAAGCTCCCTTTTTTTTATTCTGCTAAAATCTGAGGCTAACAAATGGAGAACGAAAAGTATGATGGATCAATTTTGTCCCATATGCCTATAAAATGTTTAGAGAACGTGAAAGGATACTAAATAGTAAATCATAGTCACGACTCATTATAATTGTAAAAACATTGTTAACCATCAACAGGCTTTGAGAAAAATTCGCCGAGGGCAAAATCTTGACCTTGTAATGTTGAATACCTTTTCCAACAGTCTCGTAATCGCTTCACCAGGTAACATTGTCGACAGGACAAAGATCGGATTCCGATCGCATGTCCGGCTCGGCAGGAATCCAGCGGTAGAGACAGAGAGAGGCACCGGCAGGAAATACTCTACCGATTCAGAGCCGTCCACCGAGCCATAGCGATGAAAGATCACGGATAATGCAATATCAGCTTCTCCCAGGATAGAGATAATGGCGTGACCGTATTACCAGCCACGATACGCCAATTAGCGTCAGCCAAGTCGACGATGAAGTTATAGCTGGGTAGTTCTCGAGTACCTTATACCATCTATCCACCCTATCGCGTTCTCTTTAATACTTTTTCTTCCTTTCGCGCCCTCCCTCGCTCGTCTTTACCGCGTCACTCATCAGATTTTCTCATTCGTCTCTTCTTTGCCGTGATTCTTCTTCGTGAGAGCACGAACCTAAATTGCAGATTTCTTCTCTCGCTATAAAATTACAATTAGGCTGTGGATGACCAAAAAAAGCAAGTCGTTGAAATGAAAGTATTCAGAACTCGCTCGGTAGCCGATATATTTAACAACCGGTAATAATCTACCGGAGTATGTTTTGCAATGATGAAAAAACCAAATATCATTTTTTTTCCCAACAAAGTGACTCTCAAGAATCTTCAATGTGTTTCCCACATGAATCGTTGCGCCGAGAAACTTAGCGAAATAAAAGTGATCGTATATATTCGTACGTACGTTGTATACCGTAAATAGCTATTCCGAGCTCAAGGAGATTGCTACGTTTGCCAGCAAGATCGTCGACAGTTACGGAACTCAAGATAATGCTAATGACTCTCGGATTTTGCATGCATATACGATACCTATACGTCGAATCGTAGAATCGATCGCTTAATTGCCGATTGTCAACGTGAGAACTGTTTGCATTCGATCTACCAAAGCGATCGATAATTCTTGATCTTTGTGTACTTCGTCAGCCGGCTTGAAATCATGGAAACACACGGGCGTTTCTGTGCAACTGAGGACTAGCTACTTTCTTTATCGGTCTTGTTCGATCGAATCCTAATGACGCCGTGCGAATGTACCGATTCATCAGACGTTCTGCAATAATTATTCTTTGATTGGACAAAATTATAACGAAGAGCTTGAGGATGATCCAACGTGATTTTCGGTATATGAGATATGGCGTATGGCCAAAAATCTGAAAATTATGAGACAGGTTCACCATACTAAAAAAATGTTCTTGATGTGTCCATCAAAAGTTGATAAATCTGGTCCACCTGAAATTGCAGCCTATAAAATTAGGTTTTTTCACTTCTGATGCGGAATCGTCTCAGGGATTGTCGTTTTCGATGTATCATGCTGATGCCTAATGGAGTTTAACATATTGGTATGATCAGGATACTATTAATCCAGTATTGAACCAAATCTAGAATCATCTACGATTTTTTGCATGTTTGAGAATTTCATTCTCCAATACAGCTGAACAAAAAAATGGTAAGTACACGTGTTCCCTACATAGTAATTCTTTCAGTGTCACTCGCCAGCGTTGGTATTCCTTTGAACATTTCCCTCCGACGAATGCCTAGATATCGCGGTTGCAATCCTTAAGAAAAAAAAGGTCGTCTAACGAATAGGGGTGTCAAGACTGTTTGGACTCTACCAAGTTAAAATACGTTCAGGAGACCTAAGCGAAGGGTCGTAAGTAGCGAGGCACGCAGGGTAGCACAGAACTTTTTGCATCCCCGTGGAGAGAAAGACAGGAAAGCCTCGCTCGCACGTTCCGATCTATCGGAGCAATGGCTTCGTTACAATTCCGCTGGTTAGTAGGGTTCAATAGGTGTACGACTATACGAATAAGTATTCACGGTCGAACTCGCAACTACTCTCGTTCCAAACGATCTTCCCTATTTCTTCGTTGGACTCTCCATCTCCTCCTATCTTTCGACTTGGTGCTCCCGCTGCGACAGGGTAGGGTTTTCACTACTGGAAGAGCCACTTATCCATTGCGCCGCGGCGACGTTCAGCGCTCGGCACGGTCGACATATTTAAGACCGGTAGTTGCTTGTTTATGCGTGAACTCCCAAGCTTATGTGACTGGGTTCGCATAGGGACTCGGCAGCTACTGGTGAACCATCGAATGTGCTGATACCAAGACCAACAAGCGGCAAAACTTTTCTCCCATACCGTTTTTCCTTCTCTAAGTTTCTTATCCACATAGTCCTTAGCTTTGTCCAGTTCATGATGTGTCTTAGTCCTTACACCGTTTTTCTCCTGCAAATATGTTGCTGAAGATATTCATTAGTTCACCTAAAATTGAAAATTGAATGACTCTTTTCAATTGAAAAATTTTTCCATACCGTTTTTCCTTCTCTAAGTTTCTTATCCACACAGTCCTTAGTTCTGTCCAGTTCATGATGTGTCTTAGTCCTTACACCGTTTTTCTCCTGCAAATATGTTGCTGAAGATATTCATTAGTTCACCTAACATTAAAAATTAAATGACTCTTTTCAATTGAAAAATTTTCCCATGCCGTTTTGCCGTCTCTAAGTTTCTTATCCACACAGTCCTTAGTTCTGTCCAGTTCATGATGTGTCTTAGTCCTTACACCGTTTTTCTCCTGCAAATATGTTGCTGAAGATATTCATTAGTTCACCTAAAATTGAAAATTAAATGACTCTTTTCAATTGAAAAATTTTCCCATACCGTTTTTCCTTCTCTAAGTTTCTTATCCACACAGTCCTTAGTTCTGTCCAGTTCATGATGTATCTTAGTTCTTACACCGTTTTTCTCCTGCAAATATGTTGCTGAAGATATTCATTAGTTCACCTAACATTGAAAATTAAATGACTCTTTTCAATTGAAAAATGTTCCTATACTGTTTTTCTTAACCACACAGTCCTTAGTTCTGTCCAGTTCATGATGTATCTTAGTCCTTACACCGTTTTTCTCCTGCAAATATGTTGCTGAAGATATTCATTAGTTCGGCTAACATTGAAAATTGAATGACTCTTTTCAATTGAAAAATTATCCCATACCGTTTTTCCTTCTCTAAGTTTCTTATCCACACAGTCCTTAGTTCTGTCCAGTTCATGATGTATCTTAGTCCTTACACCGTTTTTCTCCTGCAAATATGTTGCTGAAGATATTCATTAGTTCACCTAACATTGAAAATTAAATGACTCTTTTCAATTGAAAAATTTTCCCATACCGTTTTTCTTATCCACACAGTCCTTAGCTCTGTCCAGTTCATGATGTGTCTTTGTCCCTTGGCATTTTACCCGGTTGCCTTTCATTCGTTCGGTTGCCGTGTGTGTCTACGTGAACGGGATATCAAATGCCGTTTCTTGGTATGTCGCACGCAAACGCACTAGCCGTCGCCGACCGGCAACATTAACGTGAATACAAACCTCGGCAAAAGCCGGAAGAAGCTGTAACAAGAAAATGATCAGGACGAGAATGGTGTGCGTCCAAGGTGGCTAAGGCAATGACACTCACCGGCTAACCACTAGCAGAAGAGACTCCTGCTAGATACAACCCTATCCTACCTTATAGTCTGAATCCAGCCCGGTCTTTCCGCCTCTCCTGCTGGCTAGACTTTCTGACGGACGAGCTGCGGTAGCTGACAAGTTGCCCCATTACGCCTCTATGCCGTATGTGTGCCACCCAGAGTGGGCAGCTCACGTTCCCAGCAGGAATTCTTGTGTTCGCAACTTTCCATCTCCGTCTCTCCCTCTTAACGAGAAGATATAGTCTTTTCCTCTTGCACCTCATCATATTCCACGCCGTTCGCTCTATCTTTGTCCGTCTCTTTCCTTAGACTCTGGTTTCCAACCTGGCGTCTTTCTTCTCTTATTGTTTAACCCTCTTCTTCTTATTCATCTTCTTACTGTGAACGTCCTCGTCGCTCTCTCTTGCTCATTTTGCGTCCAGTCTCCGTTTCTTCGGTCTCCGGCACTCTTAACTCATCGTCTTCCGCTTTTCTTGCATTCGTCAGCCACTCGGGTGCGGACGCTTGGTCAGGTAGCAATTAAGACGTTGCGCTGTGGCTGCCCGCGCACTCACCGCTTCAAACTCGGTCCGCACTTCGTTCCACCAGCTGGACCTGTAAAGAGTCTGGACGGTTCGTTGACGTACATGCACCGCGGCAGTCAAACGAACGGATTCAACAAGAGTGTTGGAGGCTCTGTAGTTGCCGCTCGACTCTCGCGAAAGAGTAGACGAGGTAATACTTCGGATTACTTGGCGCAAAGGTGTGGTAACCTTTAAGATTACCAACGCTAGCAGGCGGCATACCTCCACCTTGATGCTGGAGCCTCCAGGCACTGTGCCACTGCTACCGCTCCATGTAACTGCTGGTTCTACCGTGTGGGGAACGTCACACAAGCTATTGCTTAGAGATCAGCGTGAACTGATGAATACTTATCTAGTCAAACGTGATATATGCCTGCAGATATCGAACGCCTTGCTGTGAAAGTTAAGAATTATTTTCCTTTTATCGATTTCGGCATCAGCGACCAACCTGCAGTCACAAAGCATTGAGTTTTGAATATGTTGAAGAATAAAAACACCTTATTGCTCAGATTTAAAAAAAATGTATGACAGTCATGGTCGTGTTTGAATTAAACTCTAATGATTCAATTATTAGCAAAACGTTGTTATTGACATCTTAAAAGTTCTGTGGATCTTTTAGTTTTTGATTACACTTAAGATTCCATTTATTGAAAGTGTCGATTAGTCGTCGATCCCAATACTGATGCTATTTTCCCACACCTTTAACAACCGTTGCCAAAGATGAAAATTATTATTGTCGCTATTGTGAATCTTTGAAAGAAGTGATTCGCCATCCTTTATTCTTCTGCTGGCTTCAACGTCAAACTCCTTGTGCTGAGGA
Organism: Ephialtes manifestator; assembly: GCA_963970395.1. Taxonomy (NCBI): domain Eukaryota; kingdom Metazoa; phylum Arthropoda; class Insecta; order Hymenoptera; family Ichneumonidae; genus Ephialtes; species Ephialtes manifestator. The sequence continues at coordinate 5,546,597 of OZ019969.1, read as the reverse complement.
GCCGGAATGGAATACTCCAGACTTCAACTCATGTTCATTTTCGCGGCAGCGTCTTATTCGTCTCTACACTTGTCTCGGGTTTTAAGAAGAAGAGAGAAAGATGGCAACAACACCGACGAGTGATCACTCGCTAAATTTCGACGGCATTCGTGCGCGCCCGCTTGTGTAGTTTCGGCAAATGAGGGAAGCCGCTTTACTACATAGTATATAAGAGTAGGGAATATTCTTGCTGAGGGGGAGGAAGTGGAAAGGGCGTCGGGAGGTAAAACATACACAGCTCTGTGAAAGTGAGCGAGCTAGAGCTCGGAAGAGCGCCAAACTACGGTCCTTAAACTTGATTGCGAACCAGCAGGTTGCAAGCCACTTCATCGCTAATTGTAATTCGACGTTTAGCTCTTGTCGGCGCGCGGTACGAGAAATGAGAAAGGGTGTAAAGGGGGAAAAGGGGAAAAAGTGAGAGAGAAACGATGGCTCGTAATTTTAATCCACCATTGTCGAAACGGTCCCGCTCGAACCCTGAAGAAGCCTCGTGAAATTAATGAACTTAAGCCCGCTTGTGTAGCGTACTGTGCCAGTCCTTTCTTTGCTGCTGATGCTTTTCGTACCCACTCATATCCTTGCAGTCTTTGCCCGTGCATTCGTATAAAGTAAATCGACGATCGTGAGAAAGACCTTATACCCTATCTTTTCTACCTTTCGCACTCTCGAAATCACCTTGACGAGTTCTTTGAAGCTTTTGGCTAAAGAGGGCAGTTCAGTCGAGAATTATGGGAATTACGATTTAACAAGACTCATTGGTTTTTTTTTATTTGGCATAAGAACTTTTTTTACAGAAATTTTAAAATTTTCTGTGGTACTCGTCAATGAAATGATGGTCTGTGATTTAAGAAAAATGTTCTAAGTAAGGTAAACGGCCCTGTTTGTGACCCTGCCTGGGTTTGTGACCCCCGATAGCTATTTTACACTGTCATAAATGTAATTTACGCCGAATTTTAACCTTATTATCGCCAAATTAAAGAGCTTTTTTAATAGTTTTTTTCTGCAATAAACAAATTTCGTAACAAGTTATTTAGAAATACATTTCACCGGTGAAAGCCGTGGTATTGCATCTCAGTGAGTTCGAACCGCCATTCCTAGACGGAGCTCACTAGGTGCATCGGTCACGAAATTGATCGTTTCTATTCTTAAGTAAGTATAATACAACATAACAATTATATGAAAATTATCACAATAATTAGCTTTATCGACAAGAAATAGAATACTTAAGCTATTGATTAGTTTTTCCCGTAAACTCAAAGGGTCAATAACTCCCAACGTAATTGTGGTTATTGACGCGGTTGCTGACCCTCTCAATACTTACGATTTTTACTTGTTGCTGAAAATTAGGTTAGGATTGGATACTGTATAAATTTCAACATTTAACGTTATTATGGTTTCGTTTTCATTTAATTATCGATATTTTTTCCAAATAGGAGTTCGAAAAACCCAGATAGGCGTCAGAAACCCGGTACACACGGGGGTCAGGATCTACGGCGTGAGTGTCACAATCCCGGTATACGCGGGTGTCAGGACCTACGGCGTCAGTGTCACAAACCCGGTACACGCGAGGGTCACAAACTACGACATGAGTGGTTCTGCAGGGTCAGGAACCCCGGCAGTAGACAAGCAATATTTAAATAATGTTTTTATTAATATTCTCAACATTTTGCCTCTGAAGAATAGTCTAATCTGTTTCAGAAGGTTTTAATGCACGTATTGAAAACGTTCATTTTCAGTTTAACAATATCACGCATCTGTAAATAACAGAAAATCGATCCCGCTGCTCTAAAGGTGTCACAAACTGGGCCGTTTACCTTATTGCACGAAGAATCCAACGACGAAAGTTAAAACTGTGCTTGAAAATTTAAGATCCTTCTTGCTGGAATTTATCTACAGCTGAAAATAGTTTGTATCGTTAAAAAGTAAAATATGAATAAACAAAATGGTCTTTGACTAAAAAATGTTGAAACAAAAGGGTAAAAATTGAGACTTAATGAAGTGGACATGATTGATAAAAGAATTGATTCTACATTAAGAGTTATCGATAATTTTTTGTGGTATGCAAAGAGGTTAATACATATTCGTGTGTTTGACGTCACAGGTGGCCCCCAAATTTAATACCCTTCTTTATTTCCAGTCGGTGATCTCCTCTTTGCTGTGGAATTCCAATAACCAATAAATAAAACGCTAAACATATACGCAGCTTGTTTTGATAAGAAGGCATCTTTCTTTCTTTACTTCTTTCTTTATTTAAAACTCCACCAATACTAACGTGAGATCGTGTGCGTTATGCGTAATGCTTTATTCGTAAACATCAGTTGCCGCGGTTTCTGCGGTTTCGTTGTGTTGCTCCGGGCCCCTTAAATCACCAGAATGTCCAACGATAGGACTAATCCTGATTCATGCCCCTCGCACGAGTCACTTTATTCCCCTGTTTTGCGCCACGCCTTTTGCAGCTTTCAGACTAACCTGGACTTCTGAAACTCTCATCTCGTGAAACGACAACATTTTTTTTTAAGCCAGCACAGGTGAAGAAAAAATACTATGCCTCTGACACGTGATAAAAATAATTATAATTTCTATCATTATTTATTCTCCAGCAGAAAGATTAATTTTACAATATAAAATATCGAGTAAAATGTAATTATCGGTGATAAATGTGACTTTTGGCCGTTTCTGATTTCAGAATTCAACCGAAATTTTTTTTTCTTCAAGATATTGTATTTTTTTCTTCAAGTGACATATTGTACCACAGAAAATAACAATTTCAAACCTTTTTACTGCGGTTTAAAAAAAATGTGACTTGCGGACTTCCGGTCGGAAAATTCGGCCCAAATTTTTTTCTCTTTGAGATATTGAAATTTTATTTTCACTATCATTCTCAAGTGGCATATTTTACCACAGAAAATACCCGTTTCGAACCTTTTTACTGCGATTTTAAAAAAATGTGGCTTTTGTCCGTTTCTGATTCCAGAATTCACAGATCCAATTTCCAGACGGAAAATTCAACGCAAATTTTTTTTCTCGGAGATATCGAATTTTAACCTTTACTATCATTCTCAAGTGGCATATTGTACCACAAAAAATACCCGTTTTCAACCTTTTTACTGCGATTTTTTTTAAATGTGACTTTTGTCCATTTCAGATTCCAGAATTCACAGATCCAACTTCCAGTCTGAAAATTTGACCCAAAAATTTTGAAAATTCGAGATGTCGAATTTTCACCTTTACTATCATTCTCAAGTGGCATATTCCACCACAGAAAACATCGATTTCAAACCTTTTTACTGTGATTTTAAAAAAAGTGACTTTTTTGACTGTTTTCTTTTCTTTCGTTTGTTGATAAACTCGAAAAATGTCTTCACGTCTATTAAGTAAACCAGCCAATAGTTACCACCAGATCCTGTTTGAATTACATTATTTTCATTGAACATTTTGTGCATTCAGGATGTTTCGTTCGAATTGAACTTTGTTGTATTTTACAGCAACATGTAACTCGTGCCCGTGTCCAGTCTTCTCGTAGAACGTGTCAGGGAAAGATTTCGACACTGCATCTGCACCCACAGCTCGCAAGTGGGCGGACAAAAGTGAAAGCGAAATTATATACTATATACTACATCACGTACAGTAACTGTACTATATAGTGTGTACTATATATACACACTGACGGGAAACGCGTGCGACCACAGCAGGCATCGCGACGCGCGTCGTCTGATCTCATCGATAATGCTCTGCTTATTTTTTTATTCCAACTATATACGAAACTGCAGACGTTTACTCGCTGCATTCTCTTTCTGATATCTCGCGGAAATAACACGTGCGTCACGCCTGTTACTGTGACAGTCGTAAGATCGAAAACGTTTTTTATCTACTTCATCGAAACAACGCGATGTTATACTTGCATTTCCTTTTTTTGACGAATTAAACCTTACAGCTTATACCTCAGTCTCAATTTATTTTAAGATTATTTTCTGTACACCGAGAGAAAAGATTTCCTTGATGCCAAAGAAATGGGTGGAGTGATTTTTTTTTCATTGATTTCAACGAAATATTTCTTTGATTTCAATGAAGTAGTGCATTTGAATTCCAAAGAGAATATTTCATTGCCTGTAAATAAAGATTTACTTAGTGAGCATATAATAAAGAAAGAGTTTCATTGTTTTAAAGAGACGTTTTCATTGGTTCATAGAAACGTTTTCGTTGATCTCTCTCACGCACCTAACCTCACTTTTTTGTTTTCCGGTTCTCCCGAACGAACGGCTTCGAGTTTCGAGGAGCCAGAAGCATAGCCTATTTCTGCCATACTTCCTTACATACTCACAAAATTTGAGCTTTATCTGCCGCGTACTTCAGGAAAAAATAGGTTTCGAAATTTTGAGGTGGTAAGAAGAAGGTTTCATTGAATCAGGGACGATATCTTTGAAATCAATGAAAAAGGTTAATTGGTTTAAAGAAATGTTTCTTCGAATCAATGTCAATACTTTTCATTGAGTTTGAGATCATTCAAAGAAAATATAGTATTGTAAAATTTAAGTATTTCATTTCATTGGCAAAGATTCCCGCGAATCAATGAAACTTTTTCTCTCGGTGTACTCTTCTTTCTCTGACTGCTTTTTCTTCATGTAATTTTTTTTTCGTGCTCAGATCCTTAGCTGATTTAATATCCCAGGATATTAAAAAAAATTTAACCTAAATCTCATTTGGTCTCATTATTGATCGACTGTTGAACTAATTCGAAATTTGGGTGCATGTAACCATTAATATGTCAAATACATTTAATGCCAATTTGTCGTGGTACAACTTTCTTCCATTTTGAAATTTAAAGGGGGCAAAATAAAATTCGCCACCTATTTTCAGATTGTTACTGACAGGATATCTGAAAACCCAATTTCGACATGATTAATAAATTTTTTTTACGCTTAATATTTGCACAAGCAGATTACTAATAAATATTTGTCAAATTCAATTTGAACATGCTTAATAACATTTTTTTTACGCTTAATATTTGCACAAGCAGATTACTAATAAATATTTGTCAAACCCAATTTCGACATGATTAATAGTTTTTTTTTACGCTTAATATTTACACAAGCAGATTACTAATAAATATTTGTCAAACCCAATTTCGACATGATTAATAAATATTTTTTTACGCTTAATATTTGCACAAGCAGATTACTAATAAATATTTGTCAAACTCAATTTGAACATGCTTAATACATTTTTTTACGCTTAATATTTGCACAAGCAGATTACTAATAAATAGTTGTCACTTCATAGTAGCAAGGACTGTTACTTTATGAAAATTGTATGACTATTCTCTTGCTTGCCATTAATCTTTCGCATAACTTGCAAACTGTACACGAGTATGAGTTTGTAAAGCTGCGAAGAAGAAATAGAGACTATGCAGAAATTCAATGAGGACGAAGACGTCGAGAAGACACAAAGCTCGTGAGTGGCCACAGAAATGCAAGGTAGATGCATCCCCTAGTGTTGGCATTCGCGAAAGTAAGGAAAAATAAAAAAAGAAAAGTGAAAAGACCAGTAAGCATGTTCGTATGTACGTATATGTTTATATGTAAAGAGAAACTCGCAAGGAGACGAAGGAGAAGAAAAAGGGAAGGAGCAAGAGTTCGGTGTACAGTGTATGTATCGAATGCCTCGGTGCATACCGTCACGTAGAAACCGGCAGTCTTCTTTGCCTTCAGCCGTTTCTCGGATACTACTATAAGCTCAGGTATATAACGAAGAGAACAGACGCCGATCAAGAGGCACACCACAACCAGCTTCAGAAGCACACGTGTCTCTCTCTGCTGATGCATATGTGAATGTTACAAACTGCAAACCCAATGTGCTCATGCGTACATGCGAATGTACACCAGTACACCTAATGTACATTTACCCATAAGGAATTTTATTCATACTCGACAAAATTTCCCCCATCGATTTTTAATTCAACCGTGGACTTCCAATCATCATTTTTTCGTTAAAGAGTATATTATTTTTTAAATGATTTTTTCAGGTTAAAAAAAAATTATGCTAAATGTGCGATGCATTTATAATTGAAATTCGATGTTTAACAAATTTTTAATGAATTCTGGGAATAAAATTCAGGATTCAGGATAACTGTTAAAAAAATCTGTATTAAAATTAATACAAAAGTGTTGGAGGTTTTTTTGCAGATACCGTATATGAAATTTTGTATACATGTGTATATAAAAAATCATAACATTTAGAGGAATATTAAAATTCAACGTTATTAAGATTTAATGTCAATTTAATGTCAAAATTGCGTTAAAATCAGTCTGATAGCTTTGGAGATCCAATATGCTCACGATAAGACGAGTTTTCCATGGTAAATTTGCCAAATAATCGAGTAATATTTAGTCTTCATATGGGCGGTAAATCGTATATTTACTGTATACAATGGTTAGTTAATATTTCAATTTCCGGTTCACTAACATTGCGGAATCGTAAGAAATGTGGATATAAGCGCTGAAAACATACAGCTCTCTCATTCAAAGTCATATTATACGAACTCTAAAAAATAATTGAATTAGACTTTTGTAAACAGTGCATAAAGACATCAGACATCGGACTGCGGTAGCCATTTCGGTTTATTGTTAAAGATTACATGCATTAGCTATATTAACAGAAATTATCAACAAATAAGGGTACTCGCAGTTCCGGTAGACAAGTGGAAAATACAAAACAAATTTATTGTCGTTTCTTGCAATTCAAACTATTCTTTATTCTATGTTATATCATTCGCTATTACGACATTCGCCATTTTCGCATTCGTTATAATCGGGTTCTTTATTTGGATATTCGTTATTATGTTCCTTCGCTATTTTCCGTATCTGAATTTGACTCAAATGGAATTCGTATTCTCGCTATACTTCCTTTCGCTATATTGTCAATTCAAAATATAAGCTGTTCTCTATATTCAATTTAAAAAATATACGCTTCCAATATCGTACGAATCTATATTTCCTTTATTCAAAGTATACACTCTTTAAAAATATACATTCAAATAAAGAAGTGTTTGAATAATGCAATTACCAAACCAACAATTGTTCGACTTAGTGCTCTATCCAAATTTAAAAATTCAAACACCTCCTCTTTCGTTATTGTAACTTTCACAATTCTGGAATTTCTGGATATTAGTCATTCCAAATTTTAGTCGTTCAAAGTTTTGTACCCCACCCAATATGACCATATGCATAAACTGTGTATTAAATTTCATAAACATGTATGATGAATTTTCATATGAGCGGTATCTGAAAACTCAAGCACATATGTGTTGGAAATTTAAAGTGGACATAAAAACAGTTTTAAAAAATAGAAATATTATTCGGACATTATTTTTTCAAACAAATTATGTCATCAGAAATTGTTGGGTATTGGTTTTCGCCACAGAAATTTTTTCGCTTACACTGGGGTTTGAACCTACGACTTACCTACCTAAGTACCTAACAACGCACGCACGCTACCAACTACGCTATCAACGACTTAGTAATTTTGGATATCTAAATGGCATAAGAGTTGTATAACTATTATTCTCTCAAGCATACTTATAATTGACATAACAAAATATTCAATTGATTGCAATCAGAGCGCGAAGTGGGTTGGAAATATTTTCAAGTGAACATAATTTTTGGACGAACAGAATCTTTTTTCACGAGGAACCTCAGGTATCCGGATTTTCGAAAAAAATATATCCACAAGCCTAGGAAGTTCTAGCAACAAACATAAATCAAACATAAATTTGCCGCAATAGCAGCGCGAGATGCTCCAGTGTTTAAAAAAATTGATTTTGGAAATCTCGAGTAACTTATCAGAAGTCGATGCTAAGTAATAAGTGTTAGAGATCTAGTGCGGGTTTTTTTTTCGTTATTGAAAAATGTGTATTAAATTTCAAATCAGTCACTAAAAATCCAAAAAAATCATGTTGATTTTCATGTACTAATATAGTAATGATTGATTTAGTAACCATGTGTTATAATTTTATATCACCGGATTGGTAAAATCCATACACGCATATTAAATTTACTATGCAACTATATTAATGTTTATTTTCTATACTGAGTTTTGTCAATTTCTCACACGTTTGTGTCGCAAAAACACAAACATTTTGCAAAAAGTAGTACACCTATGTGGACAAAACTGCAAATACTTTGACGGGTATTTTTCAACATTAGTAACTGAAATTTTGATAATTTTGATCTTAAATTTAATGCGACAATTTGTATTAAATTTCAAATCGGGCACTAAATTTCCTAAAATGCATGTTGATTTTCATATACTGATTTAGTAATTATTGATTTAATAATCATGTATTGTAATTTTCTATCACCGGATTATCGAAATTCATTGACCTGTATTAAATTTATTATGCAAATATATTAATTTCGATTTCCTATACCAAGTTTTACAAAATTCATACACGTTTGTATACGAAAAACTCGAACATTATTTACAGTGATATTAACAAAAAAATTTCAATTACATAGAACTTCTTATGAAAAAATTGGCCAATTCTGGATAGGATCTCAAAAATTTCGTAATTTTAAACCGAATTTTTCTGTAAGTATATAAAAATAATAAAAAAGTGACCCTTTTTTGCAAAACGATATTCTGTCGTTTAACGTCATATAAAAAAATTTTAGGAAACCAAAAATAACATTTTTAATATCCATAACACAGCTCTTTATAAACTCACCAAATTTCATCTCGCACAATTCTCAATATGACCGATTAAAAATATACCAATCCCATAAATTCCAAACTATTACAAAAATTCGTGTGTTAAAAATATTGTTGCCAAACACAAAAATACGTATATTTTCTTTTTTCAAAATACTATATGATAAAAAATTGCCAAAATTATTGAAGGGGGTCAGGGTCGGAGCATGAAAAATTCAGCTGGAACGCCCATATACATATATATATATATATATATATATAATTTCGCATCTGTGAAGAAGGGAAAAGAGGATTGGATGCTGTAAGGAAAAACACGTGTGTAGATCGGTATATGTATGGACTATATGACTATACGTGTTATGTGTGCGTGAGTATAAGCTAATAATTCTGAGTTACTGCTAATACGAGTCGTGGGCTCGGGGCGAGCTGCTTCTGCCGCTTCTGTCTCCATCTATCTCTCTCACTCTCTTTCTATCTCTCTACCAGCTTTTTATTTATTTTTATTTTTATTTTTTTTTAAATTTAACTCTTTAATTTTCTCTCTCTCTCTCGTACCTTTTCTACCCATTGAATTCAATATGGGCTGGTGCGAGCGCGCGCGTTGCCAGGGCCTGAAAGATGCGCGAAGGGATCAGAGTCCATCGAAGGTTACGTTCCAACGCGCCGCCCGAAGAGAATGCAACCGGCTAAGGAAGGTGTGCGGAGAATGTTGTGCGCACCTTTCCTTCATCGAGCGCTCATAAGGGAACGCGCGTCGATTAACGCTCTAAATGAATCACCGAAGAGACTTTCTTTCTTCCTCACCCTTTCTCGCTCGAGCGTGTTATTAAAGTGCTTCGCCCGGCCATTATTCAATATTCGGTTGTGAAAATAGCTTTAAAAAAAATAACAAAGTATGAACAGGTCAAATGTCACATCTGGTACAAATATGACCAGTAAAACGTAATATACAAGTGTCATATTTTGGTACTTTTAATTAAATACAATATTTTTAGCCATTGGTAGTAAATTAATTTGTTGTTAAATTTTATAAAATTTGTTGTTAGCAAATGTTGTTAACAGCGTGTTGTATTTTCTTATTTATAACATAAGTAGTTTGAAATTAATTTTTTTTTTCTAAGAAAAAGAAACCTTTTTTTCAAGAAAATGAAGAAAAAAGTAGCCGTGAAACCTATTATGATTATTTTTATTGAGTAATTACTATTTTTTAAAATAAATTCCACCATATTAGTTAGAAATTTATTAATACTCACTGAAAACAAATATAAAATATTTTCGCATATATTTTGGTACTTTTAATTAAATACAATATTTTTTGGCCATTGGTAGTAAATTAATTTGTTGTTAAATTTTATAAAATTTGTTGTTAGCAAATGTTGTTAACAGCGAACTTGTTGTATTTTCTTATTTATAACATAAGTAGTTTGAAATTAATTTTTTATTCTAAGAAAAAGAAACCTTTTTTTCAAGAAAATGAAGAAAAAAGTAGCCGTGAAACCTATTATGATTATTTTTATTGAGTAATTACTATTTTTTAAAATAAATTCCACCATATTAGTTAGAAATTTATTAATACTCACTGAAAACAAATATAAAATATTTTCGCATATATTTTGGTACTTTTAAAGAAATACAATATTTTTGGCCATTGGTAGTAAATTAATTTGTTATTAAATTTTATAAAATTTGTTGTTAGCAAATGTTCTTAACAGCGAACTTGTTGTATTTTCTTATTTATAACATAAGTAGTTTGAAATTAATTTTTTTTTCTAAGAAAAAGAAACCTTTTTTTCAAGAAAATGAAGAAAAAAGTTGCCGTGAAACCTATTATGATTATTTTTATTGAGTAATTACTATTTTTTAAAATAAATTCCACCACATTAGTTAGAAATTTATTAATACTCACTGAAAACAAATATAAAATATTTTCGCATATATTTTGGTACTTTTAATGAAATACAATATTTTTGGCCATTGGTAGTAAATTAATTTGTTGTTAAATTTTATAAAATTTGTTGTTAGCAAATGTTGTTAACAGCGTGTTGTATTTTCTTATTTATAACATAAGTAGTTTGAAATTAATTTTTTTTTTCTACGAAAAAGAAACCTTTTTTTCAAGAAAATGAAGAAAAAAGTAGCTGTGAAAGCTATTATGATTATTTTTATTGAGTAATTACTATTTTTTAAAATAAATTCCACCACATTAGTTATAAATTTATTAATACTCACTGAAAACAAATATAAAATATTTTCGCATATATTTTGGTACTTTTAATTAAATACAATATTTTTGGCCATTGGTAGTAAATTAATTTGTTGTTAAATTTTATAAAATTTGTTGTTAGCAAATATTGTTAACATCGAACTTGTTGTATTTTTTTATTTATAACATAAGTAGTTTGAAATTAATTTTTTTTTTCTAAGAAAAAGAAACCTTTTTTTCAAGAAAATGAAGAAAAAAGTAGCCGTGAAACCTATTATGATTATTTTTATTGAGTAATTACTATTTTTTAATATAAATTCCACCATATTAGTTAGAAATTTATTAACAATCACTGAAAACAAATATAAAATATTTTCGCATATATTTTGGTACTTTTAATTAAATACAATATTTTTGGCCATTGGTAGTAAATTAATTTGTTGTTAAATTTTATAAAATTTGTTGTTAGCAAATGTTGTTAACAGCGTGTTGTATTTTCTTATTTATAACGTAAGTAGTTTGAAATTAATTTTTTTTTTCTACGAAAAAGAAACCTTTTTTTCAAGAAAATGAAGAAAAAAGTAGCTGTGAAAGCTATTATGATTATTTTTATTGAGTAATTACTATTTTTTAAAATAAATTCCACCACATTAGTTAGAAATTTATTAATACTCACTGAAAACAAATATAAAATATTTTCGTATATATTTTGGTACTTTTAATTAAATACAATATTTTTGGCCATTGGTAGTAAATTAATTTGTTGTTAAATTTTATAAAATTTGTTGTTAGCAAATGTTGTTAACAGCGAACTTGTTGTATTTTCTTATTTATAACATAAGTAGTTTGAAATTAATTTTTTTTTCTAAGAAAAAGAAATCTTTTTTTTCAAGAAAATGAAGAAAAAAGTAGCCGTGAAACCTATTATGATTATTATTATTGAGTAATTACTATTTTTTTAAATAAATTCCACCATATTAGTTAGAAATTTATTAATACTCACTGAAAACAAATATAAAATATTTTCGCATATATTTTGGTACTTTTAATTAAATACAATATTTTTGGCCATTGGTAGTAAATTAATTTGTTGTTAAATTTTATAAAATTTGTTGTTAGCAAATGTTGTTAACAGTGAACTTGTTGTATTTTCTTATTTATAACATAAGTAGTTTGAAATTAATTTTTTTTTCTATGAAAAAGAAACCTTTTTTGCAAGAAAATGAAGAAAAAAGTAGCCGTGAAACCTATTATGATTATTTTTATTGAGTAATTACTTTTTTTTAAAATAAATTCCACCATATTAGTTAGAAATTTATTAACACTCACTGAAAACAAATATAAAATATTTTCACATATATTTTGGTACTTTTAATTAAATACAATATTTTTGGCCATTGGTAGTAAATTAATTTGTTGTTAAATTTTATAAAATTTGGTGTTAGCAAATGTTGTTAACAGCGAACTTGTTGTATTTTCTTATTTATAACATAAGTAGTTTGAAATTAATTTTTTTTTTCTATGAAAAAGAAACCTTTTTTGCAAGAAAATGAAGAAAAAAGTAGCCGTGAAACCTATTATGATTATTTTTATTGAGTAATTACTATTATTTTTAATAAATTCCACCATATTAGTTAGAAATTTATTAACACTTACTAAAAACAAAAATAAAATATTTTCGCATGCAATGATAACAATAATTATTAATAAAGCATATTTAGTGTAAAAAATTTTAATTTGTTTATAAACATTAAAAGGGATGTTCAATCATCATGATTTACAAAGTATAAACCTTGGGTTCAGGCTTCTTCAACGCCTCGAGAAAATTAGTATTCGAAGGGTTTAAGGGCGAACCAAACGGAGAGTAAGGATAAAACTATCACACAGAGAAAACGGGCGTGCCGGATACGTAAAATTCTATCCCGTTCCAAATTGAAAGTCACCGTAAATTCGTGTAGTGCGAACCAGGCTGGAATATCTTCTCTCGTTCCTAAAAAAAAAAAAAAAAAAAAAAAAAAACTACCCCCATACAGACTAAAAGGTAACAAAAAAATAAAATAAAAATAAATATGTAGGAAGAGCGTGTGGCAAGAGGATGGTTTGCCAATTTTGTTGGACGTAAGTTCTCCTCCGGTACCTCTCCACCTATATAGCGCGTATCCTGTCTCACCGAACGATGCCTGTTGCACCTATACACATATTTAAGCTACTATATAGTCGGACAGAGCCGCGTGCTGGAGGTCGATGCTTCGCGAAACGGGTTCGAGTGTGCTTTCGTCAAAATTAATTAATGTCGAGCGTGCGGCGGAGGCAACAGCGCGCCACGTCTATAGCAATGGGAGCGCGCAGGAGCTCCACCTTAAGGATGTGGTACAGTCCCGCCAAATGAGGAATTCATACAAAATTTCGAACACTTCTCGGAGGCCTAAAAATCTGAAAAAAATCAAACCTATAGAAGATACTGATTAATTTTATTATTAATTATTATTTATTATTTATATCTATATATTACTAATTATTATCAATTATTCAAAGATTTATTTTATTAATTTATAAATTGAATAATTTAATTAAATTAAATTAACTAATAATTACAAAACGTTGTTAATTCATGAAAAAGAAATTGTCTACCAAATCAACTGTCAACGTCATTTTTTTTTTAAATAAAAAACACTCGTTACGGTTTCTGTAATTTTTCTAAATCATTAAAAATTTAAGAAAAATCATAAAATATTTACCACTGTTTGGATTAATGTGGAGCATTAAATCCTCCTTAAAATTGCAGAAACCGCATAATAATTTTCCACAATAATAATTATTAAATATTATTAACAAAGTCATGAAAAGAAAATGGTCCAACAAATTAGCTGTCAACGTCACTTTTTTTTCAAATAAAAATGATTCGTTACGTTTTCTGAATACGTACGAATTTTTGCCAAATTTTGTGTAATTTTTTTAAATTATAAAATATTTGAGAAAAATCATAAAAAATTTACCACTCATTGGATTAATATGGAGCATTAAATCCTCCTTAAAATTGCGGAAACTGCATAATAATTTTGCATAATAATAATTACAAAATATTATTAACAAAGTCATGAAAAGAAAATTGTCTAACAAATTAGCTGTCAACGTCATTCTTTTTTTTTTTCAAATAAAAATGATTCGTTACGTTTTCTGAATACGTATGAATTTTTTCTGAATTTTGTCTAATTTTTTTTAATTATAAAAAATTTGAGAAAAATTATAAAAAATTTACCACTGATTGGACTAATGTGGAGCATTAAATCCTCCTTAAAATTGCAGAAACTGCATAATAATTTTGCATAATAATAATTACAAAATATTATTAACAAAGTCATGAAAAGAAAATTGTCTAACAAATTAGCTGTCAACGTCACTTTTTTTTTCAAATAAAAATGATTCGTTACGTTTTCTGAATACGTACGAATTTTTGCCGAATTTTCTGTAATTTTTTTAAATTATAAAATATTTGAAAAAAATCATAAAAAATTTACCACTGATTGGACTAATGTGGAGCATTAAATCCTCCTTAAAATTGCAGAAACTGCATAATAATTTTGCATAATAATAATTACAAAATATTATTAACAAAGTCATGAAAAGAAAATTGTCTAACAAATTAGCTGTCAACGTCATTTTCTTTTTTTTTCAAATAAAAATTATTCGTTATTTTTTCTGAATACGTATGAATTTTTTCTGAATTTTGTCTAATTTTTTTTAATTATAAAAAATTTGAGAAAAATCATAAAAAATTTACTACTGATTGGATTAATGTGGAGCATTAAATCCTCCTTAAAATCCAGAAAGACCCATGAACGGAGTTCACAGTAGAGATACCAGCCCAGAAGAGGGCGAGGGAGGAAGAAGAACTGGTTCTCTTGCTTTTGCCAGAGTGCATAACATAGCTATATCTACTGGCGCAAAACTGCAGCGAAACGCAGCCGCCGATGCCTAAGAGTCGGCGGGTCATCGATTCCGACGGATGCCGGACGCTTTCGGACGGACCACAGGGCAGCAGCATGCAACATGCGAAGGATATCTCGCCTGTGGAAGACTCGACCAAGTATTCCGGGCGGTTGACGTATAGGAGATGACCAAGAGAGGTAAGAACTTATACTACACAGGCGGGTCCGGAGAAATACATTTTTCGGCGAGACGTCGTTCCGCAAAGGCATAAATTTTCGCTCACAGTGAAGATTCGCGCGAGGGTTTAACTCGCACCCGCCACTCATCGTCATCCATGACTATATATAAGGCATTCTCTGTCTCTCCAATAAAAATGTTGAAAATTGAAACTTTTCCAATTTTATCAACATTTTTTTTACTTCAAGTTAATCCTGTCGAAAATTTGATGAAATTTGTTAGAAATTTTATTTGTTACAAAATTTTTAAGCCTTTTATTAATGAAAATTGACCAAAAAAAAGTCATAAATTGCACTGATTTTTATTCAGTATTTGATTGTTTTTTCCAAACGTAAAAAATTATTCATATCGAACATTAGTTGTCATTCTTATGAAAATTCTTCAACGATTTAAAAAAAAATGTAATATTGATAACACTTGCAAGTGTTATCAATTAAATTTTATTTCTAATCTCTGTCATTTCATACACTGTTAAAAATAATTGGAAGTTTTTATTCATAAACTCGTCATCGAAATTTAATATACAATTGTGGTATAAAGTTCATGTACTCTTCCAGTAAAATTAAAGTCAATTATTGAAAGTACACTAAATTTCAAGTAGATTCTTTTTACAGCTTAACAGAGTCAAAAAATAACTCGTAAATGGGCGAAACAATATTTTATTTGTTTTTGGCAAGCGAATTTTTTTTTTAACTGACATTTTTGCTTCCGCATAGAGGAAGCTTTGTTTTTATGAAAAATTTTTTTTCGAGATTTTTATGTCAGGACATTTAGATTTGTCCAAAACGTCCAGAAAAGTGATCTAGACAAAATGTCCGTATGTATGTCGGACATTTTTCGGTAACGCCGATAACTCAAGAACGGTTTTGTATATTGCACTCAAATTTGGCACACTAGTGTAGCGGTAGACCCTCTTCAACTGTAGCAATTTTCGACAAAATCTGTATGAAAATTTCGATTTTATGCCGTTTTGAATTTTTTGAAAAAAGGACGTGGTTGCTCTAACTTTCGTAAAATTTAGTCTATTTTGCTAAATAGTTGGTTATAAGAGTAGGTGCACTCAATGCTGTTTGGTATAGAATTTGGCTCGAATCGGTAAAGTGGTTCAGATCTTATGGAATTTTGAATTTTTCAAAAAATTGACGTTATCGCTCTATTGTAACTTTTGCAAAACTTGAAATAGCGAGCTCAAATTTTGTATATAAATGAAACAATATTCAGTCATTATATATGTATAATTTAGTGACAAACGGTATGAAATTTGTGATTTTATGGAATGTTGAATTATTTTTAATAATATACGTTATCACATTTACTTTCGAAAACGCTCTAATAATAACGAAATAACGGAATAACGAAATAGAAAAAGCGAATTCACAACATGTTTATTTATCTAATTTAAAAAAGGATGCAAAGTAGAACCTTGCACATTGCTTCCTCATTATTTTTCGCTTTTTACAAAGCTTCCTCTATGAGGAAGCCAAAATTGAATAACATACTTTTTTGCTTCCTCAGAGAGGAAGCTTTGTAAAAAGCGAAAAATAATGAGGAAGCAATGTGCAAGGTTCTACTTTGCATCCTTTTTTTTAGTGAAATTATGTTGTAATCACTAATTCGGCCACTTTTCGTTTTGTTCTTAATTTCATATATTTTACACTATTATTTACTATGTAAAAATTGGTAGAGTGGGGGAAAAATATTTTGGTACCGAATTGACGAAGAATACCGCATATATGAAGTCAGGAGTCAGAAAGGAAGAGGCGATTCCAAGGAGTCAAGGTACCTACGTTGGTATCGTCGTTCGGCGCGTATATAAACCTGGAGTTTTCATTGCTGGCCTTGCGGTCACTCGCTCGACGACCAGAACTGAGAACGCGAGGTCTCGGATTATGGAAATGTTGGTTTGAACCTTACACGGCACCTACTATACACTATATGACCACTGAGCTCTGAAGCAGAAGCACCAACAGACTCTTTATTATTGTAATACCCGGAGTTACGACCGTCCACTCTGCCTCCGTGCTATGGCTTTTCTGATACGAGAGTTAATTTATGAAAATTACGTGAAATAGGAGATGGTGGTGTAGATACTTTTGCCAAAAATAAAAATAACAAAATACGAAAGATTGAGAAGAAAAAAAACGCGGATACTATGCGTTGTCGCACGTGCAGAATGCAAATAGGCAAAAAAAAAAAAAAAAAAAAAATGATTCCACCAGATCGGTATCAAGATTGTAGCGTAACTTTAAGGTATTATATAAATAGTTATTTTTAAGATAAAATCTTGATAATATCTATAGCTTTATTCTAACAAAATGTCGTATTTTTCAAAACACCATTTTTGTTTTTTAATAGATGCAAATTTCTAAAAACAACGAGACGAAAATTGATATCGACAATAATTTTTATGGTTAAAAAATTTTATCCTGTGTTTAGCAATAAATATCGACTCGTAAATAATAAAATGAAATCATTGTCAAATAAGACGCTAATTTAATTAAATATTACGGAAATTGTATATTTAAATTTTTATTGAATGTGTTTTTAAGTAGACTAAAGTTACAGCCCTTCCCTGACAACCCATGAGTTTCTGCATTTCCGGTTACAATATTTTTGTTTTTTAGAATATTATTTATTTACAAGAAACGAAATATAGTAAAATTTTTCGAAATACGTTTTTAATTTTCTAATTATTTTTCCACCTTTTTTTCAACGCAATTTAGTACATGTGAAAAAATGATATTTGTTCTCCCATGCAAATTGCACCTGATATCACGACATCTACAGCAGTATCCATATTTTTATGACTGTAAATCCTTAGTAATGAATTTAGTAGAAAGCAACAAAGTATATATTGCAACGAGAGAAGACATTTAACCATCTATGCTCTCATTTTGCGCCTACGTGTATAATACCAAGGAAACGACGGAAATTTTAATTAGAATCGGTAGCTAAACGAGGCAATTTGAAGTTTATCCAAACGAAGAGGCAACTCGTTGAGCCTGTTTACAATTTTCCTCTTATTCACTTTTTCTTCCATTTCTCTCAATAATTGACACTCTCTCGCTCTCTCACTTCCTCTTAAGGAGTGGAAGCTGTGTGAAATCTTTGTGAAAACGCAGAGCAAAATGAACGTCTGACCGCGTCTCGCTCAGTTGGAGCAATTACAGCGTCACCGAGCAAGTTAAGTTGCGACTTTGTGGTCTCGCGGTTCCATCGGAAATTGCCCACCATGTGGACGTCTCTCGGCAACCTTAAGTGCAGCAAACGACGAGTGGAGGCTAGGCAAGTGATTTAACCGTCTAACCATGTTCGCACTAGAATTTTAAGCCTCTATTTGTTTATACCATAAAAATGTGTCGTAAATGATGACAAGGCGATGTAGATTTTAACGAGGAGAATTTTTTCTCCCTCGCTTTCGTTTATTTATACAGGCGCATTCCGTAGTGGAGAACAACAATTAAAAACATATTAATAAAAGTTAACGAAAAAAACTGAGTTTTTTAGAGTCGGCGAGTTCCTGAGGAAAAGGAAAGGGTGACTACTTAAAGTCAGCAGTCACTTATTAGAGGAAAATTCACTTATGGGCAGTAAATTTGTTAGGCAGGACAATTTACGTTAAAAGAATATTTTATTTAAGTTATTTTTTTTATATCTATTTTTATACTCTTTGGAAAAAACACAATTTAAAGGGAAGTCCCGACTTATGGACAGTCAGGTCAATTCTGTAAGAAAAGAAATTACTTAAACAGCAAACTCGGGTTAATATATTTACTTATGAGCAGTAAATAGGACAAAAATTAGGAATTGTATGTAGGCAGCACAATTCCCGGATCCTTGCCTCCTGCGGTCGTCTTTACTGGGAGAAACGGGCAGAAAGTTTCGGATCAAAAGCTCTGAATCTTCACTGCTTATATGCACGGCCGGGACTCCTTTCTCATGCGCGAAAAACCGCATCGTCGTGGCCATCTGTCGGCCGAGCGGGAACTACGGGAGCTTTCGCGAGCTCAGGCGCGGATTGCCAACTCGAGGAGCCCGGGCCGTTATTTTTACAAGTGTTTCCGTAATGGAGAAACCAACAATTAAAACATATTAATAAAAGTTAATAAGTAAAAAGGGAAATATAAACTGAGTTTTAGAGACGGCGAGTTCCTGAGGAAAAGGAAAGGGTGACTACTTGAAGTCAGCAGTCACTTATTAGAGGAAAAATTCACTTATGGGCAGTAAATTTGTTCGGGAGGGCAATTTACGTTAAAAGAATATTTTATGTAAGTTATTTTTTTATATCTATATTTAGACTCTGGAAAAAACACAATTTAAAAGGAAGTTCCGACTTATGGACAGTCAGATGAATTCTGTAAGAAAAGAAATTACTTAAACAGCAACCTCGGGTTAATATATTTACTTATGAGCAGTAAATAGGACAAAAATTAGGAATCGTACGTAGGCAGCAATATTCCCGGATCCTTACCTTCTGCGGTCGTCTCTACTAGGAGAAACGGGCAGGAAGTTTCGGACCAAAAGCTCTGAATCTTCACTGCTTATATGCACGGCCGGGACTCCTTTCTCTTGCGGGAGAAACCGCATCGTCGTGGCCATCTGTCGGCCGAGCGGGAACTACGGGAGCTTTCGCGAGCTCAGGCGCGGATCGCCAACTCGAGGGGCCCGGGCCGTTAGGGAAATTTTATTTCAGTTTAGGACGGGGTTTTATTTTACAGGAAGAAAAAAAAACTGTAAGCCAGGAGGCAAACAGTTTGATCGCTTGTGGACAACAAATGTCGCATAAAATTAATGTAATTATTGATATTTTGTAATTTTTGGGTTTTGGGTTGAATTTCAAAATTAGAACTATGGTTTATACATAAAAGACGTCGACGGACATTTACGAATAATATCATAACAGTCTGCAGTATAATAAATATTTTTTCACGAAAAATTGTGAGAATAAAATTAGAATTCTATTTATTTTCCAATATATCACATATATGACATTTTTATTTCAAGAAAATTTTAACTAAGCAATAAATTAACGAATTTCTATAAAAATAATTTAAAAATAAGATTTGTAAGCCTCCATTTGTTTATAAAATAAAAATGTATAATAAAATTAATTGAATAATTATTATTCGGTAATTTTTGGATTTTAAGTTAAATTTCAAAACTCGAACTATGGTTATTCA
Organism: Ephialtes manifestator; assembly: GCA_963970395.1. Taxonomy (NCBI): domain Eukaryota; kingdom Metazoa; phylum Arthropoda; class Insecta; order Hymenoptera; family Ichneumonidae; genus Ephialtes; species Ephialtes manifestator. The sequence continues at coordinate 5,526,302 of OZ019969.1, read as the reverse complement.
TAAAAGACATCCAAAAATTGACAACGGCTACATTCGAAAAGACAGACAAGATATTTTTAGTTAGAAAGAAAATTTATAATTCCATGAAATTGTCAGAATAAAATTGAGACATACTATCCTCCATTTATTTTACAATACATTGTAATGTATTGTAATATATATATTGTTTTATAGCAATAAAATTATTTGTTTTTTTACAAATTAGATCATTTATTATTTAGTTAAAATTTTCTTAATTTATTATATTATAATTAAATAATTTCGTATATTATAATATTATTATTATTTTAATTCATAAATATTTTCTGTCCAATTCGCTCAATAATATATATATTTTTTTATAACAGCAAAATTTTTTGATTTTTTTAGAAATTAGTTCATTTATTATAATATTATTATAATTATAATTATATTATATTATATTATATTATATTATATTATATTATATTATATTATATTATATTATATTATATTATATTATATTATATTATATTATATTATATTATATTATATTATATTATATTATTATTATACTTATATTATACATTAACTAATTTCTAAAAAAATCAAAAAAATTTGCTGTTATTGAGCGAATTGGACAGTAAATATTTATGAATCGGAATAATTGAGGTTTAAGATTCTGGCTGGCATGCAGTCACCTCTCGATTGCACTCTGCGTCGATCTTTCTCGCTTATGGTAGCAAGTCTGTTTCTTCGATAGCCGATTTAAGTGGGAGAGACCTGCGCCACGACCCGGTACTGTTCTCCGCTCACCCACGACAGTCACGTGTACGTGATTAGTTATTACATACATATATGTGCATGAAAACAATGCCGCATGTCGAGACCCGACGGTGTTGTACTACGGTGCGCCTGCTGTTGACTGTCGAATGCTCGCACACCTTAAGCCATTATCGACTGCGTTGTATATATATGTACTCTTGCAGTCTAATATATTGTACTGTACTTAGGTAGAAATTCCATTTCGTGTCCATTATAAAATGTAATAAGCTATTGGAGCTAAGGTACGTGTCGGAAACTTTTATGATGCAAATGGAAGTGCTTCGACCTCACGAGAGGTATTGATGATAAATTCTCAAATTTTTCTAAATTCTACAATTTTTCGAGCAACATTGCAGCATTATTTGTGTTAGATCTGAATTAAACCACGTGAGTCATTCGGTCAATCGAATAACTCGATTTTTAATTCGCTTACTAATTTTATACAATATTGAATGTGATAATAGATTTATTTTCTGTATGAATATTATTGAATTTTATGAATTAATTCAATCGTAATATTTGTATTTGTTCTACTTTGTACATTTAGGTTTGAAAAAAAATGCTTTTTTTTTCAGAGATAACAAAAATTGTTATGCCAAAGTTAATATTGTTAAATGAAAATCGAAATGTTGATTCGTTAAAAAAATTAATTTTGGTATTTTTTATTCACGGAAAAAAATGAAATTTTGGAATACGAAAGTAATTGAACGTTAAATGAAAAAAATAATCCAAAACGAATAAAGTTTTTTGTTATTAATTTTTTCTTCACAGATAACAAAATTTTTTATGCCAAAGTTTATATTGTTAAATTAAAATCGAAATGTTAATTCGTTAAAAAAATTAATTTTGGTATTTTTTATTCACGGAAAGAAAATGAAATTTTGGAATACCAAAGTAATTGAATGTTAAATAAAAAAAATAATCCAAAACGGATAAAGTTTTTTGTTATTAATTTTTTTTTCACACATACCAAAATTTTTTATGCCAAAGTTTATATTGTTAAATGAAAATCGAAATGTTAATTCGTTAAAAAAATTAATTTTGGTATTTTTTATTCACGGAAAAAAAAATGAAATTTTGGAATACCAAAGTAATTGAATGTTAAATGAAAAAAATAATCCAAAACGGACAAAGTTTTTTGTTATTAATTTATTTTTTTCACAGATAACAAAATTTTTTATGCCAAAGTTTATATTGTTAAATTAAAATCAAAATGTTAATTCGTTAAAAAAATTAATTTTGGTATTTTTTATTCGCGGAAAAAAAATGAAATTTTGGAATACCAAAGTAATTGAATGTTAAATGGAAAACATAATCCAAAACGGATAAAGTTTTTTGTTATTAATTTTTTGTTCACAGATAACAACATTTTTTATGCCAAAGTTTATATTGTTAAATTAAAATCAAAATGTTGATTCGTTAAAAAAATTAATTTTGGTATTTTTTATTCACGGAAAAAAAATGAAATTTTGGAATACGAAAGTAATTGAACGTTAAATGAAAAAAATAATCCAAAACGAATAAAGTTTTTTGTTATTAATTTTTTTTTCACAGATAACAAAATTTTGTATGCCAAAGTTTATATTGTTAAATGAAAATCGAAATGTTAATTCGTTAAAAAAATTAATTTTGGTATTTTTTGTTCACGAAAAAAAAATGAAATTTTGGAATACCAAATTAATTGAATGTTAAATGAAAAAAATAATCCAAAACGGACAAAGTTTTTTGTTATTAATTTTTTTTTTTCACAGATAACAAAATTTTTTATGCCAAAGTTTATATTGTTAAATGAAAATCGAAATGTTAATTCGTTAGAAAAATTAATTTTGATATTTTTTATTCACGGAAAAAAATGAAATTTTGGAATACCAAAGTAATTGAATGTTAAATGAAAAAAATAATCCAAAACAGATAAAGTTTTTTGTTATTCATTTTTTGTTTTTTCGTTTTTTTAAATCCTAGGTAACGCCTTAAATAATTCGGTTTAGTATATAGCCATAGTAATTCACACGCTTAAGAGACAAAGTTAAAATAAGCTCTCACGTGTTGCTGCTTCTGGTTCGAAGACTCGAGAGTCCCAGACGACAGTATTTAAGTGGCCGTGCCCGATTGCTTCTCGCGTTCTTTTTTTTCCTTTCGTATTCGGTGACTCCGAATATAATTGTTTCGTTCGGTAGGAGGAAAACCGTGCGCAAAAGCTGCGGTAGCCAATTCTCGGCCGATCGGTGATGTTAAGCCGCGGCTTAATGTCGGAGAGTCTCGAATTTGCTGCACGAGATGCACAGCATCCGTCTATGTTCTCGTTGCTTCAATCTCACACGTTACGAACCCACGTGACCACAGTACGACTGAAATTAAGCACGCTCGTTACTGCCACCCTCGTATAATAACAATAATGCAGCCCTGGCCAAATCTCAGAGCTCACAGAACAGAGAAAATATATTGCCAATATATTGTCGTAAATTTGAATTTTTTTAAAGGATTAAAAAAATGACATTATGAAAAAAAACATTTTCTTAATATTTATATTTCACCCGATGTTTTTGCTTCCTCATAGAGGAAGCTTTGTTTTCATGAAAAAATTGTTTTTTGAGATTTTCATGACAGTACACTCAGAATGGGCCAAAACGTCGAGAAAAGTGATTTAGAAAAAATGTCTGTATGTGTGTGTGTGTGTATGTGTGTATGTTACACGATCGAAAAATGTAAACCTTTATAACTCGGGGATGCCTTGAGATATCAAGCTGAAATTTGGACCATAGATAGAGGGATCAAGCCTCATCGTTCATACAGATTTTTGTTAAAATTCACTTCATCGTTAAATTATTACGCGTTTTTTAATTTTTTGAAAAACGTCTGTTTACGCGATAACTCTTTCAATTTTCGAGATATTGATCTTAAAATTGGTATGAATGTGAGCTTTCATACGCCGGTGATCGCTATTGAATTTGTTTAAGATCGGTTGAACCGTTAAAATTTGATGATGTTTTGAATTTTTCAAAAAATTGACATTATCGCTCTATTGTAACTTTTGCAAAACTTAAGATAGCGAGCTCAAATTTTGTACATAAATGAAACAATATTCAGCCATTATATATGTATAATTTAGTGACGAACGGTATGAAATTTTTGATTTTATAGAATGTTGAATTATTTTTTAAAATATACATTATCACATTCACTTTCGGAAACGCTCTAATAATCACGAAATAACGTAATAACGAAATAGAAAAAGCGAATCCACAACATGTATATTTATCTAATTAAAACAAGGATGCAAAGTAGAACCTTACACATTGCTTCCTCATTATTTTTCGCGTTTTACACAGCTTCCTCTATGAGGAAGCCAAAAATTGAATAACATACTTCCTCATAGAGGTAGCTTTGTAAAACGCGAAAAATAATGAGGAAGTAATGTGCAAGGTTCTACTTTGCATCCTTGTTTTAAATCTCATTCGAATGACCAATCAAGATAATACAGTTTCCTATGATTCTCCATTTATTTTCCAATACATCACATTATATGACATTATTTTTCAAGAAAATTTTAACTAAGAACTAAACTAACTAATTTCTTATTTCTACGTCTTAAACCAAAATAAAATACCTTTTTTAGCAGTTTTCGAGTGAAAAATATATATATTTTTTTCATAATATTTATATTTCACCCGATGTTTTTTTAAATCTCAATGACTACATAAGATAATACAGTTTCCTATGATCCTCCATTTATTTTCCAATACATCACATTATATGACATTATTTTTCAAGAAACTTTTAACTAAGTAATAAACTAACTAATTTATTATTTCTACGTCTTACACCAAAATAAAATACCTTTTTTATCAGTTTTCGAGCCAAAAATATATATATATTTTTCTTAATATTTATATTCACGCGATATTTTTTAAATCTCAATGACCAAATAAGATAATACAATTTCCTATGATTCTCCATTTATTTTCCAATACATCACATTATATGACACAATTTTTCAAGAAACTTTTAACTAGGTAATAAACTAACTAATTTCTTAATTCTACGTATTAAAACAAAATAAAATACCTTTTTTATCAGTTTTCGAGTCAAAAATATATATATTTTTTTCATAATATTTATATTTCACTCGATGTTTTTTTAAATCTCATGGATCAAATAAGATAATACAGTTTCCTATGATCCTCCATTTATTTTCCAATACATCACATTATATGACATTATTTTTCAAGAAACTTTTAACTAAGTAATAAACTAACTAATTTCTTATTTCTACGACTTAAACCAAAATAAAATACCTTTTTTATCATTTTTCGAGCCAAAAATATATATATATTTTTCTTAATATTTATATTTCACCCGATGTTTTTTTTAAAATCTCAATGACCAAATAAGATAATACAATTTCCTATGATTCTCCATTTATTTTCCAATACATCACATTATATGACACAATTTTTCAAGAAACTTTTAACTAAGTAATAAACTAACTAATTTATTATTTCTACATCTTAAACCAAAATAAAATACCTTTTTTTAAATCAATTTTCGAGCCAAAAATATTTTCTACCCGTTATAATTTTTTATTTTTTTTTAAATGGAGAATTTCGATTAAAATCAAATATTTTTTCACCAATTTACAAAATTATTGCAATGTTAATTGACTTTACATATTTCACATGCGATGAAAAAAAAAAAAATAAATAAAAACGTGATAAAGGAAAATATTTGCTGTGGGAGGGAAATAAAAATCAAATGAATAAACAGAAATAAAAATAGCGCGAAATATGAAAACGAGGAATAAATATGCTAATAACTGCAAATGACCGGAGCGTAGTCGACGCGTTAAATTGAAATAAAAAGAAAAAGCATTTAATTTTGGCGTAATATACGGAAATCCGGGCGTCGATCCAGCAACAAAGTTGCCGGAGGCTGTAATACCCCGCGGAAAGTGCAGAGGCAATCGAGTGCAGCCACGTGACCACATGAGGGCCGAGCTGATACCATACGAATAAAACATATTGGTGTTTGCAATTAAATCGCGCAGACAATGGACAAATAGCGATTAACCGATGGACCAGTGGACCACCGGATTCGATTTAATAAATATTTTCCGAACTCGGTGCAAGATAGTATGTATATATATCGTATTGAAAATAATTTCTCTATACCTTTACATTCCCACCCACGATTAGTTTATTGGTCGGTGAACGTTTTGTATTTCCGCGTATACTACTAACAATCAATTACTCTTCTCATCCACTCGGTCGCCTGAATTCCTCCCTCGGTAGCCCCGAAAATCATTTCCTCACCCCATTCGGCGAACCTCAGCCAAACATTTAAATCGCTGTTACTGTTGCATTTGCTTTTTATGTTTGCACATTAATTTCCGGCTTTTTATGAGGTCTACGGAAAATTCCACGAGAATTTCTCTTTTCATGCTTAATATGTTTCTCTCGATAGCAGATTTTTTATTTTCATAATGCATTTATAGATATATGTAAAAAAAATGTACATTTTTTATTAAAAAGTATGTGTTGATAATTTAAAATCTTTGTTTTTTTAACCTAAAGAAATTTATGCAAATATCTTGAATGTCAATTATTGTCAGAATAAAAATCTATCGGATCAATTGTCTGTAATTTTTTTTATTTTATTTTTTAAACTAGATATCGAAGAATGTACGTTAGAAATTTTTATATTGCGTTACAGAGTTTAATATGAACCGATTATAAACCAAAAGTAATTGCTTCCAAAAGTTGTTGTGAACTTTCTGCCATAAAGGTCAACATCACTTTCCTGTACGATGCTCGTTTTTCTTCCGCGAGTCGATCGACCACTGTATTGCCGCGGATAATCGTTTGTTGCGCTTTAACTTCACGTCGAGCCATTTGTCGTACGAATTCGGCCCTAAAGCTGTCTCGAAAGTATGACAGAGTGCGATCCCGCGGCTGCTGGCCCTCGCGTTCAAAGAGGAAAAATAAAAATAACGTGGAGAATCGCGTGACCAGCGCCAGCAATAAGGACTCGGCACACATATAACCTTATTGCAAGCTCTGTGGTGTGGATCCAATGTCCGATGTGATATGCCAGCGTAAAGACAACCTGGTCACATCATCCATTGAGTGAATAATTTTGTCGGTCACATATCGGGATAGAATAAAAATTAGTATTGTACCTAGGTTGGTAATCCAGGACGGAAATTCAGGATGAAATCTGGATAGTCCAGGATGGAATCTGACAAGTCTAGATTCCATCAATAGCAAGAATCTGACTAGTCCTGATTCCATCAATAGCAAGAATCTGACTAGTCCAGATTCCATCAATAGCAAGAATCTGACTAGTTCAGATTCCATCAATAGCAAGAATTTGACTAGTCCAGATTCCATCAATAGCAAGAATCTGACTAATCTAGATTCCATCAATAGCAAGAATCTGACTAATCTAGATTCCATCAATAGCAAGAATTTGACGAGTCCAGATTCCTTCAATAGCAAGAATCTGACAAGTCCAAATTCCATCAATGGTAAGAATCTGACTAGTCCAGATTTCATCAATAGCAAGAATCTGACTAATCCAGATTCATCAATAGCAAGAATCTGACTAATCCAGATTCCATCAATACCAAGAATCTGACTAGTCCAGATTCGATCAATAGCTAGAATTTGACTAGTCCAGATTCCATCAATAGCAAGAATCTGACTAATCCTGATTCCATCAATAGCAAGAATCTGACTAATCTAGATTCCATCAATAGCAAGAATTTGACGAGTCCAGATTCCATCAATGACAAGAATCTGACTAGTTCAGATTCCATCAATAGCAAGAATCTGACTAATCTAGATTCCATCAATAGCAAGAATTTGACGAGTCCAGATTCCATCAATGGCAAGAATCTGACTAGTTCAGATTCCATCAATAGCAAGAATCTGACTAATCCAGATTCATCAATAGCAAGAATCTGACTAATCCAGATTCCATCAATAACAAGAATCTGACTAGTCCAGATTCGATCAATAGCTAGAATCTGACTAGTCGAGATTCCATCAATAACAAGAATCTGATTAGTCCCGATTCCATCAATAGCTAGAATTTATCTAGTCCAGATTCCATCAATCGCAAAAATCTGACTAGTCCAGACCCCATCAATAGCAAGAATCTGACTGGTCCAGATTCCATCAATAGCTAGAATCTGTCTAGTCCAGATTCCATCAATAGCAAGAATCTGGTTTGTCCAAATTCCATCAATGGCAAGAATCTGACTAGTCCAGATTCATCAATAGCAAGAATCTGACTAATCCAGATTCCATCAACAGCAAGAATCTGTCTAGTCCAGATTTCATCAATAGCAAGAACCTCACTAATCCAGATTCCATCAATAGCTAGAATCTGTCTAGTCCAGATTCCATCAATAGCAAGAGTCTGGCTAGTCCAAATTCCATCAATGGCAAGAATCTGACTAGTTCAGATTCCATCAATGGCAAGAATCTGACTAGTCCAGATTCCATCAATAGCAAGAATATGACTACTTCAGATTCTATCAATAGCAAGAATCTGACTAATCCAGATTCCATCAATAGCAAGAATTTGACTAGTCCAGATTCCATCAATAGCAAGAATCTCACTAATCCGGATTCCATCAATAGCAAGAATCTGACTAGTCCAGATTCATCAATAGCAAGAATCTGACTAATCCAGATTCATCAATACCAAGAATCTGACTAGTCCAAATTTCATCAATACCAAGAATCTGGCTAGTCCAGATTCCATCTTGGACTATTCAGATTCTCGCTATTGTATCGCACTTACTACTGTTTGAATCTGAATTTAAAAAATCAATGACAAAACCATTCCAGCCATTATTTTAGTCAGATTCTCCATGACCTGTAATTTAAAAAACTGAACCATCTCTTGAATCGGTGGATTTTGTTGAAAAAAAAAGACAAAATACCAGTGTCATCAAAGGGGACCACAAAGTTCTAGTCACATCAGTCATCGAGAAGCTACACGTTCGTTGCTGACCAGAATTGGATGAGCCACGAAAGAAGACCACATGGCATGTAGGTAAAAGGGGATATAGGCATGAGGGGAGACTATATGGCATAACCCCGTGAACGAAAGACTACTTTTCCCTGCTGCTATTGCTGCTTCTGATTCTTCTAGGTCTTTTCCACAAAGCCCTGGCTACCAACTCGGGGAAGCCCCTACGCGTATCCGCGTACCTTGTCTCGATGCAACCGATACCTCTACTTGCCTCTGTGCTGTAATACGGCAAGTGCGATTTTTTCACCGTTCCATGGGTCTTCGCACGACTATCGTATCATTATATAGAAGGAAGGGTCCGGGACGGGAATCTAGCGTATACGTGTCACCTGGATAAAAGAAGGGAAGAACGAAGACCGCATTATACATATATATATATACATATAGCCTGTACATAACGCACCCTCGTAATTTCCCTACCAACCCCGTGAACCCCGGCGTCATTCGTGCGGGACAAAATCGCCCTATGCTTAATTGATAATGGAATTGGGTGTTAGTTGAAAGATACATCAATCAAATAGTTGTCATAATGAACTTTTTTCTTTTTTTCTTTTTGAGGTGATTATTCACGTGCACAGCTGGATATTCGGTACATTAAAAAATATGAGATTGACGGGCGAATAAGTTTTAGAAAAATTAAATTAAATCAATTAACTGATTGGGAAAAAGTTGAATTTTTAATAAAATAGACGTAGGGTAGAAATACCGGTTTTGGCCACTGTACCGGTTGTGGCCACCCCTACACTTAAATACGTTTTTCGTGGCTATTTTAATTCTGTACCTGTATTTAATCATAATTTTTCATAACGTTGTGTATTTTGGAAACATTTATCGTCATTTTGACGCCCGTTCGTCTCCATTACAAAAAGTACTGTATAAGTAATTAAAGTATCATCAACTGATTCATCAAATTGTCAACTCCTTACGGAATTCGACAAGATTTTGACGAAAGCTCTAGATACATATTCGGATTATATAGTTGGCGAATTGCATGCAGCTTTGCACATATCAATCTTAAGAGTCATCACTGCAAATGTTGATGTACTAAAAGTTTGAAATAAAGCTATACATTTATAAAAAATACGATGGCCACAACTGGTACATGGAATAAGCATGTTGCCCCGGATATGGCCATGATAATATAATCATTAATTTTTCGTTAATTATTACACAATCAATTCATAAATTCGTAAAGAACAAACAAAAAAACGAAAAAACGCTAAGAAAAATATATCCTTAGAAATGTATAGTAAAAAAGAAGGTAAAGCGGTGGAACACCTTTCATGTTGAAGAATTTCATGTTTCACATTGAAATTATCATATATCGTTGTACCTTTTTACCTTCTGAAAAATTATTATCAATTTTATGAATTCACATTTTGATAAATTTTTATGTAGCAAATTTTGTATTTTGTGGATGCTAATTTTTTATTTATTTTAATTATCATATATCGTTGTTCCTTTTTGAAAACTTATTATTAATTTTATGAATTAACATTTTTATATATTTGTATGTAGCGAATTTCGTATTTTTGTGGATGTTCATTTTTATTTATTGTAATTAACAAAAAGTACTGTGTCAGTAATTAAAGTATCATCAGCTGATTCATCAAATTGTCAACTCCTTACGGAATTCGACAAGATTTTGACGAAAGCTCTAGATACATATTCGGATTATATAGTTGGCGAATTGCATGCAGCTTTGCACATATCAATCTTAAGAGTCATCACTGCAAATGTTGATGTACTAAAAGTTTGAAATAAAGCTATACATTTATAAAAAATACGATGGCCACAACTGGTACATGGAATAAGCATGTTGCCCCGGATATGGCCATGATAATAAAATCATTAATTTTTCGTTAATTATTACACAATCAATTCATAAATTCGTAAAGAAGAAACAAAAAAACGAAAAAACGCTAAGAAAAATATATCCAGAGAAATGTATAGTAAAAAAGAAGGTAAAGCGGTGGAACACCGTTCATGTTGAAGATTCCCATCATTATTCAATGCGAAAATCTACTTTCGGAAAGAACTCTGGTAAAAGTAAAAATAAAAGTGTAAAGAGTAAAACATTAATATAATGTATGACTATTTGTGACAAAGAAAGCTGCTACGAAAAAGTGCAAAACGAAGGAGACGAATGTCAAAAAAGGTTAGTTAGGTTCACAGATGGCATCTGTGCTTTAAAGACATTTTCGTGTAGAGGAATTGGATGCTTTCATAAGAATACGATTTTGATTTATTAAACACACCTTAAAAAATGTTTCAAGTGCAATGAACATTGAGTTTTTCTAATTTTAAGTATGGCCAAAACCGGTACCCCGTGAAGAAAAATATTAGGGTTGCCCTAAGATAAGTTAGGGCCCTATCGGGCTTTAATGTGGACACCATAAAAGTGAGTTCCATATCACTACCATTTAGGGACCTACTAAGGAAACTGTAGGGTTTCATGCCGATATTTAATGTGGCTATATTAGGGCAATTAATTAAGGGCCCAGTCAGGCTTAATCATGGCACCAAGTAAATAAATCAATAATAATCTCGCCACGTAAGGGCCTCATGAGGCAATTCCAGGTTGCCACGGCGAAGTTTAATAAGGGCTTGATAGGGTAATCACTTAAGGGCCCAGTCAGGCTTAATCATGGCACCAAATAAACAAATCAATAATAATTTTGCCAGATAAGGGTCTTCTTAGGCAATTCTAGGTTTCCATGTCGAAGTTTAATAAGGGCTTGATAGGGTAATCACTTAAGGGCCTTCATCATGATACCAAGTAAACTAATTAATCATAATTTTTCCAAATAAGGATCTCATAAGGCCATGGTGAAGTTTAATAAGGCCTTGATAAGTTAATTAATTAAGGGCCCAGTCAGGCTTAACCATGGCATAAAGTAAACAAATCAATAATAAATTTGCCAGATGAGGATCTTATATGGCAATCGGAGGTTTCCATGGCAAAATTGGTGGTCACCTATCCAACTAATGACTGTCAAAGTCAGCCAGGTGGTCACCCATTCTAATACTGGCCCTCAGGTCAGCCAGACAGTCACGCACCTAGATACAAACGAACTAATTCGCGCAAACGATAAAACAAACAAATTTTGTGGAATATAATTATAGATGACAACAACGATATAATGTACCCTATTCGATATAACCAATTTCTGTAAAAAAATAACTGAATGTGCTTTTGTTTTTACACATCAGACGCAGTCATGTAAATCTATCAAGTTCTGACTATATTACATTAATTTTATTTCATATTTCATATTACAGTCATTCAAATACACAAAACAATTGCATATTCATATGATTTGAATGGCCAAGAGAGCTTAGGCGCAGCGTAACTACACCATCCGGAGGGTTCTAGGTTCGATTCCCGTCAATGTAAAAAAAAAATGTAATATGTTTTTTCAGCGATTAATATGTACCATCGTGTAGAGAAAGACGAAATATCTAATTAAAAGTGCAGCATTACTCAACTAAATAATAACAAATATATATTTTTTAATTAAATTTATTTATTATTTTAGTAAGGTCTTAATAGGGCAGCCTTAAAAGGTCCTCATTATTTTGCCTTTAAAGGCCCGTAACATATAGCCTTTAAAGGTCCCGAAGAAAAAAGCGTGACCATCATTTGTGAAACCCTATGAGGCTTCCACATAAGGCCCCTAAGAGAATTAGGGAATATTAATCGGGGCCTTGGAAGAACCCTGATAAGATTTCTTCACGGGACATTACTGTGGCCAAAACCGGTGCATAGGTGGCCAGAACTGGTGAAATGGCTACGCTCCTACTTTTTTCTATTTTCCAGTGTTTTCTCGATAAATATGAAGATTTTAATGCTAGAAATTTGAAATTATATTCTTCTCAGATATGCAAAGTATAGGTCGAAAACAGTTTTATGATATTTGGTCCCACTCACAAGTACTTGAAAATGAGAAAATTCTTAAAGTGGCCACAACCGGTACTTCTACCCTACTCGGAAAGAGCAGTGAAGTTATTTCACACGAGAAAGAAAAGATTTAGGGCTTATTTTAAATTGTATGTATTTTCAATTAATTTATCAATAACTATATTATTATGCAGAATTAATGACCTTAATGTCTTAATTAACGTCATTGTTTTTTAAATTCACTACTGACGAAATCCCATTTTGGTACGATCCATTTTTCGGTCAGAATTAGTGTTGATACTTCCTTAAATAATCTGCCATCTGACACTCACATGTCTTCGTTTAATTGACACGTCGCAAGAATTCAAGATTCAATTATGTACATATTCAACCGGTATTTTTTTTCGCCCTAAATCAAGAATAAACGTGGCTTTAAGTGTGACGAAAAAAAAGTGTTTCCCTTAATTCGGTTGTCAAAAATGTCGATATCCAACCATCCGAGTACTGGAAACGGAAATTCCATTCATTATAAATTCCCCCGAATATAATAATAATGCAAAACTCCTAATTATATCCACTCGTTAAACAAGCAATAAATTCTCCAATTTAAATTTAACCTTAGCATTTAAAGTCCTCGCATATAAATGCTAAATTTTCAAGCTCCGTTAGACATTTATCTGTTAATGCGTCATACGATACGTATATCCATTTTATTTAGACACAAGTTATTGGGTGACACAGAAAACGAGGGGAAAGCGTCAAAAGTGCGCAACGAATTCAATGGAGAAATTGGAGAGCAAAATGGGGACCCTTTTAGAGTTTTATATTAGGCATCGTCGAATTCGAGGGTGAATCGTGATTCATTCGTTTTTTTTTTCTACTCTTGTGAGCATTTCTCGTTCTCATACTCACCGACAGAGCCTCTCGACTCTCGACGCACTTTCGCTCCCTTATTTTCTTTTTTTTTTTTTTCTTTCACTTCTCTCTACATCCCCTGCGAGCCCAGGAGCCCTTCGAGCTCGACGATTATTTCGGCTCGTTAAATGCCCTCTCTCATACACAGCTTTCTCTTCCGTTCGCGATGAGGACCGTGAAGCGAGACAAACCGTTAACCACAATATTCACGCGTTCCCTTCGCGACGGAAGCGAATTGCTCGATCGAATATATATATATATATATTTATATATAGTGAAGTAGGAGTCCTTCTCATGGATTCCATCACGTCATACACCATAAAAGTGGAGGGGAAATGGGGTGGGGGGGGGGAGGTAACTTTAATCCACACATTCGAAGTGCAATGTAAAACTGGCATATGCATACAATAATTATATCGAGGCGAAACTAAGAGCGTGAATTTTCATTTTCGTTATGTTATTGTTCCCCTTTCTCTTCTGATCGATCTAACGCCCCCCTGTACAGTTATATTTCACGGGTTATCAGGTTCAGAACAGTTGAGAAGGAATTAAAAGCCATTTCGTGTGTTAAACTGGTAAATCTTAATCACCCTCTTTAATCACGCTCTCGTCATTCAACGCTTTAAAGATGCACTTTCGGGCCTGATTATTCGAACATACTGATACATCATTTGGAAAAATTTGTGAAAATGCGTTTTAAGACACTTGGAAAAAATTTACATTTTTTTTTTAGGTAATTTATTATCTATTTTCATGAATTTTCATTTTCATATATCGTTGTACCTTTCTCCCTTCTGAAAAATTATTATCACTTTTATGAATTCAAATTTTATATGAATTTACATTTTTATGAATTTTTATGTCGCGAATTTTGTATTTTTGTGGATGCTTTTTTTAAATTTATTTTAATTATCATATATCGTTGTTGCTTTTTACCTTCTGAAAAATTATTATCAATCTTATGAATTCACATTTTTATAAATTTTTATGTAGCAAATTTTGTATTTTGTGGATTCTTATTTTTTATTTATTTTAATTATCATATATCGTTGTTCCTTTTTACCTTCTGAAAAATTATTATCAATCTTATGAATTCACAATTTTATACAATTTTATATAGCAAATTTCGTAATTTTGTGGATGTTCATTTTTATTTATTTTAATTTTCATATATCGTTGTGCCTTTTTACCTTCTGAAAAATTATTATCAATTTTATGAATTCACATTTTGATAAATTTTTTATTTTTAATTTTTAGCGGCCACGCGAATTTTTCATTTCATTAAAAAGTTTTCAAATTTCTTGAGGATGTTAGACTGGCTGAAAACAAAAATTGCAAAAATTTTCAGATTTTTTTATTGCATATTTCAGCCATTACAAATAACTGAAAATAATATTCGTTAATTTTTTACGCCAAAACTAGGGGTCTCGCAAAAAAATCATGTTAACAAAAAATTTAAGGTATCTAACGTTCTTTTCAACAAATTTTTTTGCAAATTTTTCTACTCCGTTTTATGCTATTTTTCAATTAAATAATATTTCAATATTTTTTTTTCTCCGAAACTGCGTTCTCGATTCAGATGAGATTTTTACATTTTGTTCCTTAATATGTTAAGAATCTGAAAAAAAATTGGCGAGATGGGCAGCGACTTCGTTCCACAGTTACAGCTCTTCGAATGATCGAACATAACGGTAATCTAATGTGTAATTGTTCTCTGCGTTCAACAGGGTTGAGACTGTCAATAGAAAAAATCTAAAGCCCGCATCACTTGTTAATTTTTTTGTTATTTTTAATTAAAATTTTTTTTTTAAATTATGTTAATTGGCAAATTCCCCCCTTCCTGTCGTCCACACTTTGTGTTCACAACGCAGAACGATGGTCGTGTAACATTGAGCACGTGAATATTGAACTCAAGAGACATTCATTCACCACGTTTTGCCAATTTTCGATTGATCAGAAAAGAGCACGATGATGAATTACGTGTCATCAGGAAAAAACGTTTCAATTCCATCAGTCGATAAAATAAATGTATTAAAAAACCCAAAAATTGAAGAGGGAAAAATATCCGATGCAAAAAATGCAGTGCGGGCTTTAGAATTATTATGTAGACAGTCTGTTGAACATACAGAGCAATTACACATTAGATTGCCCTGGTATTCGATCGTTTGAAGAGCTGTAACAGTGGAATAAAATCGCCGCCCATCTCGTCAATTTTTTCTCAGATTCTAGACATATTAAGGAACAAAATGTAAAAATTTCAGCCGAATCGGGAACGCAGTTTTGGAGAAAAAAAATATTATAATTTTATTCCATTGAAAAATAGCATAAAACAGAGTAGGAAGATTTTGCAACAAATTTTTTGAAAAGAACGTTAAATAACTTAAATTTTTTGTTCACGTGATTTTTTTGCGAGAGCTGTAGTTTTGGCGTTAAAAATTAACGATTATTATTTTCAGTTTTTTGTAACGGCTGAAATATGCGATAAAAAAATCTGAAAAAAAAAATTGTAATTTTTAACATTTTTAACAACATCCTCAACAAATCTGAAAACTTTTTATTGAAATGAAAAATTCGTGTGGCTGACTTGACGTGTTTTACCCCATATATCGTTGTCCTTTTTTACTTTCTGAAAAATTATTGTCAATTTTATAAATTCACATTTTGATAAATTTTTATGTAGCAAATTTTGTATTTTTGTAGATGTTCATTATTATTTATTTTTATTTTTATATATTGTTGTACCCTTTTCTCTTCTGATTCATCTAACGCCTCTGTACAGTTATATTTCACGGGTTATCGTGTCCGGCAAGCCATTACGAAGTGAGAAAAGAAGGAATTAAAAGCCATTTCGTGTATTAAACTGGTAAACCTAACACTCTCACCTTCTCCCTCTCAACGTTCCACGAAAGATACGCTTTCGATCCTGATTATTCAAACAAACCGATAAACCATACTTACTCTCCCGAGCGTCTTTACCGTTGGTGTAAAACCAACGTATGCTTGAATCTTACAGCATCCGTCGTACATTAGTCCGTAGATTACGAGCTGGGTCTTAAGGCGCGCGCATAGCTCGAGCTCAAAGATATATTATCCATGTATTGGGATTCCCGAGATGTTTTTTCTTCTTTTTTTTTTTACGTCGCTCGAGCTCTTTCGTATGATCACTGAAATTTGTCGGAAACACGTGTGAAGCAATGCTTGACTCGATTTACACTTTGGAGAGATTTTGTTAAGTGGCGGAACCAGATATTGACCATTGAAGGAAATAAAAACAATTTATTGCAATTAAAAAGTTGAGATTTTAATGGACGCAGTAAGAATTCTGGTGTTTGTGACTTTAAAAAGTAGGTGAAAGTAATCTCAAATATTTGAGTTGTTACAAAATTTTAAATAGTTAGTTAAATTAATCTTACTGTTAAAATATTTACTGGAAATTTCCAGCTGGTTCCAAATTTCCTAAATTTTCTCTCTGTAACTAAACAAATTTTTTTTAAATACATATAAATTATAATTTATTATATATAATATTAATATAATATTAATATAAATATAGCTTATCGTAAAAAAATATCCGTTTCGTAATGAGTAGCAAATATTCGATCAGATACATTCAAAATTAATCTTACTGTAAAAATATTTACTGGAAATTTCCAGCTGGTTCCAAATTTCCTAAATTTTCTCTCTGTAACTAAATTTTTTTTTTTAAAATACATATAAATTATAATTTATTATATATAATATTATATATAATATTAATATAAATATAACTTATCGTAAAAAAATATCCGTTTCGTAATGAGTAGCAAATATTCGATCAGATACGTTTTAAAATTAAATACAAGCCGATATTTTTTCAAAATTTCAACTCCCCGAAAAGTTCGGATTAAAAAAAAATGGCCAAAAATAAGGAAATGGGATAACTATATAATTTTTTATTTAAAAAAATTCCAAATTTCAACGATTTTGCACTAAAATGTGTTAAAAAACTAAAGTTTTCAAGGCTTAAATTTTTTCCGTTTATTTTCTCGTCACCAAATACTCAAATTCTAGCCTAAAAAAATTATTTTGAAAATGTTCCATCTTAAAAAAAGAAGCAATGACTCGGTTTGATTCACCAGGTGTTAAAGTTTAAGCAAAACTGCGTCAGTAAAAGGCGATGAACAGAATGTAGAGTTGAATTCGTTGGAGAGAATTGCTAGACGCGAATTACCATTAATAAATATGTCAGCCGATGTGCGGGTATCAAATTATGCTAATCGCTACGACGAACCGCCGTGAATGATATTATTTGGTAACGCGAGTCACGCTCACAGCCATTTATCTGGTAGTCAACCCCTTCTCCCTCTCTTTGGTTATACTCCCGTGACCCTAGTTGTGATGTAGTATATCAGACTATGCGATTGTGGAACGGGCACCTATGCATGCATGCACGAGGGCGCCAGACCGTACCTTCCGGACAGGGTCAAGGTTCCTATATGCCACTTCGTGTCTACTAGGGGGTTTTGGTGTACAACCAAGTTGACCCTACCAACCCTGATGGTACTTTTGGTGAAACGCATGAACGCTAACTCCGTTATTCGTCCGCCACAGACATAAGGTAAACGCCCCAATAGCCGGCCATCTTAGAGAACAGGAAACTGTAAAGTTATATTTCTTATACTAAAATCACCTTTCTATAATTGTAACCATAACTAATGCAAAGCTTAGCTTTTCTACTTTTCGAAAAGCATCCATTAATTCATGTCAGGGGTATAGTTTTTTCTTAAGCTTCTGTATCCTTCATATGTCTGTCGAACATACACTAAAAAAAAATATCATAAATCAGATTTGGGGCAAAAATCTTTGTATCCTCTTATACATTTTTTATACTTTCAATGTGAGGTTACGTCAAAAATCGTGAAAAAACCCTATAGCAATTTATTTGCCTCCAGAGACGATGAAATAAAAACCCTAACCAAAATTACGAACCACCTTATCTATCAAAGAAACTTATTAAATGTTATAAATGATAATGATGATAAAGGATTGTCGGCTTCTGGCGGCCCGGTTAAAGAATTAAATTCTTTATTTAATGTTTGAAACGTTTCGACCCTGGTCTGGGTCCTGTTCACTCATTTTATTCTTTAATTATGAAGTCGAGTGTTTATGTTATTTTGTTTGTGACGTGAGTAAGGTAAACGCCCCAATAGCCCGCCATCTTAGAGAACAGGAAACTGTAAAGTTATATTTCTTATACTAAAATGACCTTTCTATAATTGTAACCATAACTAATGCAAAGCTTAGCTTTTCTATTTTCGAAAAACATCCATTAATTCATGTCAGGGGTATAGTTTTTTGTTAAAGTTAGGAAACAATTGAGAAAGTCGATGGACTAGTACCCGACCACCGATTTCAGGTAATGTCTAAATACCCGACCAAGTATGCCCCTATACGCAACCACCCGCCGATACGAGGCTATGCGATTCGTTGAAACTTCATTTTATTTCTTAAATTACACGCAACGTTTGGGATAATTTATGATAAATAATAACTAATAAAAAGGCTCACCGTGACGTGCAACCGGCATCAACTTGCCATAGAGGTTATGTTCGCTGAGTTTGTGTTGGCCGAGAATAAGCCACGGTTGGATATCGGTACAGCATACTGCGGATGCGCCCCAATAGTCAACCATGGAAATTGACGACTTAGCAGTGGTTTTTCGCAAATTTTAATGGAAGATTTATAAAGTCTATTTATCCGCGAATACAACAAGCCACGAATTATTGTGTAAATCGTGAAAATAACAGCGTCATAAGCTTAACAACGTTACGCCAATTCTTAACGAACTGGCTAAAAGATATGCGCCGATCCTCTGAGCGGCGTCTGCAGTGCACAATATCTTTAAAAAACGTCAACAAAACAATTAATGACTATTTTTATTATTGGCCTATGCAGACATAAAGAATTGCAAAAATGGTAACACTAGTTATTTATTTATTTCATATTCATAATTTCTTAATTTTAGTCAATATTTGTGTCAGTGGTTGGAGACTGGTACATGGTTGGGTACCGGGGCGTTTACCTTACATTCTTGTGACTCTGGTCACCGGGCTCTCTTGCCCGTATTTTCTGCTCACTTTTGTAGGTTACCTTATATTCGATGTTTGCACTGATGTAAGGCAACACTACGTTTTTCTTATGACTTGGGCCAGAGAGCCCGGTGAGCAGAAAATAAATGATTTGATTTGATTTGATTTATTCATAGGTACGGGCAAAGCCCAATTACAATTTAGGGCAGGAAGTTAGCCTGCCCCTATATACAATGGTAGTTGAGAGGATTTATACATATAATTCAGCCTTATTTTAACAATAATATTTAACATTAGGTGATAACTTTTTACGCCAATCGAGGAAGAAGAATCCGTACGAAAGAATAATAGAGGCTATTAATAAAATAACAATAGTGAGGATAAATATATTAACATTATTAATAATATTAATATTGAGGAAGGATCAACAAACGAGTAGTTGAATCATGATCTATTCAATGAAGATCACCCGTTCAACCCGTAGGAAATACTCCCATGACCAGACTTGTGAAGCGGGCCAATGTAGTTCTAAAAAAATGCAGCGAAGTATCATAATATCCAACCAAGTCTCTACTAACACATATACATCGTACTGTATGGCCCGAATGCTCCTTTGATAATCTTTATATGCTTTTGCAAAACCTTCTGTATCTAAAAAGATACATAAACATTCATCAATACATCTTGGATCACATAATCTATATACGCTTCAAAAGCTTCTGTATCCTTCATATGTCTGTCGAAAATATACTAAAAAAAAATATCATAAATCAGATTTCGGGTAAAAATCTTTATATCCTCTTATACATTTTTTATACTTTCAATGTGAGGTTACGTCAAAAATCGTGAAAAAACCCTATAGCAATTTATTTGCCTCCAGAGACGATGAAATAAAAACCCTAACCAAAATTACGAACCACCTTATCTATCAAAGAAACTTATTAAATGTTATAAATGATAATGATGATAAAGGATTGTCGGCTTCTGGCGGCCCGGTTAAAGAATTAAATTCTTTATTTAATGTTTGAAACGTTTCGACCCTGGTCTGGGTCCTGTTCACTCATTTTATTCTTTAATTATGAAGTCGAGTGTTTATGTTGTTTTGTTTGTGACGTGAGTAAGGTAAACGCCCCAATAGCCCGCCATCTTAGAGAACAGGAAACTGTAAAGTTATATTTCTTATACTAAAATGACCTTTCTATAATTGTAACCATAACTAATGCAAAGCTTAGCTTTTCTACTTTTCGAAAAGCATCCATTAATTCATGTCAGGGGTATAGTTTTTTCTTAAGCTTCTGTATCCTTCATATGTCTGTCGAACATATACTAAAAAAAAATATCATAAATCAGATTTGGGGCAAAAATCTTTGTATCCTCTTATACATTTTTTATACTTTCAATGTGAGGTTACGTCAAAAATCGTGAAAAAACCCTATAGCAATTTATTTGCCTCCAGAGACGATGAAATAAAAACCCTAACCAAAATTACGAACCACCTTATCTATCAAAGAAACTTATTAAATGTTATAAATGATAATGATGATAAAGGATTGTCGGCTTCTGGCGGCCCGGTTAAAGAATTAAATTCTTTATTTAATGTTTGAAACGTTTCGACCCTGGTCTGGGTCCTGTTCACTCATTTTATTCTTTAATTATGAAGTCGAGTGTTTATGTTGTTTTGTTTGTGACGTTAGTAAGGTAAACGCCCCAATAGCCCGCCATCTTAGAGAACAGGAAACTGTAAAGTTATATTTCTTATACTAAAATGACCTTTCTATAATTGTAACCATAACTAATGCAAAGCTTAGCTTTTCTATTTTCGAAAAACATCCATTAATTCATGTCAGGGGTATAGTTTTTTGTTAAAGTTAGGAAACAATTGAGAAAGTCGATGGACTAGTACCCGACCACCGATTTCAGGTAATGTCTAAATATCCGACCAAGCATGCCCCTATACGCAACCGTCCGCCGATACGAGGCTACGCGATTCGTTGAAACTTCCTTTTATTTCTTAAATTACACGCAACGTTTGCGATAATTTATGATAAATAATAACTAATAAAAAGGCTCACCGTAACGTGCAACCGGCATCAACTTGCCATAGAGGTTATGTTCGCTGAGTTTGTGTTGGCCGGGAATAGGCCGCTGTTGGATATCGGTACAGCATACTGCGGATACGCCCCAATAGCCAGCCATGGAAATTGACGACTTAGCAGTGGTTTTTTGCAAATTTTAATGGAAGATTTATAAAGTCTATTTATTCGCGAATACCACAAGCCACGAATTATTGTGGAAATCGTGAAAATAACAGCGTCATAAGCTTAACAACGTTACGGCAATTCTTAACGAACTGGCGAAAAGAGATGCGCCGATCCTCTGAGCGGCGTCTGCAGTGCACAATATCTTTAAAAAACGTCAACAAAAAAATTAATGACTATTTTTATTATTGGCCTATGCAGACATAAAGAATTGCAAAAATGGTAGCACTAGTTATTTATTTATTTCGTATTCATAATTTCTTAATTTTAGTCAATATTTGTGTCAGTGGTTGGAGACTGGTACATGGTTGGGTACCGGGGCGTTTACCTTAAATGGGCCATTCTATCCCATATCTCGCGGATGTTCCAAAATAGCAATGCTGCAGCGATTTTCGTAGATTTTTTAAGCCATCCATTCTCTGGTTTTGTGAGTGGCTATATTGAGCAGATTGAATCGATTTCATTTATTCGGGCACTTTGTTTTCACTACTTTTTAAATTAATTTTTTGAATATTAGTATTCGATATTTTTATTATTAAAATTACTGTAAATATATACTCGCATTGTATATATTTACATCAGAGTTGTAGATCCCCATTAATTCATGAGATATAGTTTACAGTACAATTTGTTTATATATAATAATAATAATATGTAGTGATTATAAAGTAGAATGTAAACATTTAAATAGCTGAAAAAAATACTAATTTTCGCTTTAATATTGCAAGAAATAATTACTTTCTTAATGCATTACTTATTTCTTCCATTTTTTCCATTATTTCTTTTTTTTCCATTTTTTCAAAACGATTACCGTGAATTTTTATTGAAAAATAATGATTTTTGCAGCCATTCCAAAGTTTAATCATCGTATTACAATCGCTACATGTTATTATTATAAAATCATAATCATAGAGCTGATCGTATCATCATCATTATTTGTAAAAGTATTAGGCATTTACAACTCTGATTTATATTTGTAATCGATTATGTGCTATATTTATAATAATTTCTTGTGTTATTTAGTCCGGCTTCTCTTTTTTGCCAGCTGTTTTTTAGCTTTCAAGGTCTTGTCCCGTCCAATGTACAATAAATAAATAAATAAATAAATAAATAAACAAATATGGAAATAAAGTATGTAAAAGATGTATCCTAGATATACAAGATATTCTAAAAATTCTATATGTCGGATATATTTTAGGATATTTACGAATTATATGCGAGTAAAAAATATATCTGAGATACATCCAAAATAAATTTTAAATGTGTTTTTGTTACATTATTGTCCCAAAAGTTCTCCAAAGTGGAGAAATCATTTTTTCTATTTTTTTTTTTTTTTGTACTTTATGATGTTTTTTTTTATAAATCCATCTACACAAAATCTTTAAAAATCATTAAAACTTGGATGGAAAATTATCAATTTGATGAAAATTACCAATAGTTGTAATAAAAAATTACGAACTTGTGCCGCTGCGCATTTCTGACACATAAGTATGAATGGTTAACGCGTGCATTGAGAAAATTATGGTATTAATAACTATAAAGTGACAACTATTCATTTTTGCTTCCTCATAGAGGAAGCTTTGTTTTCATGAAATTTTTTTTTTCGAGATTTTCATGTCAGTACACTCAGAATGGGCCAAAACGTCGAGAAAAGTGATTTAGAAAAAATGTCTGTATGTGTGTGTGTGCGTGCGTGCGTGCGTGCGTGCGTGCGCGTGTGCGTGTGCGTGTGCGTGTGCGTGTGCGTGTGCGTGTGCGTGTGCGTGTGCGTGTGCGTTTGCGTGTGCGTGTGCGTGTGCGTGTGCGTGTGCGTGTGCGTGCGTGCGTGCGTGCGTGCGTGCGCGTGCGCGTGCGCGTGCGCGTGCGCGTGCGCGTGCGCGTGCGCGTGCGCGTGCGCGTGTGCGTGCGCGTGTGCGTGTGCGTGTGCGTGTGCGTGTGCGTGTGCGTGTGCGTGTGCGTGTGCGTGTGCGTGTGCGTGTGCGTGTGCGTGTGCGTGTGCGTGTGCGTGTGCGTGTGCGTGTGCGTGTGCGTGTGCGTGTGCGTGTGCGTGTGCGTGTGCGTGTGCGTGTGCGTGTGCGTGTGCGTGTGCGTGTGCGTGTGCGTGTGCGTGTGCGTGTGCGTGTGCGTGTGCGTGTGTGTGTGTATGTTACGCGATCGAAAAATGTAAACCTTTATAACTCGGGAATGCCTTGAGATATCAAGCTGAACTTTGGACCATAGATAGAGGGATCAAGCCTCATCGTTCATACAGATTTTTGTAAAAATCCACTTCATCGTTAAATTATTACGCGTTTTTGAATTTTTTGAAAAATGTCTGTTTACGCGATAACTCTTTCAATTTTCGAGATATTGATCTTAAAATTGGTATGAATGTGAGCTTTCATACGCCGGTGATCGCTATTGAATTTGGTTAAGATCGGTTGAACCGTTAAAATTTTATGATGTATTGAATTTTTCAAAAAATTGACATTATCGCTCTATTCTAACTTTTGCAAAACTTAAGATAGCGAGCTCAAATTTTGTATATAAATGAAACAATATTCAGCCATTATATATGTATAATTTAGTGACGAACGGTATGAAATTTTTGATTTTATGGAATGTTGAATTATTTTTCAAAATATACATTATCACATTCACTTTCGGAAACGCTCTAATAATCACGAAATAACGTAATAACGAAATAGAAAAAGCGAATCCACAACATGTATATTTATCTAATTAAAACAAGGATGCAAAGTAGAACCTTGCACATTGCTTCCTCATTATTTTTCGCGTTTTACAATACTTCCTCTATGAGGAAACCAAAAATTGAATGACATACTTCCTCATAGAGGTATCTTTGTAAAACGCGAAAAATAATGAGGAACCAATGTGCAAGGTTCTACTTTGCATCCTTTTTAGTTCTTACAATTATTTTTTTTTAATTTGCTAAAACTAATGAATAGTTGCTGCACGGAAAGAAATTTCTGTGTTGTGACAACATAAAACGAGGACGACAAAAATCGTTACGTTCGGCTGGGAAATCTTTTGTGCGGTTGACAAATCGGTTTTGCTGAGCTGAGCAATTATTTTTGTTAGCCTAACGTAACGATTTTTGTTGTCCTCGTTTTATGTTGTCACAACACAGAAATTTCTCTCCGTGTGTAATTCCCAAATAGTTGTATGGACTAAAAATTAATAGTTGTCACGTTATAGTTGACTGCAGTATTACGATTTATCTGAGTGTTTGACTAGGTGAATATGAATGGAAAATCGCTGAAATAAAAGAAGAATAGGATGAGATGCTTCTGTGAACATGGATAAATACTTGTACCAGCGAAGCAGGTCCGACTACGCTTAGAGTTAAAGCCACTGTGCTGACGCTGTCCACTACAGAAGAGACTGACCATATAGCATATGGTCAGTCTCTGTGGGCATAGAATCTGCCGCAGCGACTCTCTTAACCGTTACTGTACTAAAGAGCTCTGAAGCATAGCACCGACTACCGTTCGCGAACACAAGAGCTTCATACTCTATGGAAACAAGAGTCGATATACGCGAGAGGGTTATTCGCTTTGAACTTTCCCGTTTTCCACGTCAAACGTTCGCGCGTTTCGCTGCTGTCGATAGACCTGCACTGCTTTGCCACTTTGTCGAGACTATAGCGCCTGTGAAATGCGTTTGTAGGTCCTGTAAATAATTAGCAACTGCATGTCATAAATTTGATTTAAAAAAATAAAGAATATTCTCAAAGCTTGACGAAAAATGGAAAATTTAGGACTGATTTTACAAAATTGTTTTTACACGGAAAGAAAAACGGGTAATTATAAATAGTAGAACTAAAAATGGTAGATTAGTTATTGTAAAAAAAATATAAATATGGCGAACATTTTTTTTTTTTTTTTGACACTAAGAAATAAGCGTGTAATAGTTTCGTTAATTATAGAGCTATTATATTATTTTGACAGATTCTTTTTGTAATATTTAAATTTCATGTTAAATTTTATATGTTATAAAAAGATTCTGTGAATTTATGATTTTGTCAACATTTATTTGAAAGTATAACGTATAAATTGTGTGAAATTTACATAATTTTTCTGTGAAAAAATGGCAATTTCGTAAAATGAAAATATAAAGCGTTATCACAATATTCGTCTATTTCACATGCAAAATTACCAGGAATATTCTATGGAAAAAAAAGTATATCGACAGGTACAAAAAATTTTAATAAATTTTTGCTTTGTAGTAAGTTCAAAAATCATCATAGAAAGTCCCTTAAGATCACGTTTGCTTATTACCACATCTACTTTTTTTCTAAACTAAAATTGCCAGGAATGATCTATGGAAAAATATTAATCTCAACAAATACACAAGTTTTAATTAAATTTTTGCTTTGCAGTAAAAAGTCACCATAGATTAAAAGTCCCTTAAGATCACGTTTGCCAACAAACTTGCTTCTCTGCAAAAATTTGCATACATTTACAATTTTCCATGCCGATCCAAATCCATTTTTTTTTTCTAAACTAAAATTTCCAGGAATGATCTATCAACAAAAAATTAATCTCAATACATACACAAGTTTTAATTAAATTTTTCCTTTGCAGTAAAAAGTCACCATAGATTAAAAGTCCCTTAAAATCACGTTTGTCAACAAACTTCTTCTGTCAAAAAATTTGCATACGTTTATAATTTTCCATGCCCATCCAAATCCATTTTATTCCTAAACTAAAATTGCCAGGAATTATCTATGGAAAAAAATGTCAAGAAGTGCACTAATTTTGATTAAATTTTTCCTTTACAGTAAATAGTCACTCTACATCAAAAGTCCCTTAAGATCACGTTTGCCAACAAACTTCCTTCTGTGCAAAAATTTGCATACGTTTACAATTTCCAAGCTTATCCACATCCATTTTTTTCCCCATTAAGTATGCACGTAGTAATTATCAGCAAACGAATGTGGAAGCAAAGCGGCACTTTGCAACCCTTGCGGAGTGAACCGATCGAAGGATGACCCCCTCGAGCGAGTCGCTTAACGCGATCGAGTAGTAGCAGACTTGTCGAGTCAGCCCGACGAGAGGAAGGCGCAAGGTTCACGATATTCTCACGTCCTTAGCGCCGCCGCCGCGTTGCTCGTGTGCACTCTCTGTTGAGCGGCGGCTTCTGGTGCTCGTTTTCCGCACATGCATCCATTGATATGTATACCTATACTGTAATAGTAGGCAGTACCTACCGGTCTACCACGAATGGGCAATTGTTCTTATTCCCGTCAGCGTTCTCTTTCAACTGCAGTGCAGCGCAGCCGCGGTGATTGTTCCTCTATCGCGGCAGCGGATTAAAAAAAATTCTGCCGCTTATATGACGGAAAACCCTGCGGCGCATCAAGATGCGACAATTGAGCCCTTCGCACGCAGGAATTTCTTGTGGTCAACGAGATCGTAAACATTTTTAATTTTTTTTTTTTTTAATTTAATGATCGAAGTATTTTATTTTTAAAAGATTGACAGTTAAGGGGAGGGAGTCAGGTCGAAAAAATTGATTTTGGAAATTCAATATCATCCAAATCCTATTGCATATAAAAAGATCGATTTTCAAGTTTTAATTGTTCATTCAAATACTCGGTAAAAGCCTTCAAGATTTTGTGCAAGTAAAATTGAATAGCTAAATTACAACATGTAAAAAATTCATGCACATGAGTTTGGATTGCCTTCACGACAGAACTACCTTAAGTAATTTCTTTTCTTACAGAAATCACCTGACTGTCCATAAGTCGGGACTTCCCGTTAAATTGTGTTTTTTCCAAAGAGTAAAAATTGTCATCATTTACGACAAAATAAATAAATAAATAAGTAAACAATATAGTGCCCAACGCACTATATTGTTGGTACTCGATGAAAGGATTTTTTACTGTCGTCTGACTTGCATATGCTTTTCAATATTATCTTAAGCAAAGTTCTTAGGTTTTCCATTCTGCGCATGATTCAGATCAAACTACTAGGCAGATTGGAATGGTTGACGTCTCATTTTCTTCTTCATGAAAAGATACACCGACTAAATGGAGCAAATGTTAATAAATGGTAATATTTTTTTAAGTGACTTAATTATTAATAAATAAATTTCATGCTATTTTCGAAATCAGTGATTAACTTTGTTTTCAGAATGAAAAAAAAATAGTTTGCTCCATTTAGTCGGTGTATCTTTTCATGAAGAAGAAAATGAGACGTCAACCACTATTCCACTCATTTTGGTAAACAAATGTTTTTTTTTCCAACGGGAAAATAGTTTGGCTATTTAATTTTTATTCACTTATTTATTTATTTATTTTGTCGTAAATGATGACAATTTTTACTCTTTGGAAAAAACACAATTTAACGGGAAGTCCCGACTTATGGACAGTCAGGTGATTTCTGTAAGAAAAGAAATTACTTAAGGTAGTTCTGTCGTGAAGGCAATCCAAACTCATATGCATGAATTTTTGACATGTTGTAATTTAGCTATTCAATTTTACTTGCACAAAATCTTGAAGGCTTTTACCGAGTATTTGAATGAACAATTAAAACTTGAAAGTCGATCTTTTTACACGGTGCTTACGGGAGGACTGGAAAAATTGATCTTTAAATCGAAAATTAACATATTTAGATCAAAGATAGAGAAAAAATAAAAAGTACTACGGATTCGCAAATCATTCAGGAATTGATGTATCATGAAAAAAGGTGAAGTCTCCGGAATAATGTTTAAATGAACCAAGATGAAAGTGCACGATACCGGGCCAAATGACGTTTCCTAACCTAATTATCGTAAAAATCAAGTCAAATCCGCACTAAACGTATCAACTATTTACAAATAATTGTTTTAATCTGATTACGACAATTTCGAAGGATTCTCGATTATTTTTGATATTATTATTGAGGCAGTCAAAGTGATGCGTATGATTATTTTTTAATGTCATATAGACTCTGGGATTTATGACTCCGTCGTACCGACAGAACTACCTTAAACAGCAACCTCGGGTTAATATATTTACTTATGAGCAGTAAGTAGGACAAAAAATCCTTACCTCCTGCGGTCGGCTTTGCTGGGAGAAACGGGCAGGAAGTTTCGGATAAAAAAGCTCTGAATCTTCGCTGCTTATATGCACGGCCGGGACTCCTTTCTCTTGCGGGAGAAACCGCATCGTCGTGGCCATCTGTCGGCCGAGCGGGAACTACGGGAGCTTTCGTGAGCTCAGGCGCGGATCGCTAACCCGACGGGCCCGGGCTGTTAGGGAAATTTTATTTCAGTTTAGGACGGGGTTTTATTTTATAGGAAGAAAAAATACTGTAAGCCAGGAGGCAAACAGTTTGACCGCTTGCGGACAACAATTTATTATTATTATTATAAATAAAATAAATAGTTTGGGTATTAGGGGAAGCTCGAGTTCTCAACACTAGTCGAAAGTTTAAAAGAATGAATCATAATATTAATTTATTTATAAGAATATACTCCATAAATTAAGCGTTAAAATATTGAATATTATTAGTCGCCGAGAAATGATAATCGTTTGTTTATCCTAACCTAAACTAAAATAAGAAATAAAAATAATATGTAATAACAATAAAGCATTTTTCAATAATCAAAATCACTCATCATAATTGGATCAACATTATCGTATATTTCTTGAATAATAATTACAAAAAATATATATATTTTTTAAATTTAGTGTTGAATGCTGAATTTTATTTCAATTAAATTATCATAAACGTTATTCTATATTAAGAACATATATTAATTAATCTTTCAAAATTCTGAATGGAATCACTAAAAATACTTTTTTATAAAATGCCAGAAGTGAAAAGTTGCATCCTCCTTAAATTTCAGTTAAACTTTTGCGAATATCCATTTCGCAAAGGTGAATAGTTGCTGCTATATAATATATCGACGAAGCTATTAACGCATCTCAATCTTAAGGAGAGTTTTGCGGGTATAGCATCACACCATAACCGTAGCCGTCGCGTTATCCTCGTGATAGAAATTGTGCGCGAACGTCCCGTCGTTAAATCACGATTTTGCGAGCGAACGGGGCAAAGCTATTCATACGAAGTTACGATCGTCCAGATATCGTTTGCCCTTACGAGTCTCGTGAATAAATATATATACTACGCTACTCTGCCCGTTTGCCGATAGCATCCTGAAGCGAAACTCAACTTTGTATAGAACCTTAGCTCTTCGACGACTCATTTAAGATATAGCATAACTTGATTAAATTGCATCAAATTGATAAAAATTACATTTTTCTTCAATTTTTCTGTACTGGAAACATTTTTTTCGATATTCTACAATGCATCAATCAGACAGCAAAAATTATGCGTCTTCACTGGTTCATTTTTAAAAAAAGAGCGACTATTAAAAGGGCATTACAGATATTTGCAACATTCTAAATTGCAATAGAATTATTTTTTGGAAACGAAGATAATATTTATCGTTTAATAAATAGTAAGTTAAAAAAACTATAAATATTTTTTATTTAAAAAAAAAGCGACTATTAAAAGGACATTACAGATATTTGTAACATTCTAAATTGCAATAGAATTATTTTTTGGAAACGAAGATAATATTTATCGTTTAATAAATCGTAAGTTAAAAAAACTATAAATATTTTTTATTTAAAAAAAAGCGACTGTTAAAAGGACATTACAGATATTTGTAACATTCTAAATTATAATGGAATTATTTTTTGGAAACGAAGATGATATTTATCGTTTAATAAATAGTAAGTTAAAAAAACTATAAATATTTTTTATTTAAAAAAAAGCGACTATTAAAAGGACATTACAGATATTTGTAACATTCTAAATTGCAATCGAATTATTTTTTGGAAACGAAGATGATATTTATCGTTTAATAAATAGTAAGTTAAAAAAACTATAAATATTTTTTATTTAAAAAAAAGCGACTATTAAAAGGACATTACAGATATTTGTAACATTCTAAATTGCAATGGAATTATTTTTTTGAAACGAAGATGATATTTATCGTTTAATAAATAGTAAGTTAAAAAAACTATAAATATTTTTTATTTAAAAAAAAGCGACTATTAAAAGGACATTACAGATATTTGTAACATTCTAAATTGCAATAGAATTATTTTTTGGAAACGAAGATGATATTTATCGTTTAATAAATAGTAAGTTAAAAAAACTATAAATATTTTTTATTTAAAAAAAAGCGACTATTAAAAGGACATTACAGATATTTGTAACATTCTAAATTGCAATGGGATTATTTTTTGGAAACGAAGATGATATTTATCGTTTAATAAATAGTAAGTTAAAAAAACTATAAATATTTTTTATTTAAAAAAAAGCGACTATTAAAAGGACATTACAGATATTTGTAACATTCTAAATTGCAATCGAATTATTTTTTGGAAACGAAGATGATATTTATCGTTTAATAAATAGTAAGTTAAAAAAACTATAAATATTTTTTATTTAAAAAAAAGCGACTATTAAAAGGACATTACAGATATTTGTAACATTCTAAATTGCAATGGAATTATTTTTTTGAAACGAAGATGATATTTATCGTTTAATAAATAGTAAGTTAAAAAAACTATAAATATTTTTTATTTAAAAAAAAGCGACTATTAAAAGGACATTACAGATATTTGTAACATTCTAAATTGCAATAGAATTATTTTTTGGAAACGAAGATGATATTTATCGTTTAATAAATAGTAAGTTAAAAAAACTATAAATATTTTTTATTTAAAAAAAAGCGACTATTAAAAGGACATTACAGATATTTGTAACATTCTAAATTGCAATGGGATTATTTTTTGGAAACGAAGATGATATTTATCGTTTAATAAATAGTAAGTTAAAAAAACTATAAATATTTTTTATTTAAAAAAAAGCGACTATTAAAAGGACATTACAGATATTTGTAACATTCTAAATTGCAATGGAATTATTTTTTGGAAACGAAGATACTATTTATCGTTTAATAAATAGTAAGTTAAAAAAACTATAAATATTTTTTATTTAAAAAAAAAGCGACTATTAAAAGGACATTACAGATATTTGTAACATTCTAAATTGCAATCGAATTATTTTTTAGAAACGAAGATAATATTTATCGTTTAATAAATAGTAAGTTAAAAAAGCCTGCAAAGTAGAACCTTGCAAATTGCTTCCTCAGTATTTTACACTTTTGACAAAGCTACCTCTATGAGTAAGTATGTTGATCAATTTTGGCTTCCTCATAGAGGAAGCTTTGTAAAAAGCGAGAAATAATGAGGAAGCAATTTGCAAGGTTCTACTGTGCAGGCTTGTTTATGCTCTAGACTTTTTTCTAAAAATTCAAAGTGTCGAAGAATTTTAACCGTGCAACCGATTTTTTTCAAATTTGTACTAAAACCTTGTACCATAGTAGTCCATATGTGGGCCAAATTAGAACCCGGTATCTCGGAATTTGCACGAGCCAGTGCGAGAATGAGATTTTTCGAAAAAATTCAAAATGCCATAAAATTTGAATGGCTGGGCAGATCTGCGTCAAATTTGTACTTAAATATTTTTCGATAATAGTCCATATATGAACAAAATTTAAGATAAATCTGTGCAAAATTTCAAAATTTCTTTTTTTTCGTGCCGGCATTTTTTTTTTTATATTCACCAAAATCGAAGTTTACCGACATATCGATAGTTCCTTTGACTAAATTCATTATTAACAATCAATAATCGTGAAATCATGTCGAAAATTGCAGCCGAATATCTCAGATTTTACAGAGATGAAATCTTTGAAGATATTTTTTTAAAATTGAAATTGCAATAACATTGGAACCGCTTTACCGATTTTCTCCAAATTTGGTACAGGTCATGGTTTGATGGTAGTCTATTTACGTACAAAATTTCAGCCCGATATCTCTCAATTTATGGAAGTTATAGCGTGAAAACGATTTTTTCAAAATTTTCAAAATGCTGTAAAATCTAAATTTTCGAACCGATTTGCGTCAACTACAATCCCAAACAGTATTCTATGATAGCCCACTCGCGTGCCAAATTTGAAGAACATCCAATGAAAATTACGACAGTTATCGCGCGAACAATGAAATCTACACACACACACACATACAGACATTTCGTAAAAACCACTTTTCTCGACGTTTTATGACTTTCTGAGTGCACTGAGATGAAAATCTCGAAAAAAAAAAATTTCCCGAAAACAAAGCTTCCTCTATGAGGAAGCAAAAAAAACTATAAATATTTTTTTTAGTTGAAAAAAAAATATTGTGACTATAAAAATTATTGCAGGAGTCAAAAATTAATAATCTCTACTTATATTTGCCAGGACTGCCACAATTTCTGCAAATACACAATGAAACAAAACTACTTAGCCGGATCCTAAAAACTACGAAATAAAAAATTCTTAAAATAGGATAATCACATTCCCGTTATCAGATTGCCATTAAATTACACACACGATGCACAGAGACCATTAAACTATCTTGACATTTATCATCGTCTACAGAAATCGACGTATGTACTATTTATCATTCAATAAATACATATAAAGAAAATTATGCAAACTTCCTGCGTGGGTAGTCCTCGAGATCTCTCGAAGCATCGTGTGGCTTCTGTGTACTATAAAGTATAAGATATTATACATACATAACCTATACATATCCTATGCTCACATACATATATACACATAT
The DNA here is from genome assembly GCA_963970395.1 of Ephialtes manifestator. Lineage (NCBI taxonomy): Eukaryota > Metazoa > Arthropoda > Insecta > Hymenoptera > Ichneumonidae > Ephialtes > Ephialtes manifestator. The sequence continues at coordinate 5,492,666 of OZ019969.1, read as the reverse complement.
ATATATATATATATACGTTTTATATCGAACTTTACAGCTGAACGAATATTCAACGACTACAGTAAATCACAGTTTCTCGATATATTGCCATATAGTGACAGAAATGCCGACGATACAAACTCCTGTTGCGGTCGAACAACAAACGGTAAAACAGGCGAGATCCTTTGAGCGTTTCTCGTTGACGTCGTCGTTGTAGTTTCGAGTATAGATCGCGTAACGTTACGCAAACCAGAAGACCACACACATGCTTTTCTATAAAGACCGAGAAACGCACGTTAGTGACAGTCGCGTCCACGCTGCGTGGTATAGTTAGTGTGCACCGCGGGCTTCTCGTCACTGTTCAAAAGCGATTATTTATGTCCGCCATATATGCACTAGCGCTGTGCATTTACACACACACAAACACACACGCACACACACTATGCGTGGAGCTTCAAGGAGTGCCTAACTAACCTACCGCACTGCAAATGCTTTAGGTAGGTATATAGTCATGTTTATTTGAATCAAATACGGGATCAATTTTTATTTAATAAAATTTTATTTCGTCGAAACAAAATTTTATTTGAAAATTTTAAAAATTTTATTTCATCGAAACAAAATTTTATTTAAAAATTAAGAAAATTTTATTTCATCGGAACAAAATTTTATTTAAAAATTTAAAAAATTTTATTTAAAAATTTAAAAAATTTTATTTCAGCGAAATCAAATTTACTTGAAATTAATAAAATTTATTGGAATAACATAAATTCTGTTTTATTGAAATAAAATCCTTTTATAGCATATGAAGAAAAAGAAATTTAATCGGTAGCCTAATAGGATTTTATTTCGATCAAATTAAATTTATGATTTCAAGTAAATTTTATTTCGCTGAAATAATGTTATTTCGTTGTAATAAAATTTTATTAAAAATTAAAAAAAGAAATTATTTCATCGAAATAAAATTTACTTCAAATCAATACGATTTTTTGGAATAACATAAATTCTGTTTTATCGAAATAAAATCGTTTTATAGCATACGAAGAAAAAGAAATTTAATCGGTAGCCTAATAGGATTTTATTTCGATGAAATAAAATTTATGATTTCAAGTAAATTTTATTTCGCTGAAATAATTTTATTTCGTTGAAATAACTTTTTACAGTTTACAGTAGGTGACGGTCAGTTTTATCGTACGAGCTCAAAAAATCATGTCCCCAGTTTTGCACGTATTGACGTCGGCAACGTTCCAACCATCGCACCTCCCCGTATACAAATATTCAACTACTGCTTCCTTTTGACGCTGAAGTAAAGGGGAGGTGTTGAGCATCAGTGGTAAGCAACCCCTGCGAGCTCAACAACTAGAGTGCACATGTATATATAGACACAAGCACATGCTTCGTGATTTCAGCTCGTGCTGCGTGCGAAAAGCGTCATATATTCGAAGGACGCAAAAGAAAGTCGAGTCTTCTCGTTATAACGCGAAATCTGAGAGAGAAATCATCAGCTCCCCCCATGATGTGCACCCAGAAAAATCGGTCTCATGGGTTTATTTACTATATTATATTACAAAAAAATTAAATTTTATTTGAATCAAACAAATTTTAATAAAAATAATCACGTTTTATTTTTATGCAATAAATTCTATTTGATCGAAATAAAATCCTATTAGGCTAGCGATTACATTTTTTTTCTTCATATACTATAATAAGATTTTATTTCGATCAAACAGAATTTATTTAATTCGAATAAATCGTATTGATTTCAAGTAAATTTTATTTCGCTGAAATAATTTCTTTGTTTAATTTTTAATAAAATTTTCTTTCAACGAAATAAAATTCCGGTATAAAAAAAAAATAATTCCCCCGTTTTTCGAAACTTCCACACGAATAATTTTTTTTAATACCGTAAGCTCGATCCGTACCATTCTGATGATTTTTTTGCAATATCTACAGTCATGCAAGAATGCTCTGTAATTTTATTAGCCAAAAAAAGTAACCTTTTTTTTATCAAAAAAATAATAATGCCCTCGATTTTCGGAACTTTCACACAAATGCATTTTTTAATACCAGAAGATCGATCGGCGCCACTCTGGCGATTTTTTTGTGATATCAACAGTCATATAGCAATACTTTGTAATTTTTTTCAAAAAAAAAATATCCTTTTTTTAATTAAACAATAATCCCTCTATTTTTCGGAAAAAAAAATCATACCCACAGGAACGTGACAATTATTTAGAATATTCCGCTCGAAAGCTAACAATAAACGACAACTTTTATGTGCTGACATTTTTTTTCAGTAACTTCAAAATTCTGAGATATTTGCACTTGAATAAAAAAAGCCATTTTCTAAAAAATTATTTTTAAAAATCTGAAAAAATTCACATAGAGTGTCATTTTGTGATATATTCATATAACCAATTACAGGGCAAATCGGAGAGGGCCGAAAAAAAAAGTGGCTGAATTGACAGAGAATGCTTCATATCCGAATCAGTTTCACCATACGAATGCCGTATATATATTCTAAATCTTTTTCCCAATTAATGGAGGTAAAATTTCCCCATAATTAATAAATCAACACACATGAATCGACAATGACTGTGAAATAATAACTTATTTTTTTTTATCAAACCTTCACCAGGAAATACACATTGAAAAAAAACCGACATATATCCGGATCAGTTTCACCATACGAACGCCGTATATATATTCTAAATCTTTTTCCCAATTAATGGAGATAACATTTCCCCATAATTAAGGGGGGGGGAGTCAGGACAAAAATTTAAAAAAATCCATTATTTTTTTTTCTGTGAAAACATTCATTTCCATGTAATCTATCTATTAGTAAAGTTATAAGCCGGAATTCGCAAAAATGGCTAAGTTTCTACGATACCATTCATATTTAATTTTCTCAAAAGTCGTAAAAATTACCAGAATATTATATTTGAATTTTAAATTATTTTATTTATTTATTTTTGTTATATGCAGACATTATGGCCGATTTTTTGTTCACACAAAATAATTAAGGGTGTTGAAAAAAAAAAAATAAAATTTTTTTTTTTTTTTTCTTCGGCAGTTTCGTTTAGTTAAGTATACCCTCTGAACCTGCAAAATCTTAGACCTGAATGCGAAAAAATGGCCGATTTCTGCAATATACCTGTTTTTTAATGATTTTTTTCTATATAATAAAAAGTTTATTACGTATTTGTAAATAAATTTTTATTTGTTTACCATTTTTTAAATCAGTTAGCAAAACGCGATACAAATGACGCGATGAGAGTGTGATGTCTTCAACGCAACACGTAATACTTACATTATATTCGAATTCGCGCGAATAATAGGACATGCGCTGTGATATCTTAGCACGTATCGCATGCGCAGCGTGTTACTGCCTCGAGAAGTTACTTCTGCTACATGCGAGACGCATAACCTCGAATTGACGTTTTTATTTTTCGTTCATATTATGCTATTAGTTTGGTTGCGTTGAACATTTACGGTTTTTTTTTCAATCAATAGTGGTTAAAACAGAATCAACAATCATCAGAAGTGATCAGATATGTAAATTTGTTATGAAGTGATGATTTAATGTTTGTGCAGCACATTTGTGAATGTGTCAACACTGGATAAATTTTCAGTGATGTTGTCAATAAAAGTGATCATCCCCATATTATTTACAGGTTTTTTTCAAATTATGCATTCATTTACTTATTTATTTGTAAAAAAAAAAACATTTATTAATAACATTATTAATAATATTCTGTAATCTGACTTGCAAATAATATTTTTATTTTGTTCATTAAAGGTACTAAGGTGCCCCAAAGGTGAAAACAGCATAAACATTTTTATTTGAGTGGTAAGCTTTAGATGCCATTTGCCGAAACTTGGTTTTAAACCTATTCTGCGCGTGATTCAGACCGAACTGCTAGGCAGATTGGGCTGGTTGACGTCTCATTTTCTTCTTCATGAAAAGATACACCGGCTAAATGGAGCAAAAGTTAATAAAAGGTAATATTTTTCAAGTGACATAATTATTATTAAATAAATTTTATGCTATTTTCTAAATCAGTTATTAATTTTGCTTTCAGAATGAAAAAAAAATATTTTGCTCCATTTAGCCGGTGTATCTTTTTATGAAGAAGAAAATGAGACATCAACTAGCCCAATCTGCCTAGCAGTTTGGTCTGAATCACGCGCAGAGTGGAAAACCTAAGACCTTTGCTTAAGATAATATGGAAAGGCATACGCAAGTCAGATGGCAGTAAAAAATCCTTTCATCGAGTACCAACAATATAGTTCATTGATCATTTTTATATGCAAGAGAATTTGGATGATATTGAACTTACAAATTTAATTATTTTGACCTGACTCCCTCCCCTTAATAAATCAACACACATGAATCGACAATCACTGTGAAATAACGACTTAATTTTTTAAAAATTAAACCTGAACCAGGAAGTACACGTTGAAAATAAAAACCGACATATCCGGATCAGTTTCACCATACGAACGGAGTATATGTGCGTTTGAAAGCAAAAGGGTGGAGTCGTCACCTTTGCAGATAACAGGCAAGTTGTCAATGTACAAGTTTGTATGTGGGTGTGTTATGTACTATGACACACCCGGTAGAAAGAGGACTCTCGGCCGACGCCGGGGGTGTCGCTAACAAGACAAGCACCCCTTACTAGTAAAGGGGTCTTATTCACGCACGCACAACGACCTTACACCCATATGGGTCGGTGTATATACCAACGATCTTATACCTACGATGTTATATGTACATACGTGTGCCTCGTATGTCCTTCCCGTTAGCAGCGATGCGTGTACACACCAGGGTGAGAAGAATCGCGACTCTCGCAATGGTTATACACCGCCATCACTGCACCGATGGTCTTCTGTCGTGTGACGACGGTGCGACTTGCCGAGTGTCATCCCTTAATGACTTATTAGTAACGACGAACGTTAGTTAACGAACCAACACAATTACTCGCTTCGTTGTTTTCATCCCCCTTCGTGTTTCTTTTATTTTATATTTTTTTATTATTATTTGTCCTTTTGTCGTTGTCGTTATTATTATTTTTGTGCTGCAAATTGTATTTCCATACAAGGTTCATTTTAAATGTCTATATGACCGGAAATTCTGTTCAGCTTTTTTTTACTCCATGGGAAAATGGACATTTTTTAGTTGGGCAACAAAAAAATTGGTGATTTTAGACATACGGAATAATATTTCGCCCACATAAAGAAGGTATTAAAACAGTATTGAAAATCTTTCCAAAAGTAAAAAGTCTTAAGTGTGGTCTGTTGGACTGAATAATAGTAAAGAATATTGCACCGTTTTATTAGTTTTTATGGTCCAGGTCGATATCTACATGGCTTCCGGTGTCCAGATCGATATTTCCATGGCTTTCGGTGACCAGATCGATATTTCCATGGCTTTCGGTGCCCAGGTCGAAATGCCCGCGCAAAAATGAAAGTATGAAGACAGTATTTCCGAAATATTAAAAGTGTCTTGAATAATAGTATGCCAAGGCTGGCGTAATGGAATAAGACATACGGAATAATATTTCGCCCAAATAAAGAAGGTATTAAAACAGTATTGAAAATCTTTCCAAAAGTAAAAATGTTGTAACCGGTAGTAAATTTGCGACTAGATAGGCTTTTTTAAAAGTCAGTGAAAATTCAGATCGAAAAGTCAGCTTCAAGAAGATTCAACATTTTTTACAGGTCATCATTTTTTTTTGGGTCGACGGATTTTTAATATTTAAAAAAGATATTGAAAAATATATAAAAATATAAAATAAGATATATGAATATGAAATAATAATAAATAAAATATAAAAATAATTTAAAATATAAAATAAGATATATGAATATAAAATGACATAAATAAAATATAAAAATAATTAAAAATAGAATTTTATTTTCAATAAAATATTATAAATCATTTTCGTACATTTTTAAATATAAAAAAATGGTTTCACGATCTAAGTCTACTAGATAGGCTTTTTTAAAAGTCAGTGAAACTTGAGATCGAAAAGTCAGCTTCAAGAAGATTCAACATTTTTTACAGGTCATCATTTTTTTGGGTCGACAGATTTTTAATATTTAAAAAAGATATTGAAAAATATATAAAAATATGTAAAAATATAAAATAAGATATATGAATATATAATAACAATAAATAAAACATAAAAATAATTAAAAATAGAATTTTATTTACAATAAAATATTAAAAATCATTTTCGTACATTTTTAAATATAAAAAATGGTTTCACGATCTAAGTCTAAACCATAAATGTTAATAAAACTTTGATAAACATTCGAGGCTTTTCCTCTTGGCTTAGAAAATCGAGATAGATCACTATGCAGTTTGGATACCGTCAGAGAATCGATAGTGCGACCCACCTACTGCTTCTGCTGCAAGCTCTACTCCCGCAACCAGCACGCGTTTCCAGCAGATTAAAATATAGCGTGCTGCTGGTGATCGGGACGCACGCGAATGGCCATAAATGGTTATCGAAGAGGCGGGGTAAGAAAGAAAGAGAGAGAGAGAGAGAGAAAAGACAACCACCACCTTTTCTATACTACAGTATAACGTACACATCGATCTCTCACGACGGACCACCTAATTACGAAGGCACGCTGCTCTCTTCGCTGATGTCCATGTGCGTCCATGAATGTGAATGTGGTGCATACACATGGTCCACGAATGGACGGCATTCCTCGCGTGACAATTAACGATTTGTAACCCTTAATGTTTGGATTAGATTAAACTGTCCGCGAGGAAGCGAATCGTGCGCGAGAGCACCTTTCGAAGCGAAATAAGCTGGCGGTGAGCGGTGACAGGAAGGCGAACGGTTTGCGAGAACCGGCAAAGCTGTCCTCCTGTCGTCCAGCTCCTGTCGTCTGATTTCTTCTCTCCCCACGACTTCTCTCGTCTCGCCATGATTTTTTCTTTTTTTTCCCCCTTTCACGAAACGGACTTTCAGTCTCCGTCGGAATGAGGACCTGCATTTATTCTCACCACGCAAAATTACTCGCATCAACCAGTCAGCGGCAGAAAGGATTTTCGAGATTTTAGTCACAAGGGATGAAAAAAAGATGCAAAGTAGAACCTTGCACATTGCTTCCTCATTATTTTTCGCTTTTTACAAAGCTCCCTCTGTGAGGAAGCAGTATGTTATTCAATTTTGGCTTCCTCATAAAGGAAGCTTTGTAAAAAGCGAAAAATAATGAGGAAGCAATGTGCAAGGTTCTACTTTGCATCTTTTTTTTTTATACCTTGTGTCTCTTTTGCAGAGGTGTTTTATACAGCTATAAATCACCTCTGCAAACACCGTTACATCTAATTTTGATTAGATACAAATTTTTGTCGTACTTTCTCAACTTTTCCGGAAGTTATAGCGAAAATCTACATTTTTTTTTAAATGAAAAATGGTGTAAAATCCGAACGACTTTACCGATCATCACCAAATTTGGTACATGGCATTTCTGAATGTTATTTTTCGTCTGTACAAAATTTCTGTTCATTTGTTGAAATTCGACGTAATTTAGATCAAAATCTATTTTTTTCGAAAAATTCAAAATTCTATAAAATCCGAACCGCTTTACCGATTTCGTCGAAATTCAATACCATACAACATTGAACGTATCTTCAGTTATGAAGAACTATTTAGCCAAATCGGCGAACTTTTACGAAAGTTAGAGCGACCACGCCCTTTTTTCAACAAATTAAAATCAACATAAAATCTTAATGACTTCACATATTTTGGCAAAAATCACAACATTCAAAGAGGGGCAGCTACTCTACTTGCGTGCCAAATTTGAGCCGGATCGCTCGAACGGTTACCGAGTGAGAGGAGATTGAATTTTCGAAGCCCAGCACACACACACACACACACACACACACACACATACATACATACGGACATTTTTTCTAAACCACTTTTCTCGACGTTTTAGGTGATTCTAAGCATACTGACATGAAAATCTCGAAAAAAAAAATTTCATGAAAACAAAGCTTCCTCTATGAGGAAGCAAATAAGGTAAAGGAACAGTTTGATGTACGAATTTATTAAAAAGAAATGGTATATTAATAAATAGTGAAACTTTGGGAGTTCTTCAGAGGCATTTAATGAAAGCATGGAAAATATTGACAGGATGATGAAAATTTAATCGGATTCATACATCCAGCATCCGATAAAAAAATGCCAATACAAAAAGCACGCAATTTTTTTTTTTTTTATTTTCCTTTCATTAAACTTTAATGCATTAAATAATAATATTGAAGGGTAATTTAACTATAGTATCATCCAGGAAAATTCACTGTTAGAAAAGTCTGCAAATTTTTATGCAGAAACTCGTAAATTTAATGCACAATTATTATATATTATTAACATATTTTTACACTAAAATTGAAGCAAATTATTGAAATTAATGAACGCTGACGGTAAAATAAATGACAATTATTCAAGTTATTGTGTCATATATTAATTTAACATCGCACTTGCATATTAAATTCAATAACTAATTTGCATAAAAACTTCTTGCGCCTGTGCATTAAATTTCCAGTAGATTTTTATAAAATTTAATGCAATCGGCACGAGAGAAACTTGGTAACAACATAGTTTAAACTTTTGTGCAGCTGCACTTTGCGGCAATTATCTTTGATACGAAATTCACGTCTCTATTCATAAAGCGGCGAGTTACGCACGTGACTTGAGAATATCAACGTCGTTACCAAGTTGCTTTATAATGCATTCGATTGAAATTTGCTCGCGTTGTCTCGGCGGCTTAAGTCCCACGGTAAATTGCTCATGTAATTATATGTAACTACCTTACACGTGGGCGCGTGTGCGATTTTCACTCGGAAATATATATATCTGTGATTTAAAGGAATTTCATGTCAGCGTTTTGTGTCGTGCGCTTTGCAGTTGTTCAAGTACTTGCGCTTCGAGCGTAATTTTCAGAGCGCGTTCACCTGCTTGTGTCACGACATCGCGCGGTGAAGTATAAAGCGGCATTCAATTAATATTAATTAAAATAGCGAACGAGAACAAGTGCGAAGGGGTTGGAAAATGTAGCGGCGTTGCAGGACGAGTGAGAACGAGTGGCAGAGTGAACGCGCCAATGCGCAGATAATTATGCATTTCTCGAAGAGCCACATGCGTGTAAAACACACCGCGCATATAAAGAGTTTCTCTCGTGAGGTATTTCTACCGTGCGTGTTACGAACACCCGCCTGGAATGTCGTACACGCTTCATTCAACCGAATTAACGCCATCGTTTCCTCGTACACATATATATATATATAAACATACGGTGAAGTAATGTGAAAATCGTCATTTAATTTTGCGGTAGAAAAGAAGCGTGTCGATGTGCTTCGTGGGTTATTACTTAATGGCCAACTTATAAGCACAAACGACAATTTTTACCGGAACAATTAATTACGGTTTATGACTTGAACCTTGACAGAAGCAGAATTTTATTTGTAGCATTTAAAAATCCCGAATGAAAAATAAATTTTGACGTACAGAATTTTTTTACATTTTTCATGTCAGAAATATATTTTAAATATATTATGGATTTATCGCAGTTTACAGTTTGGAATATATAGACATTTTTTCGTTAAAATGGACACATTTTTTTTTTATTCATTCTGTATTTTGTTTATTTTAGGGAATTTTTAAGGGGGTTGTAAGCTATAAATTAAAAAAGGATGCAAAGTAGAACCTTGCACATTGCTTTCTCATTATTTTTCGCGATTTACAAAGCTACCTCTATGAGGAAGTATGTTATTCAATTTTTGGCTTCCTCATAGAGGAAGCTTTGTAAAACACGAAAAATAATGAGGAAGCAATGTGCAAGGTTCTACTTTGCATCCTTGTTTTAATTAGATAAATATACATGTTGTGGATTCGCTTTTTCTATTTCATTATTACGTTATTTCGTGATTATTAAGGTAAACGCCCCGGTACCCAACCATGTATCAGTCTCCAACCACTGACACAAATATTGACTAAAATTAAGAAATTATGAATATGAAATAAACAAATAACTAGTGCTACCATTTTTGCAATTCTTTATGTCTGCACAGGCCAATAATAAAAATAGCCATTAATTTTTTTGTTGACGTTTTTTAAAGATATTGTGCGCTGCAGACGCCGCTCAGAGGATCGGCGCATATCTTTTAGCCAGTTCGTTAAGAATTGGCGTAACGTTGTTAAGCTTATGACGCTGTTATTTTCACGATTTCCACAATAATTCGTGGCTTGTGGTATTCGCGAATAAATAGACTTTATAAATCTTCCATTAAAATTTGCGAAAAACCACTGCTAAGTCGTCAATTTCCATGGTTGGCTATTGGGGCGCATCCGCAGTATGCTGTACCGATATCCAACCGCGGCCTATTCCCGGCCAACACAAACTCAGCGAACATAACCTCTATGGCAAGTTGATGCCGGTTGCACGTCACGGTGAGCCTTTTTATTAGTTATTATTTATCATAAATTATCCCAAACGCTGCGTGTAATTTAAGAAATAAAATGAAGTTTCAACGAATCGCATAGCCTCGTATCGGCGGGTGGTTGCGTATAGGGGCATGCTTGGTCGGGTATTTAGACATTACCTGAAATCGGTGGTCGGGTACTAGTCCATCGACTTTCTCAATTCTTTCCTAACTTTAACAAAAAACTATACCCCTGACATGAATTAATGGATGCTTTTCGAAAAGTAGAATAGCTAAGCTTTGCATTAGTTATGGTTACAATTATAGAAAGGTCATTTTAGTATAAGAAATATAACTTTACAGTTTCCTGTTCTCTAAGATGGCCGACTATTAGGGCGTTTACCTTAGAGCGTTTCCGGAAGTGAATGTGATAATGTATATTTTTAAAAATAATTCAACATTCCATAAAATCAAAAATTTCATACCGTTCGTCACTAAATTATACATATATAATGACTGCATATTGTTTCATTTATATACAAAATTTGAGCTCGCTATCTCAAGTTTTGCAAAAGTTGCAATAGAGCGATAATGTCAATTTTTTGAAAAATTCAAAACATCATAAAATTTTTACGTTTCAACCGATCTTAACCAAATTCAATAGCGATCACCGGCGTATGAAAGATCACATTCATACCAATTTTAAGATCAATATCTCGAAAATTGAAAGAATTATCGCGTAAACAGACATTTTTCAAAAAATTAAAAAACGCATAATAATTTAACGATGAAGTGGATTTTAACAAAAATCTGTATGAACGATGAGGCTTGATCTCTCTATCTATGGTCCAAATTTCAACTTGATATCTCAATTCCGAGTTATAAAGGTTTACTCAATTTCCGCATTTCCGAGTTATAAAGGTTTACATTTTTCGATCGTGTAACATACACACCTACACACATACAGACATTTTTTCTAAATCACTTTTCTCGACGTTTTGGCCCATTCTGAGTGTACTGACATGAAAATCTCGAAGAAAAAAATTTCATGAAAACAAAGCTTCCTCTATGAGGAAGCAAAATAGTAATAATTTTTATCGATCGACATATAAGGTCCCAGAATTTCCAACCTTCTTTTTTATTTCCTGAAGCTTCGTTCTCATGAACAATTTTTTTTTTCTTGAGATTTTGAATGAAAGAGTGTGAAGATCTATCTTCAGTCCCTAGCACTGAGAATAAGGACGCCCCATATAATAGTAATAATATTTGTGGTATGGAATGACCCAAATGTGACTTCAGCAATATTATAACTAAAAAGAAAAAAAATAAAAAAGGATGCAAAGTAGAACCTTGCACATTGCTTCCTCATTATTTTTCGCTTCTTACAAAGCTACCTCTATGAGGAAGTATGTTATTCAATTTTTGGCTTCCTCATAGGGGAAGCTTTGTAAAACGCGAAAAATAATGAGGAAGCAATGTGCAAGGTTCTACTTTGCATCCTTGATTTAATTAGATAAATATACATGTCGTGGATTTGCTTTTTCTATTTCGTTATTACGTTATTTCGTGATTATAAGAGCGTTTCCGAAAGTGAATGTGATAATGTATATTTAAAAAAATAATTCAACATTCCATTAAATCAAAAATTTCATTCCGTTCGTCACTAAATTATACATATATAATGGCTGAATATTGTTTCATTTATATACAAAATTTGAGCTCGCTATCTTAAGTTTTGCAAAAGTTACAATAGAGCGATAATGTCAATTTTTTGAAAAATTCAAAACATCATAAAATTTTAACGTTTCAACCGATCTTAACCAAATTCAATAGCGATCACCGGCGTATGAAAGCTCGCATTCATACCAATTTTAAGATCAATATCTCGAAAATTGAAAGAATTATCGCGTAAACAGACATTTTTCAAAAAATTAAAAAACGCATAATAATTTAACGATGAAGTGGATTTTAACAAAAATCTGTATGAACGATGAGGCTTGATCCCTCTATCTATGGTCCAAATTTCAACTTGATATCTCAAGGCATTTCCGAGTTATAAAGGTTTACATTTTTCGATCGTGTAACATACACACATACACACACATACAGACATTTTTTCTAAATCACTTTTCTCGACGTTTTGACACATTCTGAGTGTACTGACATGAAAATCTCGAAAAAAAAAATTTCATGAAAACAAAGCTTCCTCTATGAGGAAGCAAAAGTGATACAGTGCTATAATTGCAGATATGAAATCTTTTAGATAAAAAAAATACCACTCAATCAGCTAAAAAATGGAAAAAAAATATTGAATTTGGCAACAGAAGAAAATGGCCGGCGATATTCTCACCATCAAGATAAACCATTTCAAATATTATTTATTTTCCTGTTTATTCGATGACCCCATTAAATCACATCCAAAATATTGCAATTTTGGTAAAAACATACCTAAGTAATTTATTTATAATTATATTTAGTTAAAAATATTTGGTGTAATTTTCCATTAGGGCTACGGGAATCTTACAAAAATCGGCATATTAAATTTGATACACAAATGAGATGTAAAATTAAAGTATTTCCTACTAAATCCTATGAAATTTCGAAAAATTAACCTGAAAATTTATAATATCACTACAGTATAAAATTTACAGTAAAGTAAATTTGCAAACATTTTTAACAGTGTGATTTCGTTGTACATTCAATCGATTCCACATAGAAATATAAATATCTGCAATATATTCGACATATAGAAATTTCTGCCGCTAAATAAATATATTTGACATCATCTGCATATATTTTTCGTACCATATATGAAGCATACATGAACCATATATTTTTTTTCTATCTGGTATTGATGAATGAAAATCCTTAGCCATGATCACAAAAAACCAGAGGTTAGAAAAATTACAAACCAAACGGGATGCATCTACTTTCGGACTCTCGACGAAGCGACAGATAAGTATAAATTAAGAGCCGATAATTATTAAAGCCATGCTTTAATAATTATCGGCTATTTTCCGCACTTTCCCTATCTAAGGAACGTAAAAAACTGAGACAAATCTTTTTTACGAAAGTTGAGACGGTGCCCGTTTTGCCCCCAATCCCGATTTTTAATGGAGCTGCCCGTTTTGACATATAGAAATTTCTGCCGCTAAATAAATATATTTGACATCATCTGCATATATTTTTGGTACCATATATGAATCATACATGAACCATATATTTTTTTCTATCTGGTATTGATGAATGAAAATCCTTAGCCATGATCACAAAAAACCAGAGGTTAGAAAAATTACAAACCAAACGGGATGCATCCACTTTTGGACTCTCGACGAAACGACAGATAAGTATAAATTAAGAGCCGATAATTATTAAAGCCATGCTTTAATAATTATCGGCTATTTTCCGCACTTTCCCTATCTAAGGAACCTAAAAAACTGAGACAAATCGTTTTTACGAAAGTTGAGACGGTGCCCGTTTTGCCCCCAATCCCGATTTTTAATGGAGCTGCCCGTTTTGACATATAGAAATTTCTGCCGCTAAATAAATATATTTGACATCATCTGCATATATTTTTGGTACCATATATGAAGCATACATGAACCATATATTTTTTTCTATCTGGTATTGATGAATGAAAATCCTTAGCCATGATCACAAAAAACCAGAGGTTAGAAAAATTACAAACCAAACGGGATGCATCCACTTTTGGACTCTCGACGAAACGACAGATAAGTATAAATTAAGAGCCGATAATTATTAAAGCATGGCGTGGCTAACACGCCCTCACTTGAACTCGCAGGGATAAGCTACTGCAGCGGCAGCAGCAGAAGCAAGCAGCAGCAGCAGCATCAAGCATCAGGAGCACACTCGCGATCCCCCGTCGCCTTATGCTATGGCTGCTGTAGCTTAAGCATAGCGAGGGCGTGCGTTGTGGTGTGTTGGGTCGTGGGCGAGGGCGGGCGAGTGCTCTCTTGGACTTTTAGCTCTCTCGTACGGTGGCCATGTGGTGCTGAGCTGCCAGGAGCAGCCAAGAAGCAACAGCAGAGAAGTAGCAACGAGTATATCCCGATCCCGGTGGTCCAATGTATTTAGAACGCCGGGTGCACCACGAGTGGAAAGTAGAGAGGAGAAAACGCGAGTAGGGCTCGTGCTTCTCGACTGGCCAGCGATCCACTCGTATATATCACGATAAAGGGCCCTGAGAATCGTAAACTCGAAACGTACGTATAGAGTTTCACTGTCCACTTCCACTTCCGCTTTTCACAAAAGCTTTTCTACCGTAAGCGGTAGAAAAGGTATATCGCTAATTGAAAGTTTAGGGGATGCTTCTCTCACTCTGTGTGTGTGTATTTCGAACGACGAGTTTATCCAACTGCATTAAGGGACCCACGACGTCGTCACAGACTAAGCACTTTAACCCGCTTTACTTTTACCTATTGGAGCTTAACTTTCGACACGAAAAGTGGCATTAACTCCGAGAGCCGATGGCGGGTCATGGAGGTGAATTGAAATCGGTGGATAATAAAGTCCTTCGAGTTACGCGAGAACAGAAAAAGCACATGGGATGATAAAAAATAAAAAAAAAAAAGGAGAGAGATGGGATTTTTTAGTGGAGTTCCTAATAAGATGACCTCTCGTAAAGTTGATACACTCTCGTTCAGACTTATGGGGTTCCAGTAATCATACTGATGTTATATATATATATATATATATATATATAAGTATATAGCAGGTGTACAATTAATAGATAATGAATAAATGAAAAAGCAATTTCATTAGGAAATCATTGTGAGAGTGAAAAAGTTATAATTCTTATTTCTGATATAATTAGAAATGTGAAGTCCTGCTATTTAATAATAAATATACCATTTGGTAAGCATGAAGAAATAAAATGTCCTGATACGTAATTTTAAAAAATGTTATCAAATTAATATAGTTCCACATTTTTCCGTTGAAAATGAATACAAAATACTCGCTAATGTTAGAGCTTAACATTTTTTATGGTGCTAAAAAAACTTAGCATAATGTCTATTTACTTCTACTGTTTCAAGTAACGACTTCACAAATCCCAAAAAAAAAAACTCTAATGTTTGCCAAGAATAACGCAATATTTTATCCCCATTTGTAACTCGCCGTATCCTTGCATATGACATACGCAGGTAAAATCAGAAATGCAAGAAAGGCGTCCAGTCGACCGAGAATTTACTCGAGCGCATTATTCACCGAAGAAAAATAGAGGCGAAGAACAGTGAAAAAAATGGGGTTTAAATATAAAAACAAGCCTTTCCCCAGCTACTCCACATCCTGCTCTTTAGATTCCGGCATCGCAAATACTCAGAACTTTGCCGAGACTCAACGTGACGACGTCGAGCGCCAGAGTACGCAGGAATATCGAGGAGAAAAATTTCCCTCTAGCTCTTCTCCCTTACGCACTATACTAACAAGTATTTATGTGTATGTGTGTGTGTATGTATAAACACGTGTTCACCGGTTCACATATTTTTTCCCTGAAACTTGGTTGCGGACTTTCTCTGCTAATCCCGCACGACGCATTAACCTGACGCTATGAGGTATAAGCCCGGAGGTACCTGAACGTGGCACACGAATGTGAACGAAGCGTAAAGATTTCTGGGAAATCTTCATGCGTACACATACGTACAAGTACTACACCCTGTCTCTATATACGTAATAAACTAAAGCAAGCGTGTAGCTCCGCTTATTTATTTTAATGAGTTGCTGCCGTTCGCGTCGACGACGCGTGATCCTCTCATGGGATTCTACATGCGTATATATACTACGCTAGCACTCACCGGCTCACGCACTTTCCCTCCTCCCTTTCACCCCTCAGTTGCACCCTTTTGCTGTATCTCAACCCCCTGTAATTCACTACTCTTCACGCACTACGTGACGACGCTTGCGATGGCGTCATGTAAAATACGCAACGGAAGTCGTAGTCATCATCAAACTCCACTTACTCGTTCTCGTAGCCGTCAAATAAAATTTTTCAAATTTTCCGCAAGCTGTATATCTCTGTATATTATAAAACGATCTCTACCTGGCCCTAATTTTTCCAAGTCTCCCAAGGGCCCACGAAACCCGGAATTTTCTAAATCCCCTAAGGGCCTCCGAAGTCCGGATTTTTCTAAGTCCCCCAAGGGCCCCCGAAGCTCGAAATTTTCTAAATTCCCAAGGACCTGCACAGCCCGGATTTTTCTAAGTCCTCCAAGGGCCCCCAAAGTTCAAAATTTTCTAAATCCCCATGGACTTGCACAGCCCAAATTTTTCTAAATCCCCCAAGGGTCTTTTCAGCCCGGATTTTTCTAAATCCCCCAAGGGACTTCTCAGCCCAGATTTTTCTAAATCCCCCAAGCACCTTCGCAGCCCGGATTTTTCTAAGTCCCCCAAGGGTCTTCTCAGCCCGGATTTTTCTAAATCCCCCAAGGGCCCCCGAAGCCCGAAATTTTCTAAGTCCTCCATGGGCCCCCGAAGCTCGGATTTTTCGAAATTCCCAATGGCATTCGCAGCCCTTCTAAATCCCACAAGGGCCTCCGAAGTCCGGATTTTTCTAAGTCCCCCAAGGGTCTTCTCAGCCCGGATTTTTCTAAATCCCCGAAGGGACTTCTCAGCCCAGATTTTTCTAAATCCCCCAAGCGTCTCCGTAGCCCGGATTTTTCTAAGTCCCCCAATGGCCCCCGAAGCTTGAAATTTTCTAAATCCTCATGGGCCTGCGCAACCCGGATTTTTCTAAATCCCCCAAGGGCCTTCTCAGCCCGGATTTTTCTAAATCCCCCAAGGGTCCCCCAAGCCCGAAATTTTCTGAGTCCTCCATGGGCCCCCGAAGCTTGGATTTTTCGAAATTCCCAAGGGCATCCGCAGCCCGCATTTTTCTAAATCCCACAAGGGCCTCCGAAGCCCGGATTTTTCCAAGTCCCCAAGGGCCCCCGAAGCTCAAAATTTTCTAAATCCCCATGGACTTGCACAGCCCAGATTTTTCTAAATCCCCCAAGGGTCTTCTCAGCCCGGATTTTTCTGAATCCCCCAAGGGACTTCTCAGCCCAGATTTTTCTAAATCCCCCAAGCGCCTCCGCAGCCCGGATTTTTCTAAGTCCCCCAATGGCCCCCGAAGCTTGAAATTTTCTAAATCCTCAAGGGCCTGCGCAACCCGGATTTTTCTAAATCCCCCAAGGGCCTTCTCAGCCTGGATTTTTCTAAATCCCCCAAGGGCCCCCGAAGCCCGAAATTTTCTGATTCCTACATGGGCCCCCGAAGCCCGGATTGTTCTAAATCCCACAAGGGTCTCCGAAGCCCGGATTTTTCTAAATTCGCGAGTCACAATCACTCCTAGTACATATATATATATATATATATACACACGTATATGGGAGTCCTATGAGTGGAAACGCTTTAACTACCCCCTACATTTAACTCCTATATTCCTTTTTTTCTTTCTCTCTGTGTTTCCGTACGCACCCGAGTGCTTTAGAGACGCATGTAAGTACCGGTCGTTACGAATAGCGACCAGCTTCTCGCGCGTTAATCGTATAAGTGTTGACATGTGTGTGTGTGTGTGTGTGTGCGAAATTCTTACGCACTGCTTACCAGTGCAAAGGAAGAGATGCTGTAGGAAACTAAAAATAAAAAAGGGAAAATGATAAAGAAAGAGTGTTGAGAGTGAGGAGAGATAAAATGGAGGCAAACACCAGCTACAAGAGATATACCAACCTAGCGAAACACTTTTCCATGTGCGTGCTTGTGAGTACATTTGCTGTATACACCGGTTTTCTTTCATCTTTCATGTCCATTATTGTCACAGTGCGACAAATGAAAAAAAGGGCGGAAGTCGTCAGCTAGCCGCGTCAGATGAAATTTTTTCTTCCCTCGGAGGGGAGATTCTGCCTAGACTTTGAAATCTGGCAATTTTTTCTTTTTTTGCAGATCAAAAATGATGATTATGCTGCCGTTTTGAGCCGCGTGGAGGATTCATGCAAAGCGAATGCCGAGAATATCGAAATCACTGTCATTTCGATTGTCTGTGGCTTTTATTTTTGTTCTAATGGCTCGAAACACTTATACGAAGAAGCTTCTAATAAAGGATTATTTTTTTAAAAGTATTTCTGCTTCATGTATTGTTAGACCACGTGGATAAATTCAATCATTTGGTTTTAAAAAAGTATTCGAATATTGACAAAATAAATTTCGAGAATTTCTCTAGAAGTTCTAATAAATCTAAATTAATAACTGCATAAAATTTTCATTTTAACTTCATTAACAGTTGTGATATAATTAATTTATAATTTCAAAAACCATTTTTTTTTATAAACCACGTTTGCCATTATGATCCAAATACGACATTAAAAAAGTCATCCCAGTTGCGTTGAAAACAGCCGTATGGCAGAGTAACTCCATCGTGTGCACCTCCACAAGTTTCCGCAAACCTGCTCACGTACCCCAGACAGTAATGCGTAACTTACGGCGTGCATCGCACTACAAATCCACGCCAGAGTGAAAGAGGAGTATAAAGAAGGCAAAAAAAAAAGAAAAAAAAAGTAAGAACTGTAAAGAACCGGGTGAGAGCGAAAAAAATGAGGGTAGCAAGGGGACGTCCAGAGGGGTGTTGGGGGAGGGTACATAGGGGATGGTGGCACATACGCACCGCGCGCGACTCGTAGGATCAATGCGCCAGAGTGCAGCGCCCTGGCGAGTGTTTCATGAGCGCGTCACGAAAGAGAGAGCAAGAGAAAGGGAGAAAGAGTGGGCGAGAAAGTCTCACTCCTTCTCCCTCTATCCGGGCGCGCATCGTCTACGCATCTTCGCATGCAAACCAACCCCTTTCATCCATAGCACTACGTCGAGTCTCTTTCCTCTTCCCCTTTCGTCTCCCTCTCAGCTTTCCCGCGTGTGTTACGTCGAAACCCCCTCAGCCTATATCATTCATCCGTCTCGCTCTTCATCGTCATCGTGTCTTCTTTCCCATCACAGCAATGCACCTTCCCCTTTCCTCCTCCCCTAACCTCACTTTTTCTCTCTAGCATAGAACGAGCCAGAGGTTCTCTCTTTTTTTATCATCGTGTTTCTTCTACCCTTACGTATGCAAGCTCGTGGCAAGAACGTTGAAGCGTTGAGCAGTAGCAGCAGTAGCACCAACCATCAGGGGGTACCACGCCATCACCTACAGCCAACCCTTCTTCTACTCTTCCTCCCGACCCTCTGTGCGCGAAACCCTCTCCACCCCGTCCCTTTTTCGCACTTTTGCGCTCTGCAAAAACCCTACCCTACCCTAAGAATAACCCCAGTGCGCTATCGCAACGATCTTTATGTACCGTATATATATAACGTGTATATAAGGTACCGAGCTTATGTATTGCTGGGTACCTATATATCTAAGCATTGCCTCGTTGGCACATGAGGTTGAGGAAGCAAAGAGGAGGAGCATCATCCCCTATGCTCATCCGACGCAGCGAACACCCGCCCTCCCCCCCGCCTCATGCTATCGACCTCGCACTCTCACATTCTTTACCTCCTTTTCTAACCTGCTTTTTCTCTTTCTTTCTTCTCCTCTTCTTCCCTTCTTCCCTTGTTCCCTTCTTTCCTTCTTTCCTTCTTTCCTTCTTTCCTTCTTTCCTTCTTTCCTTCTTTCCTTCTTTCCTTCTTTCCTTCTTTCCTTCTTTCCTTCTTCCCTTCTTCCCTTCTTCCCTTCTTCCCTTCTTTCCTTCTTTCCTTCTTTCCTTCTTTCCGTCTTCCCTTCTTCCCTTCTCTTCTTCCCTTCTCTTCTTCCCTTCTTCCCTTCTTCCCTTTTTCTCTTCTTCCCTTCTTCTATTCTTCCCTTCTTTCCCTTCTTCCCTTCTTCCCTTCATGCCTTCTTCCCTTCTTCCATTCTTCCCTTCTTCCCTTCTTCCCTTCTTCACTTCTTCCCCCCTTCCCCCCTTTCCTCCTTCCCTCCTTCCCTCCTTCCCTCCTTCCCTTCTTCCCTTCTTCCCTTCATCCCTTCTTCCCTTCTTCCCTTCTTCCCTTCTTCCCTTCTTCCCTTCTTACCTTCTTACCTTCTTACCTTCTTCCCTTCCTCCCTTCTTCTCTTCTTCTTTTCCTTCTTCGATAAAATTGGTGCTGTTGCTGCTGTCGCTAGAGGTGGTTCTTCTTTTTCCTGTCACGAGGGGGTAGTAGGTAGGTGGAACAAGAGTCTACAGTGCGACGTTCTGTTGAGTACCTAGGTCGTCACACGCAGCGACATACGTACATACAATGATGTGGTATAGAGTGCGTGCGTCACGTACCCGTAGAAGGGTTTATTATGTGTGGTGTGTGGTACATATATATATATATCAGCCATCCCTTTTCTCGCAGTATACGTAACCCAAGAAAAGGGTCGCTGGGTGGTCTAGATTTTTTTTAAGTACATTGCCTGGGTACGGTTAGACGCAGACTCACCCGTTACCAAGCCAAGTCAGGGCGTGTACATCAGTCTCGATCTAATTGAAAGTACCGTGCATGGCGGATATCGCTGTGATACAGATGGGGCTTCCTTCAATCTTTTGTATTAAGTCTTTTGCCCTCGTTCTTTCCACGAGAACTCAGAGGTGTGTGAAACATGACATGAACTATAATCTCGCAGAATTTTTATAAAATTGTGTATAAATATGAGAAAAAAAATTGATGTGACTTTTTTAACTACATAAAAAATTACGACTTAATAGTATTCGTTAAACTGATATTACAACAACAACAAAAATATTAAATCATAATTCAAAAGAATTTTGATCATATTTTTCACGCAAAAGTGTTTTTATAATGTACTTCAATAAAAAAATTGCCATAGCTCGATAATTTTAATAAATGATATAATTATTCATCGAAACTGGAGTCCAAGTATGTTACCACAATTATGGCCAAAAATTTCAAACCTCCCTTCACTCAATAACGTGAAATAGCTCGTAGTAAGGATCTGCAACTTTAGTTGCATTCCGACTCACAACGTGAATAAAATCCAAAATCCGATACCACATTGCAGGATCGTTGATCCCTGCATTGATATCGTTGCAATAAAATCTCCACAAAGTTGAGCGCGATATTTGTATACGTCGCACGTATGAGAATTGAAACGATCGTCGTTGTCTGTCGTTAACTTCTCATGCAGCGTTGAAAGAACGGGAGGAACTGAAGAAGGCGGCAAGAGCATCTATAGCATACGTACGGAATGAGAGAACGAGAAAATCCACACAGGACGACAATGATGACGAGCGAACGGGAGTTGGACGAGACAACGACGACGACGACGACGAGAAACATCACGAGACGGGAGCTCCAGCAGCCGTGGAAGATCGAGAGGAGGTTCTACGCCGCTTGCTCCGTCCTTATTCCGTATTCGGATGCGCATTAGATTAACATACAGTTGCACGTCGTCGTCGTTGTCATCGCCGTCGTCGCACCCAGAGTAACGCTCTACTATCCATCCTCTGAACATTCCCCAGAATCTGACCGCCACGCGATAGCAAACATTGAACTGCCAAGATCTGTATTCGCACAAACAATCGTTCAACGGACAAAAAACAAGGTTGCACTGCAAAAAAAAGAAAATTACAATGAACTATGAAATGTCCAAATGAATTTTTCGTTGGTATAACAAATATTTTGGACACCGCAAATAAATTTTAGACAACTGAACCGAATAATTATCGAAGAAAAAAGCGTTAAAAGCTTTCTTCAGTGAGAAACATTGATGGTCGAATATTATCATAAATTACTGTCAACTCCTCTTAACAAAACGTATAAAATGCATCTCTAATCGTATTCTTAATTTTATGTTTCAGGTAAGTCAACGAGATGCAAATTTAGAAAGATCTCCGAGAATCCGACGCCACCGGATGAGGTAAAAGGTCGACCTTTAGCATCGAGATTCAGTGATTCGCGGCACTAATCCTCCATCCGGATATCAGAATCTCGTAATTACATGGATATACGTTGACTCGAGTGCAGTCGAGGTTTAAAAAAAAAATAAAACAAAACAAAGTAAAAAAAGAGAGAATGGAAAACCGAGTCGTAAAACGTTTCAAGAGCGTAGAAAGCGAAAAAGGCGTTCGTTGTGATGCACCTCCTCTCCTTCATTGTCGGATAACCGTGCGTATAACGCCAGTGGATAATACAGAGACAGCTTCGAGATATGGTGAATTTTACGGTCCACGAGAACGTTGATAATCCGCATATTTATCGACTTTTATTCCTAATAATCATCTCCGCGAGACCGTCTCATGGATTCTACCATTTTGATTTTTTATTTTCCTCTCGCTTGTCCCTATCTTTGAGCCATTCCATTTTATTATCCTTCTCAGCGCGTATGTGCGCATTGTATATATAGTACCAGTCTCCATCTATATATATACTCTTTAAGAACTGGCGTGTGAAATATTTTGCATGTGCGTGACAGACCGCACACTCGTCTTTTCCTGAACACACCCAAGTGCATAAATGCACACACGCACAACAAAAAACAACGGAAAAATGCATTGCGACTGGTTAAAGAGTGTGATGCACGAAGATTCGCATAACACACAAACCGCGGTCAACCTTGAAGTAACTAGCCCTTGGTGCGTGCTCCTCGTGCGCAGAAAGAAGCGTGAAAAGCCTTGGGTAACACCTGTCCTTTTGTGTAGAAGACGTTGCGGAGACCAAGAAACGAAGCCAGCGGCAAGCGGAAGTCTTGGCATAGTGGCAAGACGAAGAAGGCAGAGAAGAAGAGAAATAATAAGAAAACGAGGAATGGCAAGGAGGCAAAGAGGGATACAAGCTTGGGGCACTGTTCCTTCCGCGTTCGTTGCCATGCAAAGCGCACAGGACAACGACGACGACGACGACGACGACGACGACAAGATGTATGGCATTTTTCTGACGACCATCCTGACGACGTTTGTATATATAACCGAGTGTATTATATACTACATATAACATATCGATGGCGATGTTGGCTGCGAGAGCCGAAAGAGATGAGAAGACGTACGGATTTATCGATCGCGGTGCGGAGTTGTATACCAACCGGGAAGTATTTTGGCTCAGGCGAAACGGGACAGGGAGTACAATCTGTGTAACAGAAGCAGAAAGGAGAATCGTTCTCATACCCAATGCGAAGAAACGATATGTATAACTACTGTACGAAGAAGCGGAGATAGAGAAAGAGAAAAGGAGGTCTTTCGCTACAGGCAAAATATGCAGTACTTATATGCGAGAGCCGTACGCGTATCGTTTGTGGTTCGACATACGCGTACTCCCAGTGGGCCCTAAATTAAGGCAAAAGAAGAAAGTCGATTGCGATTGGGAGAGACACTGCATTCGCAAAAGCTCGAGACGTGGGCGAGCACAACGATGAAAGTTGCTTTTCGTTTGGATTGATGAGAGGAGGTTCGAGGCGAGGGGAGGTCAACAGCAATGCGCATGCATAGTTTCGGATCAAGAAGCGACACGCATCGATCAATCATTCCGCTAATTATGCCTGCGATTTCTTTCTTTCGGTGATCGTGGTCGCAGCTTTTTCGTCCTGTCGTCCAATGGCCCACGGCCAACGACCTGATTCTTCATTGCTCGAATGCTGTGGACTTGCCGATCGAGCTCACTCTCTGACCGACCGAAAATCTCAGAGTCGAATGCTGAAGCACTCGTCGTTCCTACGCGTCGTGAAACGACGTCCTGCCATGACTTCAAAGACGACCACGAATTCGAGAATGCTTCGCCGAGGCCTCGAAGCACTGACATGGTTAGAGTCCTTGTTGAAACAAAAGAAATTGTCGTTCGGCGGGTGAGCTTTAAAGTTGGCAAGACTTTTCTAGCAATGCAAGATTAGGACTTGAGTCGCTTTGGTTAGGTTTTAGGT
This sequence comes from Ephialtes manifestator, assembly GCA_963970395.1. Taxonomy (NCBI): domain Eukaryota; kingdom Metazoa; phylum Arthropoda; class Insecta; order Hymenoptera; family Ichneumonidae; genus Ephialtes; species Ephialtes manifestator. The sequence continues at coordinate 5,468,388 of OZ019969.1, read as the reverse complement.
CTAACTTCCAACACTATAATAAAACCCAAACAGAAGATTTCCGGTGTCAATTTCCAGCTAAAGATCCACTTTACCATATTTATCCAAGTTATTTATCATTTTCGTTAATAACTTCGAAATATCTCTCAATCCAAATTCAGGTAATTCATCAGTAAATAATTTTTCCATTTTCTTCCAAGTCTATAAAAAGACATTGAACAATGTTCCTTATTTCAAACAATTAGATTCAATGAAAAAGTAATAAAAATCAGATTTCCGACTGCTGGCTCAGGCCTCTTAGGAATGACAAAGATGTGGCGAGCAAAAGGGGTCGGAAGCAACGGAGTGAGAAGAGAGGGAGGGAAACGCCTGCAAATGTGATGGACAGAGTCCGTGTGGAGCTCCCGGAAGCCGGACTAGCCGACCGGATCGGACTCTCGTATTAAATGAAATTAAGCAATTAACCATTTAACCGAATTAGCACAATACGACTACCAGGACGGCAAAAGTGCGAGGGAGCCCAAGTCAAACTCGCGAGAAAGGGATCCGCTCGAATGGAACGGAGTGTCAGGCTTGCAGCGCGGAGTCGTCTCGTCGCCGAGCGGCGTTTCGCCTCGTTAATTAATCAGGGACGAGTTCCGAGAGGTCCAACGCCGAGACTGTGCGCGGGGTTGATCCCGAAGACCGAGGGATCCACCGGCAAGAGAGAGCAGAAGCAAAGTTATTCGGAACGGGGACGCGATCGCGCAAGAAACGAGGAATCCATTACCAGATCGGTATCTAGACGATACGGATCGCTTCTTTCAGTCTCTTTCGGATCCCTCTCACTCGTCATTCGCGAATCGCGGCTCTTCTGGCTTTCAAAATCTTTTTATTCTACTGTAGCAAAAGAAGAGAATGAGGAGACGGAGACCCACACTCTGAAATTCTTGATTTAATCGGATGATTGCCCAATAGCCATATCCAAAAGCCTATGAAACGTCAATCGAAAGTTATACAAGTACACTTCATCAACCGAATGTCCAATTAGTTTAGTAGAAATTAAATAGTGCCATTCCTACTTCAAACAAAATCATTTTTAAAGTGACTTTGAATCGCACAAAGTTGAATCACCGGCCACATCTAAATTTGAACATTGTTCAACTTTATCTGCAATGATAACATGCAAAATGGTTTTCTCTTCAACATAATCGCTTTTGCCACCGAGACCAAGTCCTAATAACGATTTTATTCCACATAACCCCTGTATTCTAAGTATTATGAGCTTTTTTTTACGTCTTACCGATCATACGTCGGTCTTACTCAATGTACTTACCGATTTTTGGGATCGTTATAACTGAGCTAGGAAATAAACACTAGCGCGGGCGTTGGACATTGGTATCGACGATTACGGAACGATTTGCAGGACTTTGAGAACACGATATCTATTCAAAGTCCTGCCGGGCAAATTCCCATGAATTTACGATCAACCGGTACTGCTTTTGTAGCAAGATACATAATACGATGGTAACGTCGTACAGAGGTAGAGGTAACAGTGCACATGGTCATCCCATCGCCCACGTCACCGATATATCGGCATCGGCAGAGCACATCAGCCGACAGAGCGCGGTGGTCGTTCGACTCTCGATATAACTCGATCCTCTCTCTGTAATACATTATCTCCCGCGAAATGACCCTTACCCACGACAGTAATTATCTGCTGTAAAGTAATTAACGGTAGCAATAAACATCCCACAAGTCTGTCGGTACAGCCTTGCTCATTCTTTCTCTCTCTCTTCCTCTCTTTCCTCTTTCTTTTGCAGCTCGTCGATGGAGCTCCCATACTATTTTGCTCTCGAGGGCATGTACAACGTCTGGCAGTGATGTGGAACGCGAGAAAAGAGTATCGGCAGTTAACCGATCTCCGCGAGAGTCGAAGCGAACAAAAGAGCACCACAAGTCGTCGTTGCATCCTACGCTCGCAAATCCAATTGCCTCTTTGTGTCTCATCGATCTATCATGAAATGCAAATCATTGTTATTGAATCGTATCATCGAACGTTGTATTTATTCACAATTTCCTACCAACATTACATTCCTAAGACTGCATTTACTCTACAACGACATGTAAGTGCCAATTCAACTGTGAAATACACGTGTATTATGTAGATTTTCAAAAAGAGAAAGACAATCGTAATTCCATCGAATGCTCACAAATTCAATAGCCTCTTTTCAGTCTTATCGATCTATCAAGGAATGTAAATCATTTTTATTGAATAGCATCATTGCATCTAGGCATTATACTTAATTACCTATCATCTTCACATTCCTAAGTCACATTCACAGACTTTGCCACTATTTATGATTGTCAGTTTATCTATAAAATGGACATGTATTATGTAGATTATGAAAACAGGAAGTCCATATTGGCACGTGTGCTACCAACGAAGAAAACAGGTCGAACAAAAAAAAATCGTGTCGATCCTTCGTCTCCGCCCTGGTTGCCACACCGTTAAGCTGCTGTGGTTGCTGTGACGCCAACTATTTCCTTAATCCGGTTTGACAGGGAAGTGACACCGTGTTGTGACGGGCCCCAGACTCCGGCCGTCCGCATGCCGCCGTCTTCACGGACAAAACTCTCGATCCCCTCTCTGTGGTATAGGATTCCTTCTCTTCTACCTTCTTTTGCCTAGTTCCAGTTGGGTATGGGATTCCTTGATGTAAGTCGATCTATTTCTTATAATAGGATGCCCGGCCTCGGGATCTTGAGCCCTCCGAGCAAATCTGAACGCAAGGGACTGTTGTCTTACCTTACACCTGACCAACAGATTGTTCAATGCTTCGTGTAGAAAAAACACGTTGTAAAATTGGTCCATAATTTTAGTTCCATATTTGTTACATTCATACGACTATAAGTGTCTGTGCCTGTAAATATGGCGTGTGCCTTCACTTACCATTCCTGTCTTGGAATTAGGAACTTTGCCATAGAAAAAACATGTTCTGAAAATGGTCCAGACTTTCAGCTCCATATTTGCTACATTCATATAATCATAAGTGTCTGTGCCTGTAAATATGGCGTGTGCCTTCACTTATCATTCCTGTCGTGGAGTCAGGAATTTTGCCATAGAAAAAACATGTTCTGAAAATGGTCCAGAATTTTAGCTCCATATTTGCCACATTCATATAATCATAAGTGTCTGTGGCTGTAAATATGGCGTGTGCCTTCACTATCATTCCTGTCGTGGAATTAGGAAGTTTGCCATAGAAAAAACATGTTCTGAAAATGGTCCAGACTTTCAGCTCCATATTTGCTACATTCATATAATCATAAGTGTCTATGCCTGTAAATATGGCGTGTGTCTTCACTTATCATTCCTGTAGTGGAGTCAGGAACTTTGCCATTGAAAAAATATGTTCTAAAAATGGTCCAGAATTTCACCTCCATATTTGCTACATCATATGATGATAGGTGTCGGTGAAAATGTCTGTAAATATGGCGTGTTTCTTCACTACCATTTTGGTTGTGGAATTGGGAACTTTTGCTGACTGATGTTTGAGGAAAGAACTTGGTAACAGCTTGTCAAGCCTCAGGACATCGGTGATCAACCACATCTACGACCTGGGACCGTATAAGCAACATCGTCATCGCCACTGAAATCCCGCATCGCAACCGCGCGCGCGGTTTTAGATAAGGATCGAATAGAGCAAGATGGAAAGTTCGTGTGGCGAGGCTATTGTGCGAGTTTGGCCGATCGTAAGTAATTTTCTATTCCACGAGATCGAACCCGCGCCTCAGGATTCTATATGGACAAAAGATGTCTCCCTCTCTGTGGTCTCTATACCTTCCCTTTCTTTTATACTTTTTTTTTCAACCGAGACCCAACTGTTATCTATACGTTTGAATAACGAACGATTTGGCAACTGTCAATTTCTGGGTTAACTGTTTAAAGGCTTATCTTATTGCAAACGTAGAAATGGTGGAAAACAAGATAATTCTGATTTTAGAAGTTTCGAAAATTCGTCGCTTTCACCAAACGTTTGTAGAGAAATTTTGGACATTTGTATTTCCCGCTATGGGAATGCTGCGTCGAACGAGGCGATAATGACTTGCCAATTTTGAAAACCGGTCTTGGTAGAAGGACCCCCGAAAATCGAGGAGATTGATCACTGATCATCCGACCGTAGTAGTGCTATCACCTACCATATCTCTCTATATTATAAAAAGATCTCGCCGCCGCCGCCGTATCAAGAATCGAGAGACTTAGAATAATTCGGGCTCAGGGCTTGGCGGAAGGGGGTGCGGCTAAAGGCTTGGGGCTAGCCCCATCCCTTTCCGCCAAGCCCCGAGCCCGAATTATTCTAAGTCCTTTTCCAAAAACATGGGTCCCCCAAGGCTGCGGGCACCTTGGTGGCGGGGGAGACACCTTTCGGGAGGGGGGTACCCTTCGGGGGGGGGGCCCTTCAGGGGGGGCCCTTCGGGGGGGGGGGCACCCTTGGGTGGGGGGCGATTGCGAGCCGCAATAAAATCCTAGTAATATATATATACTAGGATTTTATTGTGGCTCGCGCAATCGCCCCCCAACCAAGGGTGCCCCCTTCGAAGGGTGCCCCCCCCCCCAAGGTGCCCGCAGCCTTGGGGGACCCATGTTTTTTTAAAAGGACTTAGAATAATTCGGGCTCGGGGTTTGGCGGAAAGGGGTGGGGCTAGCCTTGTTCTTATTCGTTTTGTATGTTATATATATATCTATTTTAAAAATTTTTTTCGCAATATGATTTCTTTTAATATGCCGGTTTCTGGGTTGATTGTTTTGTATTGTTTATTTATTATGAATCTACGTCATTGTGTCTCAATAATAGCCAAGATAACTATTAATATTAATACAACAACAGTATAAATATCATTTACACATTATTATTATATAATATCAGTTTGGCTAAAATCGATGGAAAATAAAAAAAATTTCGGTTTATTACACGTTTATCCGACAATGTTTTGATAAAGTAACGTGTCGATTAAATGACGTTTCAGAAAAATGACGTTAAGCAATGTAATTATCGTATAGACGAGTTGGCCCAACAATATTTCAACAAAATAATGTGGCTTCGGTGAAAACGCCGCTGCTGTTCATATCAGATTAAATTTACCACTTTCATATCCACCAAAATTGAGCCAACAAAATCAATCTCCATTCAATTTCATCATCCACGTCTAGCAAAACGTCCATTTTCCCACTTGAACATTCTCATTGCCAACAAACCAATTAATTATTTTTTAACTTCGCGTTGAATCGCTACCGTAACTCTTAATCCAACTTGTAACATCACATCATTATCAATGATGAGCAAGTAACTCGCTTAATCCGCATATAAACTTTCTTTTTCAATCTCTCGATTTCACATTTCTTTTTCCTTTCATTATTTAAATCTAGACATCTAACTAGTATATAAATAAAGATTGGTTATTTTTTAGTGGCAAATCTAATTCGAGTCATTAAAAAATATATGTATATGTATACAAACTCATAATTCGAGAAATCTTGGCTCTCGCGTAAGCAACAAATGTGCGTAACCCTTTAAAAATTAAACTACCGATGATGGAACGTCAGTGGGCGCGACTAACGATTTACTGCGACGTTCGTGACGTGGAACTTGGACGGAAAATTATAGGGTATGCGCGGTGCTACTCAGAAAGGAGCGAGAGAGAAAAGCAGCGACTGACTGGTCGAAAATTTTGTGTGTCGTTGCTTAAACTCACTTTGCCGTCACGACTTTTTCATTTCTCTCACCCGTATTACGCGCTTATATATATATATATATACTCAATTTATAATGAGTATTGTATATTATGTACGGCTGTGTGTAGTTTAGACTCCTCATCATCTTAAGCCCCGAAAACAACCGACGGGAAGACCACTCATTCTTTTCTCTTATTTTCGGCTCTGTCTTCCCCCTGCGATTACCGCAATCGTAATACGTATACACATAACGAGGTGTGAGAATAATCATTCAATTATGTCGCGTGACAGAGCCAGATCTGTTTGGACACGGTAACCCGGGTTTTAAGGTGACGACTATATAGCTTGACGCAACCACAGGAAGTCATAAATTTCGAAGCTGTGAACAATTTCCAGAAAATTGACAAAACGAAAACGTTTATAAAATGCTTAACTGGCTCACAAATTGCTTTCTGTTTGTCCGCATCATGGTTGGTAACAAAGTGTCATTAAGCTCTTGGATCGAGGGTTCGAATTCCTTTACTTTTTCAACTCACTGTACTGGTTTATTTATTTCTTATTATTAATTATTTTTTTAGAGCATCTACTCATGTTGTAAAAAATATATAGACAATTAAAAAAAGAAAAAGTTCATTTAATGTCGCCGCGAAAATTATTTTTCATTTCCTGTCATATTTTAACAAATACATAATAAATTATTTGCTTAATCCAAATAATATATTTTTATTGTAATTTATTGTAACGCCAGATGACGCGAGCAGCCAAAAATAATCCCTAATATTTTTTGGAATAATGATAACAATTTTTTTAAATCTTCTTTCAATAGAAATCATTGTAAATTGAAGAGGGTTAAGAGTAAATTAGAAATACGCGAGAATTCGCTTATTAGTAGTAAAGAGTAAATTAGAAAAATGCGAGAACAACCCGGGTTTTAAGGTGATGACTATATAATTTGACGCAACCACAGGAAGTCATAAATTTCGAAGCTGTGAACAATTTCCAGAAAATTGACAAAACGAAAACGTTTATAAAATCCTTAACTGGCTCACAAATTGCTTTCTGTTTGTCCGCATCATGGTTGGTAACAAAGTGTCATTAAGCTCTTGGATCGAGAGTTCGAATTTCTTTACTTTTTCAACTCACTGTACTGGTTTATTTATTTCTTATCATTAATTATTTTTTTAGAGCATCTAACCATGTTGTAAAACAAATATATAGAAATTGAAAAAAAGGAAAAAAATAAAAAATTCATTTAATAGTGCCGTGACAATTAATTTTCATTTCCTGTCATATTTTAACATAATGAATTATTTGCTTAATTTAAATAATATATTTTTATTGTAATTTATTGTAACGCCAGATGATGCGAGCAGCCAAAAATAATCCCTAATATTTTTTGGAATAATGATAACAATTTTTTTAAATTCAATCTTCTTTCAATAGAAATCATTGTAAATTAAAGAGGGTTAAGAGTAACTTAGAAATATGCGAGAATTCGCTTATTAGTAGTAAAGAGTAAATTAGAAAAATGCGAGAACAACCCGGGTTTTAAGGTGATGACTATATAATTTGACGCAACCACAGGAAGTCATAAATTTCGAAGCTGTGAACAATTTCCAGAAAATTGACAAAACGAAAACGTTTATAAAATCCTTAACTGGCTCACAAATTGCTTTCTGTTCGTCCGCATCATGGTTGGTAACAAAGTGTCATTAAGCTCTTGGATCGAGAGTTCGAATTTCTTTACTTTTTCAACTCACTGTACTGGTTTATTTATTTCTTATCATTAATTATTTTTTTAGAGCATCTAACCATGTTGTAAAACAAATATATAAAAAATTGAAAAAAAGGAAAAAAATTAAAAATTCATTTAATAGTGCCGTGACAATTAATTTTCATTTCCTGTCATATTTTAACATAATGAATTATTTGCTTAATTTAAATAATATATTTTTATTGTAATTTATTGTAACGCCAGATGATGCGAGCAGCCAAAAATAATCCCTAATATTTTTTGGAATAATGATAACAATTTTTTTAAATTCAATCTTCTTTCAATAGAAATCATTGTAAATTAAAGAGGGTTAAGAGTAACTTAGAAATATGCGAGAATTCGCTTATTAGTAGTAAAGAGTAAATTAGAAAAATGCGAGAACAACCCGGGTTTTAAGGTGATGACTATATAATTTGACGCAACCACAGGAAGTCATAAATTTCGAAGCTGTGAACAATTTCCAGAAAATTGACAAAACGAAAACGTTTATAAAATCCTTAACTGGCTCACAAATTGCTTTCTGTTCGTCCGCATCATGGTTGGTAACAAAGTGTCATTAAGCTCTTGGATCGAGAGTTCGAATTTCTTTACTTTTTCAACTCACTGTACTGGTTTATTTATTTCTTATCATTAATTATTTTTTTAGAGCATCTAACCATGTTGTAAAACAAATATATAGAAATTGAAGAAAAAGGAAAAAAATAAAAAATTCATTTAATAGGTCCGTGACAATTAATTTTCATTTCCTGTCATATTTTAACATAATGAATTATTTGCTTAATTTAAATAATATATTTTTATTGTAATTTATTGTAACGCCAGATGATGCGAGCAGCCAAAAATAATCCCTAATATTTTTTGGAATAATGATAACAATTTTTTTTAATTCAATCTTCTTTCAATAGAAATCATTGTAAATTAAAGAGGGTTAAGAGTAACTTAGAAATATGCGAGAATTCGCTTATTAGTAGTAAAGAGTAAATTAGAAAAATCCGAGAATAACCCCGGTTTTAAGGTGACGACTATATAGCTTGACGCAACCACAGGAAGTCATAAATTTCGAAGCTGTGAACAATTTCCAGAAAATTGACAAAACGAAAACGTTTATAAAATGTTTAACTGGCTCACAAATTGCTTTCTGTTTGTCCGCATCATGGTAGGTAACAAAGTGTCATTAAGCTCTTGGATCGAGAGTTCGAATTCCTTTACTTTTTCAACTCACTGTACTGGTTTATTTATTTCTTATCATTAATTATTTTTTTAGAGCATCTAACCATGTTGTAAAACAAATATATAGAAATTGAAAAAAAAGGAAAAAAATAAAAAATTCATTTAATAGTGCCGTGACAATTAATTTTCATTTCCTGTCATATTTTAACATAATGAATTATTTGCTTAATTTAAATAATATATTTTTATTGTAATTTATTGTAACGCCAGATGATGCGAGCAGCCAAAAATAATCCCTAATATTTTTTGGAATAATGATAACAATTTTTTTAAATTCAATCTTCTTTCAATAGAAATCATTGTAAATTGAAGAGAGTTAAGAGTAAATTAGAAAAATGCGAGAATTCGCTTATTTATTGCAAACTCATAATGAATAAAATTAATAAATATTCAATGACCATTTTTTTCCTTCTTTCAATTATGTCATGGAGAATTTTAGCATCTTCAAATCTATCTTCAAAAATTTCTTTTTTATTGAAATATGAGAAAAAGGTTGAATGGGGGAAAAAATGTGAACGGAAACAGAATATATAAGTATTCAATATGTAAAATGTACAGAGCACTTGTCGATATCCTGGAGCAATTTTCAAAATAATCCCAAAGCCAAAAATAATCCCTAATATTTTTTGGAATAATGATAACAATTTTTTTAAATTTAATCTTCTTTCAATAGAAATCATTGTAAATTGAAGAGGGTTAAGAGTAAATTAGAAAAATTCGAGAATTCACTTATGTATTGCAAACTCATAATGAATAAAATTTATAAATATTCAATGACCATTTTTTTTCTTCTTTCAATTATGTCATGGAGAATTTTAGCATATATATCTTCACAAATTTATTTTTTATTGAAATATGGGAAAAAGGTTGAATGGGGGAAAAAATGTGAACTGAAACAGAATATATAAGTATTCAATATGTAAAATGTACAGAGCACTTGTCGATATCCTGGAGCAATTTTCACAGTGTAGATTTATTTTTTGCTTGGTGGGCGGACATGCAGGTTATGATATGGGTCAATGGGTGAGTAGGCGACGACTCTGTGCGACTCGTACGGACGCTTGGGAGGGTAGCATCAGCATCAGAACGAGGGACGAAGCTGGGCGAAAGGGTGTGCGGATGTACGAGACAAAATTCCGCGCGTTTGAAACAGCCTCACGAAACATAATGGACATAGTATATATACGGAGACGAGAGACGAGACGAGGCTGCACAGGTAGAAAAAAGCTCGCGGGTAGTAGCGCTTTCAAAGAGACTACTCAGCTATCGTCCCGTTTCGCGTCTGCAGTCACGTACGTCTGATGTACATAGCTATATATGGATCATTTCGTTTCAAATGTCATCAAAACGAGATCAGTAAAGTAATAATTTTTCGCTAGCATCCGCAAATTTTTACCTATTGATCTAAATATTTTTTTATGAATCAATCTATATTAAAGGAAGATCGGTATTGAATATGAAATGAATCTGCAAAAAAGTTCGATTTTTATGGCATTTTGAATTATTCAAAAAAATATTCATTTTGCTCTAACTCACGTCATATCTCACCGAATCAACTAAAATTTTCTACAGATGAAAAATAACATTCACCACTGCTACCTACCAAATTTCGTCGTGATCTGTAAAGCGGTTTGGATTTTACGTCATTTTGAATTTTTTAATAACTATAATAGGTAATGAAAAAAATTGCAAAAGTAGGACTTTGCACATTGTTGCCTCCCTTATTTTTATTTTTATACAAACCTTCCTCTATGAGGAAGCCAAATTTAATAAATTAGTTTACTCATAGCTTTGTGAAAATTTAAAATAAATAAATAAAGAAAAATAAAAAGTGAAGCCAAGGCGTTTGGGGGTTTGAGCATGGAATAGCCTATATGATCTGCATAAACACACAGTGACGGGGTAGTAAACCGCTCGGTCTATACACGGCGCTACGTTCTGTCTCAAACGCCTCGCGAATATACCGACATATACGTAACACAGTACGTAGACATGTAGAACGCGTAACTCTCTGAATACGCGATATACAGTAGAGCGTGCGCATCGCGTTTACACGAGAGCGCATTGGATTCGCGAAACCGTACGCGCCATACGTTGTGAAAGACGAGAGGAGAAGGAATGGAGAGTTGGAGAGATGGAATCGAGAGAGAGTTGAGTGCAAAAGCTCCTAGCACTGCTTCTGCTTTTGCTCTCGTGGTGGTGCAGCACCATCGCAACTGCAACTGCAACTGCAACTGCAGCAGTAGCAGCGCCAGCAGCAGACTAGGAAATGCAGCGAGTCTGTTCGGCTGAGAATTCTGTCGGTGGTACACTGCGAATCGTCGAGCGCACTCGCGGGGCTCGCCGACTCTACCAAGCGAGACTGAATGTTTACTTAGCCGTCTCCGACTCGGCTCTGTGTCCCCGCCGCGAATCTCTCTACCCGCTCGTTTGTCTCTTCGCATTTGGCCTGAAACCGTGTATTAAACAAACAGCATTAATACTCGATTGCACTCGTACTCTCGGTTATATAGTTCAATTCGTAAAATGTACATATCTACATGCATGTGTGGAAATTTATAGTTGTTTCTACGGGTTGGAGATAGAATTATGCAGTTTTTCGATCTGAGGACAGTTCAGATTCGTTTAAGATTTTTGCATCTGAATATTAGGATTGAATTTTTCGACCGGATGTCGGATCTGTGAATTCTGGAATCAGAAACGGAGGAAATCCGTGCTGAAATGTAGTTGGGGCTACAACTTGGCCCTTTCTAGTTTGCCCCAGTTCTATTAGGGGCCCTACTAGGCTGGTCATACTGAGAGAAAAGCATATTGTTGACTTAACGATTTCACATAATAAAACGAATATAGGAAGGCTTGTAATGTTTTATGGTTGAAGCGATGATAATATGGTTCAATAAACGATACTTGCAAGATTATTGGAAACAAACGTTGAAATCGTATATGCAACTAAACGCCATATTTGAAACTATTAGAATAATTTTTGAAACTATTATCATTTTGATGATTGCTACTATAATTATATTTGCTATAACCATAAAATATGGAAGTTCCTCCTGGGAATAATATTAATGGTTCATCCAACTATTTTCTTATATTTGCTATAACCATAAAACATAGACGTTCCTCCTGGGAATTATAGTTTATAGTTAGATTATCGTCGGTCTAACTATATTTTTTTTTAAATTACCAGATTATTCTCTCAGAGCACGCTTGAAGTACGGAGCCTTTAGAGGTTCAATATGGGCGACCCTAGTGAGGGTTCCATATTTAAGCCTGATTAGGCCCCGAAGTTTGTCGTGGCCGCCTCTGTTGGGCCTAGTAGGGTTGTAGAGTAGATTCCCTATTGCGGATGCTACGTTTATACCTAAAAGGGCCCCTTATTTAATCGCGACTGTCTGAACTAATTTCTGCACGGGAAGCCACATTTTTTTGTTTTAATTACTGTAAAAAGGTTTGGAATTGGTATTTTCTGTGATGGAATATGAAACTTGAGAACGATAATGAAGCTTAGAATTCGATATCTTGAAGAATACAAATTTAGGCTAGATTTTCCGACCGGAAGTCGGATCTGCGAATACTGGAATCAGAAACGGACAAAAGTCACTTTTTTTTTTAATTACTTTTTTTAAAAAAATTATTCGTGTGGATGTTTCGAAAAACGGGGGAATTATTTTTTTTATACCGGAAGCTCGATCCGTACCACTCTGATGATTTTTTTGCAATATCTACAGTCATGCAAGGATACTCTGTAATTTTATTAACCAAAAAAAAGTAACCTTTTTTTTATCAAAAAAATAATAATGCCCCCGTTTTTCGGAACTTTCACACAAATGCATTTTTTAATACCAGAAGATTGATCGGTGCCACTCTGGCGATTTTTTGGTGATATCAACAGTCATGTAGCAATACTCTGTAATTTTTTCAGTAAAAAAAATATCCTTTTTTTAATTAAACCATAATTCCTCCATTTTTCGGAAAAAAATCATACTCACAGGAACGTGACAATTATTTGGAATATTCCGCTCGAAAGCTAACAATAAACGACAACTTTTATGTGCAGACATTTATTTTCAGTAACTTCAAAATTCTGAGATATTGGCACTTGAATAAAAAAAGCCATTTTCTGAAAAATTATTTTTTAAAATCTGAAAAAATTTACATAGAGTGTCTTTTAGTGGTACATTCATATAATCAATTACAGGGCAAATCGGAGAGGGTCGAAAAAAAAGTGGCTGAATCGACAGAGAATGCTTCATATTGAAGAAAAAAATTTAAGCCGTATTTTTCGACCGGAAGTCGGTTCTGTGAATTCGGGAATCAGAAACGGAAAAACGTCACTTTTTTTAAAATCATGGTAAAAAGGCTTGTAACCGATATTTTCTGGGGTGGAATATGCGACTTGAGAACGATAATGAAGACCAAAATTCGATATAAAAAAAAAAAAAAATTTAAGCTATATTTTTCGACCGGAAGTCGGTTCTATGAGTTCTGGAATCAGAAACGGAAAAACGTCACTTTTTTTTAAAATCATGGTAAAAAGGCTTGTAGCCGGTATTTTCTGGGGTACACTCAGAGAAATCGTAATCGTACAGTCAACTATAAAGTGACAACAATTCATTTTTATTACATGCAACTATTTTTATAGTTGCGATAACTACGAAAATAGTTATGGTCACAATTTCCTAGTTACAGTAACTATTTGATAGTTGTGTCAACTATAAAAAAATTGTTGTACCAACCATAAGTAAATAGTTGTCACTTTATAGTTACTAATACCATAATTTTCTCTCAGTGTAGAATATACGACTTGAGAACGACAGTAAAGGCCAAAAACAAAATTCTTGAAGAAAAAAAATAGGTTTGAATTTTCTTTTCGCAAAAAAAAAAAAACATTTTTTACATCACTGAGCTTCCATCCCAGGTTAAGCTACGAACCAAACATATGATAGCATCAATTTGTCAGAATAATTCCCAATCTATCGTATCGTCACAGCCAATATATAAGAGACTCTATGTTTAGGATAATCGGTATTACGGATTAGTATCCAAGCAGACAGGTAGCAGGCACGGCGGTTCTGTTCCTGGACGTAGTCACCCGCACCCCCATAGGAAATCCAGTCCCGTCACGTATATGCGCTCCTCCTCCTGCTGCTGCTGCTGCTACATACAGTACGTATGCTCTTTGTATGTATGTACCGACGGCGTGACGTCGTTTATGCAGATGTTCCCTCGGTCACGTGACAGGTACATGCGAGTGAGAGTCCGTTCTAGCTAGTAACGAGCCTCGGATGCACGTACGGGTAACGAGTAGTGATCGGTAGGTACGTATAACGACGCCGAGGAAGCAAGAAGAGAATCCGGGGCTTCCCAATCGAAATCTTTCCACTCCTCCGGACGATTTACCGCGTAATGGGTACGCCGTATTAGTCCTCTTAAAAGGACTACTTCTCTTCTCCTCTGTATAATACACCAATACACCAACAACGACATTCACCACTATTGGCTACTGCTATTCTGCTACTACTGTAATATACTCTGGTCTCGTTGAACGCGAGACCGCGTTCACTCTCTTCTCTATCTGACCATCGATCTTTCTGGCGTCGTTGTTAAACCAGCGACGACGACGACGACGACGACGACGACGACGAGGACGAGGGCACCCGCGCTCTCCTCCTGTATACCACTACTCCAACTATTCTACTGTCTAGCCTTTAATTAGCGAAAGTGTATTTGAAAAATATCAACTCGGAGACACACAGAAGTATCCAACCTGAGCTTGTTGCTGGAACTCGCTCGACTCTCGATCAAGTTCATTCCGATGAAGAAGCTCACTACTGTTCCGTTGGTTGTTTTATATGGGGCGCCCTTATTCTCAGTGCTAGGGTCTGATGATAGATCTTCACACTTTTTCACTCAAAATCTTAAGAAACAAAAATTAGTTCATGAGAACGAAGCTTGAGGAAATAAAAAAGGGGGTTGGAAATTCTGTGACCTTATATGTCGATCGATAAAAATTATTACTATTTTTTTTTTTTAGTTATAATATTGCTGAAGTCACATTTGGGTCATTCCATACCATAAATATTATTACTATTATATGGGGCGTCCTTATTCTCAGTGCTAGGGACTGAAGATAGATCATCACACTTTTCCACTCAAAATCTCAAGAAAAAAAAAATTGTTCATGAGAACGAAGCTTGAGAAAATATAAAAAGGGGGTTGGAAATTCTGTGACCTTATATGTCGATCGATAAAAATTATTACTATTTTTTTTTTTTAGTTATAATATTGCTGAAGTCACATTTGGGTCATTCCATACCATAAATATTATTACTATTATATGGGGCGACCTTATTCTCAGTGCTAGGGACTGATGATAGATCTTGACACTTTTTCACTCAAAATCTTAAGAAAAAAAAATTTGTTCATGAGAACGAAGCTTGAGGAAATAAAAAAGGGGGTTGGAAATTCTGTGACCTTATATGTCGATCGATAAAAATTATTACTATTTTTTTTTTAGTTATAATATTGCTGTAGTCACATTTGGGTCATTCCATACCATAAATATTATTACTATTATATGGGGCGTCCTTATTCTCAGTGCTAGGGACTGATGATAGATCTTGACACTTTTTCACTCAAAATCTTAAGAAAAAAAAATTTGTTCATGAGAACGAAGCTTGAGGAAATAAAAAAGGGGGTTGGAAATTCTGTGACCTTATATGTCGATCGATAAAAATTATTACTATTTTTTTTTTTTTAGTTATAATATTGCTGAAGTCACATTTGGGTCATTCCATACCATAAATATTATTACTATTATATGGGACGTCCTTATTCTCAGTGCTAGGGACTGATGATAGATCTTCACACTCTTTCATTCAAAATCTCAAGAAAAAAAAATTGGTTCATGAGAACGAAGCTTGAGGAAATAAAAAAGGGGGTTGGAAATTCTGTGACCTTATATGTCGATCGATAAAAATTATTACTATTTTTTTTTTTTAGTTATAATATTGCTGAAGTCACATTTGGGTCATTCCATACCATAAATATTATTACTATTGTATGGGGCGTCCTTATTCTCAGTGCTAGGCACTGAAGATAGATCTTGACACTCTTTCATTCAAAATCTCAAGAAAAAAAAATTGGTTCATGAGAACGAAGCTTGAGAAAATATAAAAAGGGGGTTGGAAATTCTGTGACCTTATATGTCGATCGATAAAAATTATTACTATTTTTTTTTTTTAGTTATAATATTGCTGAAGTCACATTTGGGTCATTCCATACCAAGTCAGCCACTCAAATTGAGCATGGTCGCAAAAAGTCTTCATAATTTTTTCAAAACTTGTTTAGATTATCACGAACATCTATAAATTATTTCAGAATTTTAGCACCTATGGTTTGCCCAAAATTAAATAACGATTTTTTAATGTCATTTTTTTTTCTATTCGCTGTATATTCAAAATTACTGACCGTACAAAAAATTAGTTCCTGTATAAAATTTAAGTCATTGAATGTACTTTTTACTAAAAAATGTTCCCTAGGCGTTAAAAAAAAATTTCCGCCATTTCCTGACAAAATAAAATAACAATCTTTTTTTGCGTCAAGACAGACTATAGATATTTTTCTGAAAATTCCACAGAATTTTTATTATTATGCTAACAAACTACAAAAAAATTGTGATACAAAAATGAATGGCCCACTTGGTACGGAATGACCCATTTGTATTTTCAACATATTCAGTGTGCAGTAAAAATGCAAAAAAAGAGAATGAAAAAAATATATATATTACGGTTCATTCATCCGAATTCATAATCGAAATTTCGTAGTCGTTGGAAACTATAACATCGTATCCAACGACTAACATAAGAACAGTCTCCAAACCCACAAACTCGGGTTTTGCTGTGTCAGATTACATCGTGTCACTTCGGCTGGCCTATGGCCTGATCGCTATTATGGCTTGGCTGGCGGCCTCTTGCCACCAATACCAATACATACACGAGCCGGTAGAGAAACACACGTGTTAACATCTTGTCATTCGAACCCCCCAGGACCTACGTTACTGTATCATCGACCCCGATCCCGAAGGTCTCTTGCTCTCGTTCTCGTTCTACACTTCACCACTTTCATGTACCTCTCTCCTGTCCATTATACAGTGCAGGTGATTGAGTACCACCCAAAATTCGTCTGGATTTTTTTTTTTTCGAAATTTTGTCGCGTCAAATAAAATTGCAATGTCGCTTATCGGCACTTGCCAATCCCTTTATCCGTTACCTATACGCGCTTTATCCATTTATGACGAGTGAATGGGATTTGCTGCTGTTACCGTTACCGTTGAAGACCCAGACAGAAAGGGTGTACCGTGCTGATAAAAAAAAATAGGGATCCCATGAATTCGAATAGCTGCAATTGTAAGATTATCGAACGAGAAAAATAAAATAAAAGGAAATAAACAACAAGTTTATAAAAAAATTGTTACCATTATCAAGATATTTCACTTTTTTAAACTATTGAAATAATTTATAAAATTGTATTTATAAATAGTATGTATTTACTACACACCCGCGTAGAAAAAAAGAATCTTGTGAAGAATCTTTTAAAGAATCTTAAAAAAAGTCTTGAAAGAATCTTTACAGGAATCTTGAAAAGAATCACGCATAGGAGCCGGAGCAAGATTCTTTCCAGGATTCTTTTCAAGATTCTTTCCATCCGAAAGCGTTATGAGAATCTTTGCAAGAATCTTAATGAAATTCTTCAGAGGAATCGAGCGAAACCTGTTGATGCTTTCCAGGATTCTTTTCAAGATTCTTTCCATCCGAAAGCGTTCTGAGAATCTTTTAAAGAATCTTCGAAAGAATCTTGAAAAGCGTTTTTAAGAGAATCGTGAAGAGATTCCGTCCATTAAATAGAAAAATCGTTGAAAAAATCTTAATGAAATTCTTCAGAGGAATCGAGCGAAACCTCCCGCGTAGAAAAAAAGAATCTTGTGAAGAATCTTTTAAAGAATCTTAAAAAAAGTCTTGAAAGAATCTTTGAAAGAATCTTTAAAGGAATCTTGAAAAGAATCACGTATAGGATCCGGAGCAAGATTCTTTCCAGGATTCTTTTCAAGATTCTTTCTATCCGAAAGCGTTCTGAGAATCTTTCAAAGAATCTTAATGAAATTCTTCAGAGGAATCGAGCGAAACCTGTTGATGCTTTCCAGGATTCTTTTCAAGATTCTTTCCATCCGAAAGCGTTCTGAGAATCTTTTAAAGAATCTTCGAAAGAATCTTGAAAAGCGTTTTTAAGAGAATCGTGAAGAGATTCCGTCCATTAAATAGAAAAATCGTTGAAAAAATCTTAATGAAATTCTTCAGAGGAATCGAGCGAAACCTCCCGCGTAGAAAAAAAGAATCTTGTGAAGAATCTTTTAAAGAATCTTAAAAAAAGTCTTGAAAGAATCTTTGAAAGAATCTTTAAAGGAATCTTGAAAAGAATCACGTATAGGATCCGGAGCAAGATTCTTTCCAGGATTCTTTTCAAGATTCTTTCTATCCGAAAGCGTTCTGAGAATCTTTCAAAGAATCTTCGAAAGAATCTTGAAAAGCGTCTTTAAGAGAATCGTGAAAAGATTCCGTTCATTAAACGGAAAAATCGTTGAAAGAATCTTAATGAAAATTTTTAGAGGAATCGAGCGAAACCTGTTGTTTCTTTCCCTTGGTGTCGAGACAGTACATTTCAATACGTCAACGAAGGGTAAACCCCTCCTGTATAGTCGAACTCAGGACAGCTTTGCAGTCTTATATACATTCAGGCTTCAAGTCACTTGCGAGAAACGCTTCGACCGCTCGCCATCTAGCGGAGTATTGTCCACCAGTGTTTCGTATGATGTCACTAGGTGGCGAACGGACGGAGCGTTTCTCGCAAGTGGTTTGAATCCTCAGCGTATATATAAGACTGGAAAGCTTTTCAGAGTTCGACTACACACGAGGGGTTTACCCTTCATTGACGTACAGAAATATACTGTCTCGACACCAAGGGAAAGCCACAACAGGTTTTGCTCGATTCCTCTGAAGAATTTCATTAAAATTCTTTCAACGATTTTTCTGTTTAATGGACGGAATCTTTTCACGATTCTCTTAGAGACGCTTTTCAAGATTCTTTCGAAGATTCTTCGTAAGATTCTCATAACGCTTTCGAATAGAAAGAATCTTGAACAGAATCCTGGAAAGAATCTTGCTCCGGATCCTATACGTGATTCTTTTCAAGATTCCTTTAAAGATTTTTTCAAAGATTCTTTCAAGACTTTTTTAAAGATTCTTTACAAGATTCTTTTTTTCTACGCGGGCTGTTGTTGCTTTCCCTTGGTGTCGAAACAGTAGATTTCGGTACGTCAACGAAGAGTAAACCCCTCGTGTATAGTCGAACTCAGAACAGCTTTGCAGTCTTATATACGTTCAGGCTTCAAGTCACATGCGAGAAACGCTTCGACAGCTCGCCATCTAGCGGAGTATTGAATATAAGTGTTTCGTACGATGCCACTAGATGGCGAGCGGTCGAAGCGTTTCTCGCAAGTGACTTGAAGCCTGAACGTATATAAGACTGCAAAGCTGTTCTGAGTTCGACTATACATGAGGGGTTTACCCTTCGTTGACGTACCGAATTTTACTGCCTTGACACCAAGGGAAAGTAACAACAGGTTTTGCTCGGTTCCTCTGAAGAATTTCATTCAAATTTTTTCAACGATTTTTCTATGTAATGGACGGAATCTTTTCACGATTCTCTTAAAGACGCTTTTCAAGATTCTTTAGAAGATTCTTTAAAAGATTCTCAGAACGCTTTCGGATGGAAAGAATCTTGAAAAGAATCCTGGAAAGCATCAACAGGATTCGCTCGATTCCTCTGAAGAATTTCATTAAGATTCTTTCAAAGATTCTGAAAACGCTTTCGGATGGAAAGAATCTTGAAAAGAATCCTGGAAAGAATCTTGCTCCGGCTCCGATGCGTGATTCTTTTCAAGATTCCTGTAAAGATTCTTTCAAGACTTTTTTTAAGATTCTTTAAAAGATTCTTCAAAAGATTCTTTTTCTCTACGCGGGCAGAGAGAAAACTTCTTTTGCATCAGAAAATCAGTAACTAATATAGTGACAACAAGCCTTATTTCCTAGCCTAACAAAAAGGATTTGCTAGGCCAATAAAATGATTTGTTAGGTCAGCTAAATAATTTGCTAGACCATCAAAAATATTTTCTAGGACAACAAATAAGGTTTGCTGTCACTATGTCAGCAAATGATTTTTCACCGTGTAATTTTTATGCTATTACAAAAATAAAAATAATATTTTTATAAAAATTATAAAAATATTAAATTTAAAATTAAATATAAAAAATTATTAAAAAATATTAAAGCAGTTCTTGATGCACATTCTTATTTTTTTATTTTATTGAATAAAATATATGGTAATTATTATGAATCGAACCACGATACATATATTTATCGTGTTTATATCGTTTTCTTATATTCAATGTATGGTCGTCACAAAAATATTATAAATATTTCTGTTCTTACATTACGTTGAATATTGACAATAAAAATGAACGTCACGAAATGGGAAAAGGTTAAGAACACTTCGTTATGTTAAATTCATTCTCCTGTCTCGTTCATTACTCATAATTGTATCATTTCACAATCGTGATTATTGCCAGCAATCATAGGTCTCTCTGGCGATAATACAGACACGAGGCTTGGGCAGCACAGATTAACGACGTTATGCGCAATTGGAGAGCGTAATTAGATAGTTGATTGGCGAAGTTCTCGAGTTCTCTCCCTCGCCCATGCTCACTGTGAGACGCAGTTATCCGGATAATTAAGCGGCGCGGAACCCTAGGAATCATACGTGTCCGCGCTGCTCGTGTTTCAATTGAGCGACCAGTCGGAAGGAGCCCGGATTATATAGAGCGATTCACAAGACAGCTAACTTATCAATAACTCTAATATTAATTATAATTAATGACTATTTAAAATCGAAAATTCTCAATGCATTTCTAAAATATTTGAATATCTTTATTAAATTGTAGAATTGTGCAAATTATGTCTAATATTAATTATAATCACTAACGGTCAAAAAAATAAATTTCTAAAATATTTTAATATTTTAATTAAATTGTAGAATTGTGTAAATTGTCTAATATTAATTATAATTACTGACTGTCAAAAAAATAAATTTCTCAATGTATTTCTAAAATATTTGAATATCTTTATTAAATTGTAGAATTGTGCAAATTATGTCTAATATTAATTATAATTACTGACTGTCAAAAAAATAAATTTCTCAATGTATTTCTAAAATATTTAATTATTTTTATTAAATTCTAGAATTCTGTAAATTGTGTCTAATATTGATTATAATTAACGACTATTTAAAAAAGAAAATTCTCAATGCGTTTCTAAAATATTTGAATATCTTTATTAAATTGTAGAATTGTGTAAATTATGTCTAATATTAATTATAATTACTGACTGTCAAAAAAAGAAATTTCTCAATATATTTCTAAAATATTTTAATATTTTAATTAAATTGTAGAATTGTGTGAATTATGTCTAATATTAATTAAATTAGTGACTGTCAAAAAAATAAAATTTTCAATATATTTCTAAAATATTTGATTATTTTTATTAAATTCTAGAATTGTGCAAATTATATCTAATATTAATTATAATTACTCACTATCCGGAAAAGAAATTTCTTAAATATTGAAACACTTTTATTAAATTTTGGAAATTTCAGAAAAAAATATTTTGCTAGATTGACAAACTAGTTGGTTTTGACACCCAATTCGTTATTTACCAAGCAATTAATTTGCTGGCTCATCCAATGGTTTCTCGCTCCAACTAATTTATTGTCCCAACAAATTTTGTCATTTGGAGCTTATGCAACCAATTATTTTTTTTTTCATGTGAAGGGGTTAAAATTTATACCATCATAACTTGCCAACTGCGCTACCGAATGAGTTCAAATTTTAATGACATATCAAGTGATATGTGATGTTTCGTTGATATAAATTTTATGAAAATCGGTTCAAGCATTTTGATTCTATGGAATTCCAAAAATATTGAAATATGTCAAATACAATAAATTGGAAATTTTAGTTGGATGTTTTTTGCCGCGTTACAACGTTAAGGAAATACTTGAGTCACCCTCTATATGGTTTGAGCTTATAGTCTACATATATGCTTATAGCCAATGTATAGCTGTGACTAAGCAATGCAATTCTGGCTAGCAGACAGGAATCGACCGCATAACTCGGCTCGTGTGCGATTACGTCGCGACCCTTACGTGCCATTACGTCTGTGAAGAGAAAACTAGATCAAAAAGTGCGTCGTGATAAGCTCCCAGCCTACGCTCTCACGCCTTTACAATAGCAGACAACCCAGCGATCGTTAAATCGTCTGGCGCTAACGGAGCTTCCAACCACCAGTGAAATTTAAATCACTAGCTTCTTATATATCTACTACTGTATTTTTCAAGGATTCTATCGAAAAGGACAATCGTTTGGCACATTCCGTAACTCTATTTTCGATAAACTGCTGGAATCCTGACAGAAAGAAACATATCACATATTTCTTAAGTAAAATAAAAATGTCCGATACATTGATAATAAATCTTCACTGTTTTTCAAGACACAACAAAAATGTTCTATCAATATTTAGAAAGTTGGTTTGAAAAATATAAGTTTACAAACGAATTCGCAAAACGTTTCTGCAACTTTTGCTAAAGTATCCGATCTATTCAAAGTTAAAATAGTGAGCTCCGAGTCCGGACTGAAATTGGCAATGAAATGCCCACAAAGATAGATACAAGGATTCCAATGGTTTCACCCTGCCATAATCTCGTGCGAACGAAACTAATGTGCCACTGAAAACAATACAGAGAATACAATCTAAAATCGCTTCTTGCTCTATAGCACTCAAAATATTTGTAACAATAATACAGCAATAAATCAGTAGTCCGCATTAGTGTTGTTGGTATGGCATCAAGAAAGGCGTCAACCTCCAATCTTGTGCAAAACTCTGCCTTATCGTCAGAGTTTCTTTGACCCTTTGTTTCAGCTGTATCAGCGTTCCAGCTTTAAGCGGCAGTCGTATATATAAATATATATATAAATACATACGTGCCTCGTAGGTGGTTAGGTACGCATTTGTCCAGTGCGAAATTCACCGTCTTTATTTCCTTTTACTTTCGTAGTTGGGTTATACCAAAGCGGTTTTCCCAGCGCATAATCGCGAGCGGGCCGCGACCCACCGAAGCTGGAAACAATGGAGAGCTGCTGTTGGCGCTGGTTTCGAGAAGTAGCGACTGGAACAGCACACCAGAGGGCTACATCGTTGCACGAAGACCTTTCGCGCCCGGCTCTTACCACGGCGACTATTTATTCTTCTGTTGGTTACCGTCCCTTGCCTCTCCTTTGCCTTAGCACCGACACCATCTCTACCATATATCGCGCGTATGTAACAATAATAAATGCGGGCTTGTGTACACAGCGAAATATTCGCGAGACCATGTGTTCACCGCCGGCGAGTCCTCTCCTTTAGCACACATACAACTGATGGTGACTTTGTACGGCGAGGAATAGCGCACGAAGAGAGTCGGTATCCGCAAGCTTTAGCTTTCTAATACGTTTATAAACCCGTTGAGTGTACGAACCATTGGGACAATGACTATCCTCCAGCGCACACAAAGTCAAGACAGACAATGGTTACCCAACTTTGGTGGTTATAATCGTCTCTCTATATACCAGGTACAGCTTACAAGTACCTTTTTCAGTCGTCATTCGTGCTGCTGTCCTGCCCAACAGTGAAATGGACAAAGGCTTCAAAGGAATTTGTCTGTAATAAAGGACAGCGTGAATTACCGCGTGAATTTTCCATTGTCAGTCGTTGCATCCACTGGAAATGGAAGTACGAAGAAAATTATTCGCAAAACTGGTGAATGAGGATATGGAGTATCTGGCATTTCGTTGGCTATTCTCCCACGCCATTGGAATCTCATTACGCGTTCGCACTTCTTCGGTAGATGGAAATTTTGCTGGCTCGAGAATTTACTTGCGCTAATGCGATGATTTGCAGTATTCAAGTGCTTCGCTTGGTTTGTGGTACACAGAACCAGTTCAAGACTCTCTAAACATTGTCGAAATTCAACAATGTTTTCTTACCGTCGGGGCGAGACACAACTCGCTAGGTCATTAGTAATATAGGTACTCTATTATTTTCCGAGCGTGGAAGGTATATCATAATACACGGGTGATAATACACGGGTGATAATACATGGGTGATAATACACGGGTGATAATACACGGGTGATAATATACGGGTGATAATATACGGGTGATAATATACGGGTGATAATACACGGGTGATAATACACGGGTGATAATACACGGGTGATAATACACGGGTGATAATACACGGGTGATAATACACGGGTGATAATACACGGATGATAATACACGGGTGATAATACACGGGTGATAATACACGGGTGATAATACACGGGTGATAATAAACGGGTGATAATAAACGGGTGATAATAAACGGGTGATAGTACACAGGTGATATTGCATGGGTGATAATACACGGGTGATAATACACGGGTGATAGTACACAGGCGATATTGCACGGGTGATAATACATGGGTGATATGCACGAGTGATAGTACACAGGTCATAATGCACAGGTGACATTGCACGAGTGATAATGCACGGGTGATAATCCACGGGTGATAGCCCATGGGTGATAATCCACGGGTGATAATCCACGGGTGATAATCCACGGGTGAAAATTCGCGGGTGATAATTCGCGGGTGATAATCCACGGGTGAAAATTCGCGGGTGATAATTCGCGGGTGATAATCCACGGGTGATAATCCACGGGTAAAAATCCACGGGTGATAATCCACGGGTGAAAATTCGCGGGTGATAATTCACGCGTGATAATCCACAGGTGATAATCGACGGGTGATAATTCGTGGATGATATTTCGCGGGTGATAATCCACGGGTGAACCTAACGTCTAATCAGACACCTTATATTAGGAAACTTTTATTCAATGATCCTGCGCATTTATTTAGTCAAAGAAGCCAAAGTCAAAGAATGACCAAAGCCTTCGAAGAATTTTCGCTTCAATATGGGACAACAAGAATTACCACTGCGATTTACATATGAACTTGTAACAACCTTCGAACAAGAAGGCTGAATAAACTCATTCAAAAACTGGTGGATGAGGATATAGAGTGTTTGGCCTTACTGCAATCTTCCCACGCCCTTTGAATCTCATTGCATGTATTCACTTATTCGAGAGATGGAAATTTAGCTGCTACTATTTACTTATTCCACCAGGAATGAGTTATGGCATTCGACTACTTTGCTGATTCGTTGTCGAGAGATTCAGCTTGAAGTTCTTTCAGTATTATGAAAATCCAATGAAACCCTGTTTTTTGCTATGACATTTTTTTAAATAACCAGACGCTGGACCATTGGAAATATCCGGACCACGTACCTTAATTCCAAATCATGTGTACAGAGTTAACTATACGTTCATCTCACTCTTTCAATGATATCTGTCTCCTTAGCGAGGAGTTTTTCCTTCCACGCCGTAAATTCCCTCGACCCTCATGACCAATGCTAGAACCTGAAGAGTTCGTCCCACACTTCACGAATTCCCAGATACTCGAACGAGCAAGATAATCCACGGGTGACCCCCTAACGCCTAATCGGATTCCGCATATTAGGAAAACTTTTATTCAATGACCATGCGCGTGTGCTTGGTCGTTTAGATTCCTGTAATCCTCTGATTTATATAATCGTATAACCAGTAGCGGCGGGAAAGAGCTATACCCGACACGTGGTTAACACGAATGTTGGCACTTGGATTCCATGCACGTATTTCAAGTTGTGAGAATTTAGGTACAGTAGAACTCTTCTTCTTATTCAATAAAAACTATGGTTTCCTAAAATCTA
This sequence comes from Ephialtes manifestator, assembly GCA_963970395.1. Taxonomy (NCBI): domain Eukaryota; kingdom Metazoa; phylum Arthropoda; class Insecta; order Hymenoptera; family Ichneumonidae; genus Ephialtes; species Ephialtes manifestator. The sequence continues at coordinate 5,442,693 of OZ019969.1, read as the reverse complement.
CAAATTCCAACCTTCTTTCGTATAAAAAAATGGACGCAGTTTTTCACATGACAAAATCCTTATTCATTGCAAAACGAATAAATGCCTAATTGAACAAAAATATGTTTTAAAAATTATCTATTATGCCATTACTAAGTAAAGTCTTTTGCTAAAATGGTCAACATCACCTTAGCACTCATAATTCAATTAGACGAATTCCTGAAGAGAGATGGAGACTGATTTTTTGGATTAAAAATATATTTTCGACTCTATTCCACATACTTTCGATTTTTATTTTTTTGGTAAGACTAAATAACATTACCACGTGAAGTATTTTGCTAAAATGGTAAAGATCATATTACCACTCATAATTCAACAAGACGAATTTTTGAAGAGAAATTGGGGTGTGATTTTTTAGATTTAAAAATATATTTTCGACTCTATTGTACATATTCTTGATAGTTTTTTTTATTTTTTTAAGACAAGCTTTTGTGGTGATTATACTGCGGTAATTTCGCGCACCGCAGCCCATTGGATCGCGCTTACCATATATTCAAATGAGTTTACATATAAACGAACGGGGGATGAGGTTGAAAAGGGCGGTGGCGGGCTTAAGTAGCCGCATGGCGTAATTAGTTTTGCCGAAGAGTTATGGGTTGCTTCTGGTGCACCGGTGCTTTACCGCTGGCGGTAGAACATCCCCTCCATCCAAAATACCTACAGCAGCAGCAGCAGCAGCAACGAGAGATGCAGAAGCTGAGCAGCGGCACCGCGTCTCGCAGTTAGTGGCTCGTCGCGAACGTACATTATACGTACGCTCGTATAATGTCGCGCTTTCGCATTTCGAGAGACACTCCTGTGGCCACACAACGCTCGCCCATGGCGAAAACGAAATGAGGCCCTTCCGATGGGTCTCCATTACCATTATGTTGATCACCCACAACACGCCTCCTTAAAATATAGTTTACCTCAGTATTGTCTCGAAACACTAAAAAAATAAAAATATAATTTATACGAAAATTTAAATGATTAATTTTTACACGCAGAGAAGAATCTAGGCAAAATTACCATATCACTTTTTTTAAATAATAGACTTACAGAAAAAAAAATAAATAAAATTACCATATTACTTTTTTTTAAATAATAGACTTTCAAATATTTCATATTAGCGCTATTATTTTTATTTTGACAAGCTTTGTAAAAAAATATATATATATTGTGATCCAGACTTCTACTCGAAGTCGAAAAATTTTAAAAGCCTTAATAGATTTTCAGAAAAAAATAAATAAATAAAATTACCATATTACTTTTTTTTTAAATAATAGACTTTCAGATATTTCATATTAGCGCTATTATTTTTATTTTGACAATCTTTGTAAAAAAATATATATATATATATTGTGATCCAGACTTCTACTCGAACTCAAAAAATTTTAAAAGCCTTAATAGATTTTCAGAAAAAAAAATAAAATAAAATTACCATATTACTTTTTTTTTAAATAATAGACTTTCAGATATTTCATATTAGCGCTATTATTTTTATTTTGACAAGCTTTGTAAAAAAATATATATATATTGTGATCCAGACTTCTACTCGAAGTCGAAAAATTTTAAAAGCCTTAATAGATTTTCAGAAAAAAAAAAATAAATAAAATTACCATATTACTTTTTTTTTAAATAATAGACTTTCAGATATTTCATATTAGCGCTATTATTTTTATTTTGACAAGCTTTGTAAAAAAGTATATATATATTGTGATCCAGACTTCTACTCGAAGTCGAAAAATTTTAAAAGCCTTAATAGATTTTCAGAAAAAAAAAAATAAATAAAATTACCATATTACTTTTTTTTTAAATAATAGACTTTCAGATATTTCATATTAGCGCTATTATTTTTATTTTGACAATCTTTGTAAAAAAATATATATATATATTGTGATCCAGACTTCTACTCGAAGTCAAAAAATTTTAAAAGCCTTAATAGATTTTCAGAAAAAAATAAATAAATAAAATTACCATATTACTTTTTTTTAAATAATAGACTTTCAGATATTTCATATTAGCGCTATTATTTTTATTTTGACAATCTTTATAAAAAAAAATATATATATATTGTGATCCAGACTTCTACTCGAAGTCAAAAAATTTTAAAAGCCTTAATAGATTTTCAGAAAAGAATAAATAAATAAAATTACCATATTACCTTTTTTTTAAATAATAGACTTTCAGATATTTCATATTAGCGCTATTATTTTTATTTTGACAAGCTTTGTAAAAAAATATATATATATTGTGATCCAGACTTCTGCTCGAAGTCGAAAAATTTTAAAAGCCTTAATAGATTTTCAGAAAAAAATAAATAAATAAAATTACCATATTACTTTTTTTTTAAATAATAGACTTTCAGATATTTCATATTAGCGCTATTATTTTTATTTTGACAATCTTTGTAAAAAAATATATATATATATTGTGATCCAGACTTCTACTCGAACTCAAAAAATTTTAAAAGCCTTAATAGATTTTCAGAAAAAAAAAATAAAATAAAATTACCATATTACTTTTTTTTTAAATAATAGACTTTCAGATATTTCATATTAGCGCTATTATTTTTATTTTGACAATCTTTGTAAAAAAAAATATATATATATTGTGATCCAGACTTCTACTCGAAATCAAAAAATTTTAAAAGCCTTAATAGATTTTCACAAAAAATAAATAAACAAAATTACCGTATTACTTTTTTTTAAATAATAGACTTTCCGATATTTCATATTAGCGCTATTATTTTTATTTTGACAAGCTTTGTAAAAAAATATATATATATTGTGATCCAGACTTCTACTCGAAGTCGAAAAATTTTAAAAGCCTTAATAGACTTTCAGAAAAAATTAATAAATAAAAATGACCATATTACTTTTTTTTTAAATAATAGACTTTCAGATATTTCATATTAGCGCTATTGTTTTTATTTTGACAAGCTTTGTAAAAAAAATATATATATATTGTAATCCAGACTTCTACTCGAAGTCGAAAAATTTTAAAAGCTTTAATAGATTTTCAGAAAAAATAAATAAATAAAATTACCATATTACTTTTTTTTTAAATAATAGACTTTCAGATATTTCATATTAGCGCTATTATTTTTATTTTGACAAGCTTTGTAAAAAAAATATATATATATTGTGATCCAGACTTCTGCTCGAAGTCGAAAAATTTTAAAAGCCTTAATAGATTTTCAGAAAAAAATAAATAAATAAAATTACCATATTACTTTTTTTTAAAATAATAGACTTTCAGATATTTCATATTAGCGCTATTATTTTTATTTTGACAATCTTTGTAAAAAAATATATATATATATATATTGTGATTCAGACTTCTACTCGAAGTCGAAAAATTTTAAAAGCCTTAATAGATTTTCAGAAAAAAAAAAATAAATAAAATTACCATATTACTTTTTTTTTAAATAATAGACTTTCAGATATTTCATATTAGCGCTATTATTTTTATTTTGACAAGCTTTGTAAAAAAGTATATATATATTGTGATCCAGACTTCTACTCGAAGTCGAAAAATTTTAAAAGCCTTAATAGATTTTCAGAAAAAAAAAAAAATAAAATTACCATATTACTTTTTTTTTAAATAATAGACTTCCAGATATTTCATATTAGCGCTATTATTTTTATTTTGACAATCTTTGTAAAAAAAATATATATATATATTGTGATCCAGACTTCTACTCGAAGTCAAAAAATTTTAAAAGCCTTAATAGATTTTCAGAAAAAAATAAATAAATAAAATTACCATATTACTTTTTTTTTAAACAATAGACTTTCAGATATTTCATATTAGCGCTATTATTTTTATTTTGACAAGCTTTGTAAAAAAATATATATATATATTGTGATCCAGACTTCTACTCGAAGTCAAAAAATTTTAAAAGCCTTAATAGATTTTCAGAAAAAAATAAATAAATAAAATTACCATATTACTTTTTTTTTAAATAATAGACTTTCAGATATTTCATATTAGCGCTATTATTTTTATTTTGACAAGCTTTGTAAAAAAATATATATATATTGTGATCCAGACTTCTGCTCGAAGTCGAAAAATTTTAAAAGCCTTAATAGATTTTCAGAAAAAATAAATAAACAAAATTACCGTATTACTTTTTTTTTAATAATAGACTTTCAGATATTTCATATTAGCGCTATTATTTTTATTTTGACAAGCTTTGTAAAAAAATATATATATATTGTGATCCAGACTTCTACTCGAAGTCAAAAAATTTTAAAAGCCTTAACAGATTTTCAGAAAAAAATAAATAAATAAAATTACCATATTACTTTTTTTTAAATAATAGTCTTTCAGATATTTCATATTAGCGCTATTATTTTTATTTTGACAAGCTTTGTAAAAAAATATATATATATTGTGATCCAGACTTCTACTCGAAGTCGAAAAATTTTAAAAGCCTTAATAGATTTTCAGAAAAAAAAAAATAAATAAAATTACCATATTACTTTTTTTTTAAATAATAGACTTTCAGATATTTCATATTAGCGCTATTATTTTTATTTTGACAATCTTTGTAAAAAAATATATATATATATTGTGATCCAGACTTCTACTCGAAGTCAAAAAATTTTAAAAGCCTTAATAGATTTTCAGAAAAAAATAAATAAATAAAATTACCATATTACTTTTTTTTAAATAATAGACTTTCAGATATTTCATATTAGCGCTATTATTTTTATTTTGACAATCTTTATAAAAAAAAATATATATATATTGTGATCCAGACTTCTACTCGAAGTCAAAAAATTTTAAAAGCCTTAATAGATTTTCAGAAAAGAATAAATAAATAAAATTACCATATTACCTTTTTTTTAAATAATAGACTTTCAGATATTTCATATTAGCGCTATTATTTTTATTTTGACAAGCTTTGTAAAAAAATATATATATATTGTGATCCAGACTTCTGCTCGAAGTCGAAAAATTTTAAAAGCCTTAATAGATTTTCAGAAAAAAATAAATAAATAAAATTACCATATTACTTTTTTTTTAAATAATAGACTTTCAGATATTTCATATTAGCGCTATTATTTTTATTTTGACAATCTTTGTAAAAAAATATATATATATATTGTGATCCAGACTTCTACTCGAACTCAAAAAATTTTAAAAGCCTTAATAGATTTTCAGAAAAAAAAAATAAAATAAAATTACCATATTACTTTTTTTTTAAATAATAGACTTTCAGATATTTCATATTAGCGCTATTATTTTTATTTTGACAATCTTTGTAAAAAAAAATATATATATATTGTGATCCAGACTTCTACTCGAAATCAAAAAATTTTAAAAGCCTTAATAGATTTTCACAAAAAATAAATAAACAAAATTACCGTATTACTTTTTTTTAAATAATAGACTTTCCGATATTTCATATTAGCGCTATTATTTTTATTTTGACAAGCTTTGTAAAAAAATATATATATATTGTGATCCAGACTTCTACTCGAAGTCGAAAAATTTTAAAAGCCTTAATAGACTTTCAGAAAAAATTAATAAATAAAAATGACCATATTACTTTTTTTTTAAATAATAGACTTTCAGATATTTCATATTAGCGCTATTGTTTTTATTTTGACAAGCTTTGTAAAAAAAATATATATATATTGTAATCCAGACTTCTACTCGAAGTCGAAAAATTTTAAAAGCTTTAATAGATTTTCAGAAAAAATAAATAAATAAAATTACCATATTACTTTTTTTTTAAATAATAGACTTTCAGATATTTCATATTAGCGCTATTATTTTTATTTTGACAAGCTTTGTAAAAAAAATATATATATATTGTGATCCAGACTTCTGCTCGAAGTCGAAAAATTTTAAAAGCCTTAATAGATTTTCAGAAAAAAATAAATAAATAAAATTACCATATTACTTTTTTTTAAAATAATAGACTTTCAGATATTTCATATTAGCGCTATTATTTTTATTTTGACAATCTTTGTAAAAAAATATATATATATATATATTGTGATTCAGACTTCTACTCGAAGTCGAAAAATTTTAAAAGCCTTAATAGATTTTCAGAAAAAAAAAAATAAATAAAATTACCATATTACTTTTTTTTTAAATAATAGACTTTCAGATATTTCATATTAGCGCTATTATTTTTATTTTGACAAGCTTTGTAAAAAAGTATATATATATTGTGATCCAGACTTCTACTCGAAGTCGAAAAATTTTAAAAGCCTTAATAGATTTTCAGAAAAAAAAAAAAATAAAATTACCATATTACTTTTTTTTTAAATAATAGACTTCCAGATATTTCATATTAGCGCTATTATTTTTATTTTGACAATCTTTGTAAAAAAAATATATATATATATTGTGATCCAGACTTCTACTCGAAGTCAAAAAATTTTAAAAGCCTTAATAGATTTTCAGAAAAAAATAAATAAATAAAATTACCATATTACTTTTTTTTTAAACAATAGACTTTCAGATATTTCATATTAGCGCTATTATTTTTATTTTGACAAGCTTTGTAAAAAAATATATATATATATTGTGATCCAGACTTCTACTCGAAGTCAAAAAATTTTAAAAGCCTTAATAGATTTTCAGAAAAAAATAAATAAATAAAATTACCATATTACTTTTTTTTTAAATAATAGACTTTCAGATATTTCATATTAGCGCTATTATTTTTATTTTGACAAGCTTTGTAAAAAAATATATATATATTGTGATCCAGACTTCTGCTCGAAGTCGAAAAATTTTAAAAGCCTTAATAGATTTTCAGAAAAAATAAATAAACAAAATTACCGTATTACTTTTTTTTTAATAATAGACTTTCAGATATTTCATATTAGCGCTATTATTTTTATTTTGACAAGCTTTGTAAAAAAATATATATATATTGTGATCCAGACTTCTACTCGAAGTCAAAAAATTTTAAAAGCCTTAACAGATTTTCAGAAAAAAATAAATAAATAAAATTACCATATTACTTTTTTTTAAATAATAGTCTTTCAGATATTTCATATTAGCGCTATTATTTTTATTTTGACAAGCTTTGTAAAAAAATATATATATATTGTGATCCAGACTTCTACTCGAAGTCGACAAATTTTAAAAGCCTTAATAGATTTTCAGAAAAAAAAAAATAAATAAAATTACCATATTACTTTTTTTAAAAATAATAGACTTTCAGATATTTCATATTAGCGCTATTATTTTTGTTTTGAAAAGCTTTGTAAAAAAAAATATATATATTGTGATCCAGACTTCTACTCGAAGTCGAAAAATTTTAAAAGCTTTTATAATAAAATTCTCAGTCATTACAAAACTGCTCATTTTTAAAAATGAATAACTGAAGAATTTTCAATAAAAAATACAAAAAAAATTTGTCAGGCTTTCCACATTTTCCTATGGAATCAATTTTTTTTGAACAATATAGTGAAAAATTATTAAAAAAAAGAAAAAAATGAATTTTTTTATAAAATAAAATGACGAGATAACTCGTCTCCTAGATATATTAGATTTTCTCCAATATATGGTAATTTTTTCAACATGCGTTTCTTCGTGCACGATGGTTAAATTAAAATTTCATGAAAACTTCATTTCAGGACACGACTTTCTTTTTTTTTCTTCTCTTTTACATACCCTCACGCTGCATTCCGTGGTTCTGCTTTGAGTGTGCTATATATAGTATAGAGGTAGGTACAGGCGAAGAAAAAGACCCAGGTGCCATATGGTAATTCGATATCGCGGTCAGCAGAGCTCCGCGATCCTAGGCTCTCGTCGAGTGCAAAACCAGCAGCAGCAGCAGCAGCAGCAGCATGCAACAAACCCCTTCTTTCATCTCTTCTCCATCTTCTCTTCATCTTCCTTTTCGCTCCTCCTTCGAATCTTATAATATCCCTTTTGGCATACCTTTTCGCACGGTAGCTAAAAAATCCTTCGACGATTATAGTTGGTGAGAGCCAGGATGAAATTTCGAACCGATAAGCTCGTTCGATGACTCCTGTTCCCGATTCTGATCTATACATTTAGCTAAACCCGATACTTTTCGACCCTGAATAACCCACTATACCATAATTTATGTTTATCTTTTAAACCTTCATTTTTGTTTCTGTTATTGTGCCTTAATTTTCGGAAATTTTGTAAAAAAAAAACAAAGGATTTTTCTCAAATTCAATTATGTTTAACCCTTTCCGGTTTGAAGAACTTTTACGAAATATTGAATACTTTGTTGGATTAAAAATAATAACAAATTACAGTTTTTTTACAACTTGCTTCTTCAACTTTTAAGTGTAAATACTTTTTTTTCAGAAAATAAAATTGAGGGTGAATACCTAATATAATAATAATATCTATCAAATTTTGCGAGAATTTTAGAAATACATTTTTTTTAGCAAATAAATTTAACAAATAAATAAATAATCTTAAATATTTGTGAATCAGTTTATTCAATATATTCGTGATTAAATAAATACTCTTCACAAGTGCTAATAATAGTTTTTAATTCATGATGAAAAATATATTATTACCGAATTTTATTCCGCTTGTTTTTATTTAGATTTTTTGTTTATATTTACATTTTCATAGGTGCAATGCCACGCTCTTCTCATTTTACTTCAAAAACACGCCCTGCGTGACTCATCGTGTGCCGTCCATCCACTGGTCCACGACAGCAAAAGGAATACACCATTCATTAATATTCACTGGTCGTATAAACAATACTTAACGACTAATTAAGCACGCTTAAGGAGGCATCATTTTTTTATCACTCTACGTTGGTAAAAGGGCCAGTGAGTACGTATTCTGAACTGTGAATATACTTATGGGCGTTTCGCATACTTATTACACATGTGACTCCGGCAAAGTGCAAACCCAAGTGCCAAGGGGAGCTCGTCCCGCCTTAGCTTTAAAAAAAACTGGTACTTTTATATAGTTCTTAGCGATTACATGTGGAGTATGGGCAAATGGGCTTTCGGCTCTTTGACGATCGTATAAGCAACCGTAAACGATCTGCTCAAAACAGTTTTAATGCCATGTACGTATATATATATATAAATATATAAATTAAATATGTTGAATTTCTCATTTTCTGACCCTGACCCCATTCAATAATTTTGACAATTTTTTATCAAATAGTATTTTGAAAAAGACAAGATACGTATTTTTTTGTTTGACGCTACGACCAATATTTTCGAAACACGAATTTTTGTAAAAATCTGATTTTTTCGATATTTTTAATCGTTAATATCTTGGAAATTAACAGTCCTATAAAAAATGTCGAAGATGAAATTTGTTCAGTTTAAAAAGAGCTACATAATGTACATATAAGCCAAACATAAACATATATTTATTTATATATATATATAATGCCATGTACGTATATATATATATAATATAAAATAAAATATGTTGAATTGCTCATTTTCTGATCCTGACCCCATTCAATAATTTTGACAATTTTTTATCAAATAGTATTTTGAAAAAGAAAAGATACGTATTTTTTTGTTTGACGCTACGACCAATATTTTAGAAACACGAATTTTTCGCTATTTATATATTTTTAATCGTTAATATCTTGGAAATTAACAGACCTATAAAAAAATGTCGAAGAGAAAATTTGTTCAGTTTAAAAAGAGCTACATAATGTACATATAAGATAATCACAAACATATATTTATCTACACATATATATGTATATAAATATATAAATAAAATATGTTGAATTTCTCATTTTCTGATCCTGACCTCATTCAATAATTTTGACAATTTTTTATCAAACAGTATTTTGAAAAAGAAAAGATACGTATTTTTTTGTTTGACGCTACGACCAATATTTTCGAAACACGAATTTTTGTAAAAATTTGATTTTTTCGATATTTTTAATCGTTAATATCTTGGAAATTAACAGTCCTATAAAAAATGTCGAAGATGAAATTTGTTCAGTTTAAAAAGAGCTACATAATGTACATATAAGCCAAACATAAACATATATTTATTTATATATATATATATAATGCCATGTACGTATATATATATATAATATAAAATAAAATATGTTGAATTGCTCATTTTCTGATCCTGACCCCATTCAATAATTTTGACAATTTTTTATCAAATAGTATTTTGAAAAAGAAAAGATACGTATTTTTTTGTTTGACGCTACGACCAATATTTTAGAACCACGAATTTTTCGCTATTTATATATTTTTAATCGTTAATATCTTGGAAATTAACAGACCTATAAAAAAATGTCGAAGATGAAATTTGTTCAGTTTAAAAAGAGCTACATAATGTACATATAAGATAATCACAAACATATATTTATCTATACATATATATATATATATATATATATATATATAAATTAAATATGTTGAATTGCTCATTTTCTGATCCTGCCCCATTCAATAATTTTGAAAATTTTTTATCAAATAGTATTTTGAAAAAGACAAGATACGTATGTTTTTGTTTGACGCTACGACCAATATTTTAGAAACACGAATTTTTCGCCATTTATATATTTTTAATCGTTAATATCTTGGAAATTAACAGACCTATAAAAAAATGTCGAAGAGAAAATTTGTTCAGTTTGAAAAGAGCTACATAATGTACATATAAGATAATCACAAACATATATTTATCTATACATATATATGTATATAAATATATAAATAAAATATGTTGAATTTCTCATTTTCTGATCCTGACCCCATTCAATAATTTTGACAATTTTTTATCAAATAGTATTTTGAAAAAGAAAAGACACGTATTTTTTAGTTTGACGCTAAGACCAATATTTTCGAAACGCAAATTTTTGTAAAAATTTGATTTTTTCGATATTTTTAATCGTTAATATCTTGGAAATTAACAGTCCTATAAAAAAATGTCGAAGATGAAATTTGTTCTGTTTGAAAAGAGCTATATAATGTACATATAAGCCAAACATAAACATATATGTATCTATAGATATATATATATATATATAAATATATAAATAAAATATGTTGAATTTCTCATTTTCTGACCCACGACCCCATTCAATAATTTTGACAATTTTTTATCAAATAGTATTTTGAAAAAGAAAAGACACGTATTTTTTAGTTTGACGCTACGATCAATATTTTCGAAACACGAATTTTTGTAAAAATTTGATTTTTTCGATATTTTTAATCGTTAATATCTTGGAAATTAACAGTCCTATAAAAAAATGTCGAAGATGAAATTTGTTCTGTTTGAAAAGAGCTACATAATGTACATATAAGCCAAACATAAACATATATTTATCTATATATATATATATATATATATATAGATATATAAATAATAAAAAATATATATAAATATTTAAATATATATTTGTGTTTGGCTGATGTTAGCTCACTTTCACAATGTGTGTTCTTCACCCACACGCCGAGACGTTCGCTGTACATAGCTGAACGTCTCGGTGCTGGATGGGAATCTTAATGTCCGACGATAAAATATTTCAAGTTGTATACCGAAGTATATAGTGATAATATCCACCACGTGCATCATCCCAAGTATATCTTCGCTCCGACGACTCATCTCTCGATAGTTATCTCCGACTCTCTGCCTAGACGTCGAAGGTCTATTAGTCTCGCGACCACCAAGACGATGCTGAAGCTCGAACCGTAGAAAAATTGTGCTTTCTCATTTTTAGGTCAAAGCCAACGATAGAGATTTTTTTAATAATAATTTTTTGTATCTATATCAAACGCGAAGGAAATACTTTTTTTTTAATAACCGTTTTTTAAATTTTAATAATTTTTTTTTTGATTAAACAGTTTCTTCATTTCAGATGGATTCAAATTCTAAAAACCCTTATTCAAAATCTGGTATAATTTCGCAGAATAATTGGCATAAATAAAAAGTACATATTGGCCTAAAATTTTTAAAAAACGCCTCACGTACCAAAAATGCTACCTTGGCAATTAATTTATTAATTAATATATAAAACATTCAATTACTATTTAAATTTGAAATAATGAAGATTTATTTTCTCCCCATAAATTTCTAATTAAATAAAAATCACAATAGCAAAGACCAATAATTAATTCTTAATGAAGAAATACATTTTCGCCGAATTTTCTACCCCCGAAATATGTTATCACGTCACGTCATTTCGTTTCGGTTATCGTGATTTAATTTTCTATGTAATGAATAAATAAATAAATAAATAAAAAATACATATTGGCCGAAAATTTAAAAAAAAATAATTAATTCATTAATTAATATATAAAATATTCAATCACAATTTAAATTTGGAATAATGAAGATTTATTTTCCTCCCATAAATTTCTAATGAAATAAAAATCTATCATAATAGCAAAGACCAATAATTAATTCTTACTGAAGAAATACATTTTCGCCGAATTTTGTTCCACCAAAATATTTTATCTCGATGTACCAAAAATCATGGCATGTCACGTCATTTCGTTTTGGTTATCGTGCTTTAATTTTCTATGTAATAAATAAATAAATAAATACGTAAATGAAAAATATATATTGGCCGAAAATTAAAAAAAAATTAATTCATTAATTAATATATAAAATATTCAATGACAATTTAAATTTGGAATAATGAAGATTTATTTTGCCTCCATAAATTTCTAATGAAATAAAAATCTATCGCAATAGCAAAAACCAATAATTAATTCTTACTGAAGAAATACATTTTCGCCAAATTTTGTTCCACCTAAATATTTCATCTCGATGTACCAAAAATCATGACATGTCGGGTCATTTCATTTCGATTATCGTGCTTTAATTTTCTATGTAATAAATAAATAAATAAATAATATAAATAAATAAATAAATACGTAAATAAAAAATACATATTGGCCGAAAATGAAAAAAAAATTAATTCATTAATTAATATATAAAATATTCAATGACAATTTAAATTTGGAATAATGAAGATTTATTTTCCCCCATAAATTTCTAATAAAATAAAAATCTATGACAATAGCAAAGACCAATAACTAATTCTTAATGAAGAAATGCATTTTCGCCAAATTTTGTACCACCGAAATATTTTATCTCGATGTACCAAAAATCATGGCATGTCACGTCATTTCGTTTTGGTTATCATGCTTTAATTTTCTATGTAATAAATAAATAAATAAGTAAATAAAAAATACATATTGGTCGAAAATTTAAAAAAAATTCCCCATGTACCAAAAATGTTACCTTGGCAATTAATTTATTAATTAATTTATAAAATATTCAATGACAATTTAAATTTGAAATAATGAAGATTTATTTTCCCCCCCTAAATTTCTAATGAAATAAAAATCTATCACAATAGCAAAGACCAATAATTAATTCTTAATGAAGAAATACATTTTCGCCGAATTATGTTCCACCAAAATATTTGATCTCGATGTACCAAAAATCATGGCATGTCACGTCATTTCGTTTTGGTTATCATGCTTTAATTTTCTATGTAATAAATAAATAAATAAGTAAATAAAAAATACATATTGGCCGAAAATTTAAAAAAAATTCCCCATGTACCAAAAATGTTACCTTGGCAATTAATTTATTAATTAATTTATAAAATATTCAATTACAATTTAAATTTGAAATAATAAAGATTTATTTTCCCCCCATAAATTTCTAATAAAATAAAAATCTATGACAATAGCAAAGACCAATAATTAATTCTTAATGAAGAAATACATTTTCGCCGAATTTTGTTCCACCGAAATATTTTACCTCGATGTACCAAAAATCATGGCATGTCAAGTCATTTCGTTTTGGTTATCGTGCTTTAATTTTCTATGTAATAAATAAATAAATAAGTAAATAAATAAATAAAAAATAAATCTTGGCCGAAAAAAAAAATTAATTCATTAATTAATACAGAAAATATTCAATGACAATTTAAATTTGGAATAATGAAGATTTATTTTCCCCCATAAATTTCTAATTAAATAAAAATCTATCACAATAGCAAAGATCAATAATTAATTCTTAATGAAGAAATACATTTTCACCAAATTTTGTACCACCGAAATATTTTATCTCGATGTACCAAAAATCATGGCATGTCACGTCATTTCGTTTCGGTTATCGTGCTTTAATTTTCTATGGCGAAGCAACCCCTGGTTTTCCGGTGGTCCTGTCGGTCTTCATCGGCACCCCAAGATCTACGATTCTCTCGAGAAGGAGATTCTCTGTTGCTATTCTATATACACAGACTTGGTTATCTCTCTCTTCATTCGCGAGAAGCCGACGAACGGCGGGTTTCACAGAAAAGTGAGATTTTATCTCACGCTCCCGATCCGTGAGGCTCTGGTTGTACCCAACGCTGGTGTCGATTTCCGAATGGCGTGCTTCCATTTTCGAGCCGACAGCTCGACTTCTTGTCGGTAGGGGAAGAAACGAGGACGATATTATTTTACACGCGGGGAAGGCGGGCATCGAGCCTCTCCACACGCACACATTCGCTCTTTCCTCTTGGTCCTATTCTATTTAACGTGTCAGCGCGCCCACATCGGTGCTGCTGGTTTCTTTTTCCAATAAATCTACCCCATAAAGTTTCGCACAAAAACATCAACCTGCATCGTAAAAAATAATTTAAATGATTATGCCTGTCAATCCAATATTTAACAATTATTATCTCGGAACAAAAAGTAATGAACAAAATTTTTGTACTCTGTATTAAAATACATTTGACGTTAATTATAGAACAAGCGATTTTTATTTAATAAAAAGGTAATAATAAAATACTTGAAACCATTATTTATTATTATTTGTGCAAAAATAAATTCTTGATATATCATATATTTAATTTGCGTGAAAATATATTTGTTATTTTTTTTTCAGAATATACGAAATGTATAAAAACATTTTTTACGAGTACGTTTAATGTCGATACAAAAAAAAAATATTTTTCTATACATTTTTTTTCGACTGAAAATTCCGAATATTTTGACATAAAAAATATTACGGATAAGTTTCTATATACAAATATAAATTGGGGGGAAAAAATGAGTTTTCAGAAATTTTTGGTGATATATTCATAAATTTAAAGTGCGTTTAATGTCGATACAAAAAAATATATATTTTTCTATACATTTTTTTTCAACTGAAAATTCCGAATATTTTGACATAAAAAATATTACGGATAAGTTTCTATATACAAATATAAATTGGGGGGAAAAAATGAATTTTCAGAAATTTTTGCTGATATATTTCATAAATTTGCAACAGTAGAACATCTTTTCACTCTGTTGAAATATAATTAAGAAATTTACAATAAATAATAAAGAAAAAAATGAAATTATCATTATCGATGGGTTGAAATAAATTCTTCCAAATTGATGTCCAGTTAACTTGAATTAAATTGTGATTCCAAGATTCGAATTAACGATTAAGAGCCTTTTTCAGTAGCTTGATGGTATATCAAAGACAGATCTCAAAAATTCTTTCGTAAGCTGATGATGTAACACGATGTACGATCACATAATCTAAACCTACCATAATGGTTCAAATGAGATGCCCATCGACAATAAAGTTCCCATATAAAACAAACGTCGTTCTCGTGGCGAGCGATCTACAATCGTTAGTATCTGATCCTGGTGAAGTTGAAGCAATGCGTCAGCCTGGAATGAAATTTAACGGTTGCATTCTTCGGTCCGAGTTTATAAAAACCCTGAATGTAGTCTCGCCGCAGGGTTTTCTCGAATTTTTCGTCAGTCGTGAACCCAAGAAGGGGAATTTGTGAGTTTCGGAGGTTATGAAGTCTGGCACAGATGATCAACATCGAGATAAGAATACCGCAAGAGAGAATCTGTTGAGGCTGACAAGGCGGTTTTTCGGGTTTCACTACGTGTCTCAAATGTCTTTTTTTTCTCCCTTTTTCTTCATTCGTTTTCTTCGCAACCGGTGCAAGTTTAGCTTGAGACGCGTTATTATATTATCGTCGTGATAATGTTCTCATTTGCAATATTTATTCTATCCTGGATTTCATGCTGATTGTCAGAAAATACTGCTAAAAAAATTGGAGACTCTTCGTTGAGGAAAGAAAAAAAAACAAAGTGTTTCGCAGGAACAATGAAGAGATTTCGTTGACCGAATGATTCGAATAGTTGTGGAAACCCACGGAGACTCACTGCGAGCTCTTACGGTCGCGTACGCTCATTAAAACATTTAACGGTCGCCATATAATCGATTATTTATAGAGATATTTAAAACTGGAAACGCAAAGGCGGTGTCGAGTCAGACAGCACTCCCGTGGTCCTCGAACGTACAGAATGAAGACGTTCACCAGCTTTACTGCCGATTCGCTGTGACGAGTTGTACCGGGCGCCGGACCCTGAGGTGCATATTGCACAGGTTTGCATTATAGTGATCTTTAACGTTGAATACTGAATTTCTTCACGTTCACGACAAAACTCTCCTAGCACGATATACTGTTTGCTGGCAATTTAAGAAATGGAAAGTCATCGCATTCTGACCAACATTGGCACATCATTTTTTCGACTACACACATTTTTTTACTGTGATATTTTATTTAAGAATCTTTCCACAATGCGTTTCATTGTCGAGTAGGATTTACATCAGCGCCTGTAGGATTTTACCGGTAGGTTAAGTTTTCAACCTGATTAAAAATGTTACCAAGAATAATAATTTTATAAAAAATTTAAAAACTCCCGACGGCAATACGTCGTTTCTACAGAACCCGATTCTACACATCACCGACTCAACACCACTGACTCAACACAACGGCAATTCGACACATACCTCGATTCAACACAACAGCAATTGTACACATCACCAACTCGACACATACCTCAATTCGACACAATCCCAATTCTATACAGACCCGATTCTACACAGTCATAACTGTCACAAGCCAAATGCACAACGGCAATACTCTACACAGCCCCCATTCTACACAGGCACAAATGTCACGAGCTAAATTCACAACGGCAATACTCTACACAGCCCCGATTCTACACAGGCACAACTGTCACGAGCTAAATTCACCAAAGTCCCGATTCAACACATCACCGATTCTACACCGTCACCAACTCTCATCCAATCATAGTGCGCCGATGAGTTGGAATACTTGAACGACATACGTTGATTGGATGTGAGTGCAACTGTACACATCAGCAACTCAACACATCACCAACTCGACACATACCTCAATTCGACACAACCCCAATTCTACACAGCCCCGATTCTACACAGTCATAACTGTCACGAGCCAAATGCACAACGGCAATACTCTACATAGCCCCGATTCTACACAGGCACAAATGTCACGACCTAAATTCACAACGGCAATACTCTACACAACCCCGATTCTACACAGGCACAACTGTCACGAGCTAAATTCACAAAAGTCCCGATTCAACACATCACCGATTCTACACCGTCACCAACTCTCATCCAATCATAGTGCGCCGATGAGTTGGAATACTTGAACGACATACGTTGATTGGATGTGAGTGCAACTGTACACATCAGCAACACAACACATCACCAACTCGACACATACCTCAATTCGACACAACCCCAATTCTACACAGTCATAACTGTCACGAGCCAAATACACAACGGCATAACTCTACACAGCCCCGATTCTACACAGGCACAAATGTCACGAGCTAAATTCACAACGGCAATACTCTACACAGCCCCGATTCTACACAGTCACAACTGTCACGAGCTAAATTCACCAAAGTCCCGATTCAACACATCACCGATTCTACACCGTCACCAACTCTCATTCAATCATAGTGCGCCGATGAGTTGGAATACTTGAACGACATACGTTGATTGGATGTGAGTGCAACTGTAGACATCAGCAACTCAACACATCACCAACTCGACACATACCTCAATTCGAGAAAACCCCAATTCTACACAGCCCCGATTCTACACAGTCATAACTATCACGAGCCAAATACACAACGGCATAACTCTACACAGCCCCGATTCTACACAGGCACAAATGTCACGAGCTAAATTCACAACGGCAATACTCTACACAGCCCCGATTCTACACAGTCACAACTGTCACGAGCTAAATTCACCAAAGTCCCGATTCAACACATCACCGATTCTACACCGTCACCAACTCTCATTCAATCATAGTGCGCCGATGAGTTGGAATACTTGAACGACATACGTTGATTGGATGTGAGTGCAACTGTACACATCAGCAACTCAACACATCACCAACTCGACACATACCTCAATTCGACACAACCCCAATTCTACACAGCCCCGATTCTACACAGTCATAACTGTCACGAGCCAAATGCACAATGGCAATACTCTACACAGCCCCGATTCTACACAGGCCCAAATGTCACGAGCTAAATTCACAACGGCAATACTCTACACAGCCCCGATTCTACACAGGCACAACTGTCACGAGCTAGATTCACCAAAGTCCCGATTCAACACATCACCGATTCTACATCGTCACCAACTCTCATGCAATCATAGTGCGCCGATGAGTTGGAATACTTGAACGACATACGTTGATTGGATGTGAGTTGGTGACGGTGTAGAATCGGTGATGTATTGAATTGGGACTTTGATGAATTTAGCTCGTGACAGTTGTGCCTGTGTAGAATCGGGGCTGTGTAGAGTATTGCCGTTGTGAATTGTAGCTCGTAATATTTGTGCCTGTGTAGAATCGGGGCTGTGTAGAGTATTGCCGTTGTGCATTTGGCTCGTGACAGTTGTGACTGTGTAGAATCGGGGCTGTGTAGAATTGGGGTTGTGTCGAATTGAGGCATGTGTCGAGTTGGTGATGTGTACAGTTGCTGTTGTGCTGAATCGACGCATGTGTCGAATTGCCGTTGTGTAGAGTCGGTGGTGTTGAGTCGGTGATGTGTAGAATCGGGTTCTGTAGAAACGACGTATTACCCTCCCGACTGAAGAAATGAGTGCAATTAATAAACAAATTGGGTAAATGAAAAATGGTTAAATATAAATCATTCGCATATTTTTTTCATTTTTTGATTCGTAAACTTTTTAAAAAGATCTTAGTAAGTTCAACCAAGTGTTTTGCCTTGTTTTTATAGCCGAATCATGTAAATTTCTATACCTTCACTGAAATCACTGATGGAACTGCATCTTGCAATTCCTTCTGAACTACTGTAATAACGGTCATCATCATAGACTCATTTAGTTCAAGTCTATCACTCGACAAATTTATTTTAAATGTCCAGTACTTAAAATTTAACGCGCCAATCGTGTGGATGTATATTATTTATGATACAACCAATCGTAAAATCATTCGCATTCCTTCTCAATGAACAACGCGAAGTGCGCAGTAATAATATATTTTCCCGTCCATCGTTAACGATTCATATTCCAAAGTCATTTATTGGAATCCGAATGGCACGAATCATTCACCGATTTATTTTAATCCCAAACTATACATTTCTATATTATAGTCCGATTCGACTATATTTATTGGAATCCAAATGCCACGAATTATTTACCGATCTTTGCCGATTTATTTTAACCCTAACCTATATATTTCTATATTATACTCCTATTCGACTATATTTATCGGTACCCAAATGCCACGAATTATTTACCGATCTTTGCCGATTTATTTCTATTCTAAACGATACATTTCTATATTATACTCCTATTCGACTATATTTATCGGTATCCAAATGCCACGAATTATTTACCGATCTTTGCCGATTTATTTTACCCTAAACTATACATTTCCATACTATACTCCTATTCGACTATATTTATCGGTATCCAAATGCCAAGAATCATTTACCGATCTATGCCGATTTATTTTAACCCTAAACTATACATTTCTATATTATAGTCTGATGCGATTATATTTATTGGAATTCAAATGCCACGAATTATTTACCGATCTTTGCCGATTATTTAAAATCCTTAACTATGCATTTCTGTACTATAGTCCGATTAGACTATTTATTACACTATCGATGCCGGAGCTTTTCTGCTATCATCTTCTATTTCATCGCTGCTGTGTTTCTCTCCGAGCTGTTACAAACCCCATACAGCCGAGTTACATGGTGTCGGCTTCTTAACGACCACCTAGAGCCGTGGAAATAGCCTATCAGGGAATATATGGAGTCCGAAGCGGCCAGTCTCTTCGACACCGACACGACCGCTCGGGCGAGAAATAGTAGTTCGTAATTATATATAAACGGTCGTAACATCAATGGCACAGACACACAACGTGATGTCGTTTCGTCGTCGTTTCCACGAGTCAAACAACTCCGCACTGCAAAAGCTTCGAAGCCGGCAGCATTTGGCGTGCGAAAGTTACTATACATATAAGACACAGTGAGTATCACGACACGTCTAAAGACGATATACGTTATTGCCTTGCCAATTAATTTTGTTCCTACTCCAAACTTCCCCCGCCTTTTTTTACGTCCTTCGACAGGATTTATAGCGAAAATTTATTGAATTCTCTGATGGTTGAACCATTACCGACCAAATTGGTCCATAAGCACATAAAAAGACAATTTGAGCTTTAATGTCAACGAATACTCAATTATTAACTATCTTTGTATATTTTTCATGATGATCTGGCCATAAAATGACTATTTTACTAATTGGACTTTTCGTTTTATGTTTCAGGTGAGTAAACCGATGTGAATTTTTTAAGTCTACTCGAATACGACGTGGCTTCGATCAGGTAAAAGATTGTCATGTAAAACAGAATTTAGACCATTAAACTACGTTGTAACCAATTTGTTATTTTTAAACCCACTTTATATGCCCATTTATTTTATACACAATTATTTTTTTTAATATCCAATATTATTGGTAAAAATCTATAACTAATTATTAAAAAATAGAATATTTAAATTATTATATTTACCTATTTTACTTACTAACTTTAAAGAAAATGTAGATAATTTTATTACCACTATAATGACATATTCGAAAAATTAATAAATGTCAATTACTTCCGAAAAAAAAAATAATTAAAGTGAGTTGAAAAGTAATAAAAATATGACAACTTTGGTATCGAATATACTTCTCTGCTATTTTATTGAAAAACAGGAAACTATGTATACAGAATGAAGTTATTTTAGTTAATTAAATATCTCAATTTATCAAGATTTTTATGACACCGGTCAAGAAATATGAATATTTATATATTTATATTCAATTATTGAGGTGTGGGGTCGAATTTTCATATGAAGCATATTAATATTGATCTTAGTGACAACATTGATATTTTATGCCAATAAAAAAATAATATTAACGCTACCGCACCGACACGTCGTTTCGTTTTATGTCTGTTGACATTTTCATGCGGATTAGAGGGAAGGAATTAATTTAAGAAAAAATCGTATTCCCACTGGCATCCCCGAACCCAAAGACCTGTGCACCTTTTTTTCTCTCAACCAATTTTTTTACGAGCGTCACAGCGGGACGGTCATTAAAATCGAAAACATTCCAATCAGCTTGCCACATCTGCGTATCCCATACATGTGCATATGTGTATGGCTATATAGGTGGTTCCGAGTACGTACGATTCTTTTGAGGGCGTTTCAAATTTAACGTCTCTCTCTATCTTCAATGCCGATTCTCCCGATAGCTCGAGTTTTATGAAACTATTAAAACAAAAAAAAAAAACAAATAAAAGTGCATGAAACTTTAGAGAGTTATGGCGACGAATATATTCCCATTCCAGTTACGTTTTCGTCCTTTGTTCCACCGAATCAGCACTCGAAACTTTAAATTCTTGGAAATCAACGTAAAACCAAATTCGGTAATATAAAACGAACGAATTTAAAGCTTACCCTGGAAATCGTATTTTAGGCTGGATAGCATTTTTTTTTTTTTTTTTTTTTTTAAACTGGAATACGATTTTTTCCAACCTTGTTCGATATACAAAATTGAAAATGGATGTTACAACATAAAAAATATACTAGAATAAAAATACGAATTTGTGTTATCAATATTTTTCTTGCACCCCGTCAGTGAAATGATAAATTTTAAATTTATACACCCAGAAAAAATGTTTCATTTTAATAATAACGTCGAATAAATAAAATATCCATATTTTTTACCGATTTATTCCGAGTTGAAAATTCAAAAAATGTTAACCAAATAAATTTCAAAAATGTATGTGTTAAGAATTAATAATATAAATTTTCACACTAAGATTTAAATGAGAAATGCTTAAATCCATAAATAAGAATGCAGAGAAAATCGAATATTAATATTTTTTACCGACGATCACGATCCAAAATGTAAATGTTTCATTTTAATAATAACGTCGAATAAATAAAATATCCATATTTTTTACCGATTTATTCCGAGTTGAAAATTCAAAAAATGTTAACCAAATAAATTTCAAAAATGTATATGTTAAGAATTAATAATATAAATTTTCACACTAAGATTTAAATAAGAAATGCTTAATTCCATAAATAAGAATGCAGAGAAAATCGAATATTAATATTTTTTACCGACGATCACGATCCAAAATGTAAATGTTTCATTTTAATAATAACGTCGAATAAATAAAATATTCATATTTTTTACCGATTTATTCCGAGTTGAAAATTCAAAAAATGTTAACCAAATAAATTTCAAAAATGTATATGTTAAGAATTAATAATATAAAATTTCACACCAAGATTTAAATGAGAAATGCTTAATTCCATAAATAAGAATGCAGAGAAAATCGAATATTAATATTTTTTACCGACGATCACGATCCAAAATGTAAATGTTTCATTTTAATAATAACGTCGAATAAATAAAATATCCATATTTTTTACCGATTTATTCCGAGTTGAAAATTCAAAAAATGTTAACCAAATAAATTTCAAAAATGTATATGTTAAGAATTAATAATATAAATTTTTACACTAAGATTTAAATAAGAAATGCTTAATTCCATAAATAAGAATGCAGAGAAAATCGAATATTAATATTTTTTACCGACGATCACGATCCAAAATGTAAGACCCTATAAGTTTGGAGGTATTAACAAAGTAAGCATACGCTTCTCGTATATACTTTCGTATTTGCCACGCCGCCCATTCAATCGAGACATTCGACGACGTAATCCAAGCGTGTGGACGCCTGACAAACCGACGAGCCGAGTTTCGTTAACGACCGTCCGTATAACATCGCCGCTACGACGACTGTATCCGCGGTTGTGATCGCACGTGCTTTCGCCCAGCAAAAGATTTGCTGTCTCGGTGGCGAAACGTAACGTGGCTGCTGCACTTTTGCCTTTCTGCACCCTCGCGATCCTTGCTGAAGTCGCTTTTAAGCGTTTCATCCTCCTTCAATATTCTTTTTGCCGCTTTACAAGTGGCTTAACGTGTGTACGTCAACGATAATGTGACGTTATATCTATATATGAAGCATTCTCTGTCAATTCAGTCACTTTTTTTTCGACCCTCTCCGATTTGCCCTGTAATTGATTATATGAATGTACCACTAAAAGACACTCTATGTAAATTTTTTCAGATTTTTAAAAATAATTTTTCAGAAAATGGCTTTTTTTATTTAAGTGCCAATATCTCAGAATTTTGAAGTTACTGAAAAAAAATGTCTGCACATAAAAGTTGTCGTTTATTGTTAGCTTTCGAGCGGAATATTCCAAATAATTGTCACGTTCCTGTGAGTATGATTTTTTTCCGAAAAATGGAGGAATTGTTATTTATTTAAAAATGGATTTTTTTTTACTGAAAAAATTACAGAGTTTTGCTATATGACTGTTGATATCACAAAAAAATCGACAGAGTGGCACCGATCGATCTTCTGGTATTAAAAAATGCATTTGTGTGAAAGTTCCGAAAAACGGGGGCATTATTATTTTTTTGATAAAAAAAAGGTTACTTTTTTTTGGCTAATAAAATTACAGAGTATTCTTGGATGACTGTAGATATTGCAAAAAAATCATCAGAGTGGTACGGATCGAGCTTCCGGTATAAAAAAAATTAATTCCCCCGTTTTTCGAAACTTTCACACGAATAATTTTTTTTAATACCGTAAGCTCGATCCGTACCACTCTGATGATTTTTTTGCAATATCTACAGTCATGCAAGAATACTCTGTAATTTTATTAGCCAAAAAAAAATAACCTTTTTTTTAACAAAAAAATAATAATGCCCCCGTTTTTCGGAACTTTCACACAAATGCATTTTTTAATGCCAGAAGATCGATCGGTGCCACTCTGGCGATTTTTTTGTGATATCAACAGTCATGTAGCAATACTCTGTAATTTTTTCAGTAAAAAAAATATCCTTTTTTTAATTAAACAATAATACCTCCATTTTTCGAAAAAAAATCATACTCACAGGAACGTGACAATTATTTGGAATATTCCGCTCGAAAGCTAACAACAAATGACAACTTTTATGTGCTGACATTTTTTTTTCAGTAATTTCAAAATTCTGAGATATTTGCACTTGAATAAAAAAGCCATTTTCTAAAAAATTATTTTAAAAAATCTGAAAAAATTCACATAGAGTGTCTTTTTGTGGTATATTCATATAACCAATTACAGGGCAAATCGGAGAGGGTCGAAAAAAAAAGTGGCTGAATTGACAGAGAATGCTTCATATGGGGCATTCCAGCTGAATTTTTCACGCTCCAACCTTCAATATTATTGACGATTTTTCGTCAAATAGAATTTTGAAAATGAAAAGCCACGTATTTTTTTGTTTGGCACTACGAACAATATTTTCGACACACGAATTTCTGAAAATTTTCATTTCTTTGGAAATTTTTTTTTTTTCGTTAATATCTTGGATATTTATATATTATGTAAGTATATATATTTATATACTTATATAAAAATTCTGTCCAAAATTACGAAGTTTTTGAGATCCGTTGCAGACTGGCAGGATTTTTTTTCGAAAAGTTCTACGTAATGGAAGTTTTACGTAATAATTCAGGATATCAAAAAAACTTCAGTCAGGTAGAAATTGGTATAAAAAAATCGGCCCATTCTGGATAGGGTCTCAAAAATTTCGTAATTTTAGATAGAATTTTTCTGTAAGTATATAAAAATTATACAAAGTGGTCCTTTTTTGCAAAACGCCATATTGTCGTTTAACGTCATATAACAAAACTTTCGGAAAGCTAAAAAAACATTTTTAATATACATTCTATAGCTCTTTGTAAACTGAACAAATTTAATCTTGGACATTTTTCGATATGCCTGTTAATTTAAATTTAAAAGAAATATAAAAATCGAGAAAAAATTAAATTTTTGAAAAAATTCGTGTGTCGAAAATATTGCTCGTAGCGCCAAACAAAAAAATACGTGTCTTTTCTTTTTCAAAATACTATTTGATAAAAAATTGTCAAAATTATTGTAGGCGGGCAAGGGGTCGGAGCATGAAAAAATTCAGCTGAAATTCCCCATATGTATAACTATATATACGTGTATAATACAGACGCGCGAGTTGGTTGTTGCAGCAAACTCGATATAAAAATTATAAAAAGTGGTCCTTTTTTGCAAAACGATATATTGTTAACGTCATACAAAAAAACTTTACGAAAGCTAAAATAATATTTTTCATATACATTCTATAGCTCTTTGTAATTTGAACAAATTTCATCTTGGACATTTTTCCATAAGACTCTTAATTTCCAAGATATTAACGATTAAAAATATATAAATCGAGAAAAAATGAAATTTTTGAAAAAATTCGTGTGTCGAAAATATTGCTCGTAGCGCCAAACAAAAAAATACGTCTTTTCTTTTTCAAAATATCATTTGATAAAAAATTGTCAAAATTATTGTAGGCGGGCAAGGGGTCGGAGCATGAAAAACATTCAGCTGGAATTCCCCATATGTATAACTATATATACGTGTATAATACAGACGCGCGATTTGGTTGTTGCAGCAAACTCGATATAAAAATGATAAAAAGTGGTCCTTTTTTGCAAAACGATATATTGTTAACGTCATATAAAAAAACTTTACGAAAGCTAAAATAATATTTTTTATATACATTCTATACCTCTTTGTAATTTGAACAAATTTCATCTTGGACATTTTTCTATAACACTCTTCATTTCCAAGATATTAACGATTAAAAATATATAAATCGAGAAAAAATGAAATTTTTGAAAAAATTCGTGTGTCGAAAATGTTGCTCGTAGCGCCAAACAAAAAAATACGTGTCTTTTCTTTTTCAAAATACTATTTGATAAAAAATTGTCAAAATTATTGTAGGCGGGCAAGGGGTCGGAGCATGAAAAAATTCAGCTGGAATTCCCCATATGTATAACTATATATATGTGTATAATATAGACGCGCGATTTGGTTGTTGCAGCAAACTCGATATAAAAATGATAAAAAGTGGTCCTTTTTTGCAAAACGATATATTGTTAACGTCATATAAAAAAACTTTACGAAAGCTAAAATAATATTTTTCATATACATTCTATAGCTCTTTGTAATTTGAACAAATTTCATCTTGGACATTTTTCTATAAGACTCTTAATTTCCAAGATATTAACGATTAAAAATATATAAATCGAGAAAAAATTAAATTTTTGAAAAAATTCGTGTGTCGAAAATATTGCTCGTAGCGCCAAACAAAAAAATACGTGTCTTTTCTTTTTCAAAATACTATTTGATAAAAAATTGTCAAAATTATTGTAGGCGGGCAAGGGGTCGGAGCATGAAAAAAATTCAGCTGGAATTCCCCATATGTATAACTATATATACGTGTATAATACAGACGCGCGAGTTGGTTGTTGCAGCAAACTCGATATAAAAATTATAAAAAGTGGTCCTTTTTTGCAAAACGATATATTGTTAACGTCATATAAAAAAACTTTACGAAAGCTAAAATAATATTTTTCATATGCATTCTATAGCTCTTTGTAATTTGAACAAATTTCATCTTGGACATTTTTCCATAAGACTCTTAATTTCCAAGATATTAACGATTAAAAAAATATAAATCGAGAAAAAATGAAATTTTTGAAAAAATTCGTGTGTCGAAAATATTGCTCGTAGCGCCAAACAAAAAAATACGTGTCTTTTCTTTTTCAAAATATCATTTGATAAAAAATTCTCAAAATTATTGTAGGCGGATAAGGGGTCGGAGCATGAAAAAAATTCAGCTGGAATTCCCCATATGTATAACTATATATATGTGTGTAATATAGACGCGCGAGTTGGTTGTTGCAGCAAACTCGAAGCTCCGGTACTTTATGCACACCGTAACTCGGCATCGGGCTCGCAGCACTCATCAGGCGTGGAATGTAACGCATTAACGTTATAGATACGGTGGACATCGGACATGGGCCCTTCGCGAACGTCTCTAACGATCGTGATCACTAACTCTTAAATCTCTCGCATTTGTAACGCCTCGGATCTCGCTCTCTTACTCACAGAGGCTAAAATGTACGCGCCCACAGCAACTTCTCCTTTTTCCATTTAAAGCAATCTTTTTATTATTATATCTCCAGCGCGTGGTCTTCATTTTCTTAAAGCGTCGAGCGATGGTGGTAAGTACATCGTTGAGAGTGAGTTGAAACCATCATATCTCTCTCTCTCTCTCCATAAAGCGATAACAAGCACCCACTAAAATAAAAAATCAACATGAATTCGATTTATAAATATGAGAAAAAAAATTCTGTTGGATTATTTTAATCTATACGAATAATTACACTTATTTAATGTGAGATAATTAAGCTGATTTTTTTATAGGTGAAAAATATTCTACAATGTTGGCAAGAAAGTATGTGAATATTTTATAAGTCAGAAAAAAATTAATACATCTGGAAGTACCGTAAAAAAAAAGCTTTTTTACTACTTACATATTTATTATGAAATATCTTATACACAAAATGTAAAGTGTACTCTTCGTCGTAACGTAGGCTAAAAGCGGTATTTCAAAAGAAATAACGTAATTCTCAGAGCAAGTTAAGCAGAGTCAGAATAAAAGTTGAAAGAACTGGCAGAAAGCGAGACGAAGGTGAGATGAAAAGGCGACGTTAGTCGGAGGCGACCCGAGGCAGAAGGACTGCGAAAGATCGATTCAAATACCAGTTGTATAGTGAGGATGAGATAGAAAAAAATCTAAAGAGAGGATATATCCAAGAGTCATTCTACGTATCAATTAGAGACACAGCTATTAATTTCTTAGAGGCAACTGGCATGTTAACAGAGAATACCATTTTTCTCGCACGCTTCTCACTCCTTTCCATGTCTTCTCGAAGCTGTTTCTTTCATCGTTGCCTCCAATCATCGCCATCTTTTTTTTTTCATTCGTTATTTGGGTCTCTCTCTTTTTTTTTTAATTCTTGAAAACGTCCTTTTATTTTCGTGTGTCTTGTGCGTCGACTAGTTGTGAACGTAGCTGCCCCTCATTCGAAATCTTGTTTCACCTAATCTTGGGAATCGCGTTCCGGTCAGTCGGGTTTGCCTTTAGTTGATACAAGACAGGGCATTTCGTGCAGACGATTGTGGCTGCTCTTGCGTCTCTCGATTCGTGGCCTCCCATTAATAGATACGTCACTGGCAGCCAATTAAGCCAGGAGTATCGTTGCAGCGATTAATCCTGCCGTCTCTCATCTTGTTTCTGTCATACGAACACCATACACATGGCATTTCGTGTATACGCGCTGATACTAGTGTACGAAATCTTTAGCGTTACATTAGACACAAATCAGGCCCTGATCGGGAACTAATCAGGCCCTGGTCGGGCCCTAGTCAGGCCCTGACCCGGCCCTAGTCAGGCTCTGATCGGGCGTAGAGAAGACTGGACATGGCCCCAGCAGCACCAGATTAACACCTGATTCGAACGACGCGAATATGTGTCTTTAAAATTCATCATTTCTGACCGTTTTAAAGCCAAGTTGAATATTCCATCGACTGTGTCAAGGCCATTGTACTGCTGGTGCTGCTGTTTGATACACTTGACTAATCTACTGGCATTTAAGTAGCAGCACCTTTGTACAGGACGGATGTACGTACTTAGTACGTTGTAGGAGTACGAAGGTACAGGACACTTAACCTCGGCTTATTAACCCTGTGTGTTAGGTTAGCGATATCGATCACACACCTCCTCTTCTTCTTCTTCTTCTTCTCTCAAGGATAATTGCATAATCGAGAGGGGACCGCCTTAGGCAACCGTCGGGAACACTCCTGAGAAAGGATAGATAACGTACGACGAAACAATATATGTATATGCTGTACTAAATATATTATATTCAAGCATTCATGACTCGTATACTGTTTTACGAGCTGTGAACGACGGATGTAACAAAGAGAATTTAAAAAAAAACAGTATGTGCTTAGGTAAACAAACTTACGGTCTCGTCTCGCTTTAGGACAAGAGGTTACGAATCATGTTCATAGATGGCGTTGTCTAACATAAAATACGAACAACTAACAAGATTGCATGCAATTTAGATTTTTTTTACACGACATTTCTAATTACTTATTAGTTTCCTTTTTAGATTAATTTAAAACTATATTTTTAATTTAAACCATTCTTGCAATATTCCCAAAAATATTTGTTTTTAAATTATTTCTCGAAAAAAAAAAATATTTAATTGCTTGGATAATTACAGCTTCGCCTGTAACAGAAAATATAAATTCCCATAAATGACTGACAACCATTTTCCTGTTTTTAAAGTCCACACCATTTTTTTACCATAAAACGACAGACTAATTCTTGCGAATTACAAAAAAATTACATATAAAAATTTTTAGGAAGAAAAAAAATGAATATATATGTGTGTGCGAGTGGATTGACGAGATAGGTTGAACGCTCGGATGCTTCGCTGACACAAAGAGTCACGTGAAAAGTTGCGAGGCGAGATCGCACGTCGTTACCGATTCCCACACGATACATCGAAACCGGTAATGAGATCGATGTTCTCGCCAAGCAAAGACCCTTCGCTTAATCCCCGGTCGTCGAGACGCTCTAAAAAATTTTTTCATCAAACGTCCCGTAAGATCGCCACATCGGAGCGAGAAAAGATATTCACAAGTTCGACAAATTACTGAGGTACAGTGTTTGGCTTTATCGTGTATACGCACTTTTTTTAATACTTATTCTTGGATGAACGACACGTTCGAAGAGTGTCGTTTCTTTCACGAAAAAACAAGCGGGGAATGAAAGGGAAGCAAAGACTAACACAGGACAGCACAAAGTTTTGATAGACCCTCGCCACACCTCGAACGCCATGTAACGTTTCACGCTCCTCTGAAGCTCACTAACGAATCCGATCAAAACACTGTCCGGTTAAGTTATGGGAGAACGCGAACATGAATAGTTTTTTTTTCATTTTTTTGCTGTTGTTCAAACCAAGTCCGTTGAACTTTCCTCAAGGACTTGTGTGTACGATTCTTCTACACGCAAAAATAGGCTTGGATAGAACAACTAAGCGCTTTGTTATGTATGCGCCAACTAAGTTATTGGTTAGACTAATCAAGTTATTCGTTAAGCAGCCAAGTTATTGATTGACTAACCAAGATGATTTAGTTGGTGTAACCGATAATTTGGTTGGTGTAACCAATAACTTGGTTGGTGAAATTAATAACTTCGTTGGTCAAACAATAACTTGGTTGGTCAAACAATAACTTGGTTGGGCAAACAATAACTTGGTTGGTCAAACAATAACTTGGTTGGTCAAACAATAACTTAGTTGGTCAAACAATAACTTGGTTGGTCAAACAACAACTTGGTTGGTTAAACAATAACTTGGTTGGTCAAACAATAACTTGGTTGGGCAAACAATAACTTGGTTGGTCAAACAATAACTTAGTTGGTCAAACAATAACTTGGTTGGTCAAACAACAACTTGGTTGGTCAAACAATAACTTGATTGGTCAAACAATAACTTGGTTGATCAAACAATAACTTGGTTGGTCAAACAATAACTTGGTTGGTCAAACAGTAACTTGGTTGGTCAAACAATAACTTGGTTGATCAAACAATAAATTGATTGGTCAAACAATAACTTGGTTGATCAAACAATAACTTGGTTGGTCAATCAATAAGTTGGTTGGTCAAACAATAACTTGGTTGATCAAACAATAACTTGGTTGATCAAACAATAACTTGGTTGGTCAAACCATAACTTGGTTGATCAAACAATAACTTGATTGGTCAAACAATAACTTGGTTGATCAAACAATAACTTGGTTGGTCAAACAATAACTTGGTTGGTCATACAATAAATTGGTTGGTCAAACAATAACTTGGTTGGTCAAACAATAACTTGGTTGGGCAAACAATAACTGGGTTGGTCAAACAATAACTTGGGTGGTCAAACAATAACTTGGTTAGTCAAATAATAACTTCGTTGGTCAAACAATAACTTGATTGGTCAAACAATAACTTGGTTGGTCAAACAATAACTTGGTTGGTCAAACAATAACTTGGTTGGTCAAACAATAACTTGGTTGGTCAAACAATAACTTGGTTGGTCAAACAATAACTTGGTTGGTCATACAATAACTTGGTTGGTCAAACAATAACTTGGTTGGTCAAACAATAACTTGGTTGGACAAACAATAACTTGGTTGGTCAAACAATAACTTGGTTGGTCAAACAATAACTTAGTTGGTCAAACAATAACTTGGTTGGTCAAACAATAACTTGGTTGGTCAAACAATAACTTGATTGGTCAAACAATAACTTGGTTGATCAAACAATAACTTGATTGGTCAAACAATAACTTGGTTGGTCAAACAATAACTTGGTTGGTCAAACAATAACTTGGTTGGTCAAACAATAACTTGATTGGTCAAACAATAACTTGGTTGGTCAAATAATAACTTGGTTGGTCAAACAATAACTTGGTTGGTCAAACAATAACTTGGTTGGTCAAACAATAACTTGGTTGGTCAAATAATAACTTGGTTGGTCAAACAATAACTTGGTTGGTCAAACAATAACTTGGTTGGTCAAACAATAACTTGGTTGGTCAAACAATAACTTGGTTGGTCAAACAATAACTTGGTTGGTCAAACAATAAGTTGGTTGGTCAAACAATAAGTTGGTTGGTCAAACAATAACTTGGTTGGTCAAACAATAAATTGGTTGGTCAAACAATAACTTAGTTGGTCAAACAATAACTTGGTTGGTCAAACAATAACTTGGTTGGTCAAACAATAACTTGGTTGGTCAAACAGTAACTTGGTTGGTCAAACAATAACTTGGTTGGTCAAACAATAACTTGGTTAGTCAAACAATAACTTGGTTGATCAAACAATAACTTGCTTGGTCTAACCAATAACTTGATTGGTCAACCAATGACTTGCTTGGTCTAACCAATAACTTAGTTGGCATATATATAACCATCGCCTTGGTTGATCCAACTAAGCCATTTTCTCCGTGTAGATGTGATTACTGAATTCAATGACTATTTGGTGATTTTTTTGGTACCGGCGCTTGAATAATTTTGGAAATTTCTTTCGTCTCCTATTATCGGTCGATCATTTATTTGAATATTTATTTAGATTTAATAATTACTCGTTACTTCTTTAATACACAAACACGTATTTTTTCCTTTTTTTGTCAGAATGAACGGTAAATAATAAAAATCAAAAATTTCAAAACATACATACCTAAAATTTTCATAAAGCGATGAAATATCCCAATGTCTACCTTAACTGTTGTTCTCCTTACTCTCGTTCGATATTTTAACTGCACATACGGTCAATCACGATGGGACCCATAATTCCTATGGAAAGAAAGTGGCAAGCTGTTGCCGCTTGACCCTAGGAAGGTAAACCATAGCGCAAGAGGGTTTATTGCCGCGTTGCTGTCCCTCCGAACAACGATAGTAACGTCATCTCTGTGATTTGTGGTCGAAAGGGGCGAGCACGCAGTGTGGACGAGCGCGGGACTTCTCAAGAGAAGAGAAGACAAGGGAACAGAACTCTGATGCCGAGAGAATATAGCATTCACTGTATCCAAACGTTTATAACGATCGAGGAATGCGCTTTTCACGCCCTTCAATCCGGATGCGCTTGACGCTTAGTCTTGCGATAGCTTATGTGCTATTAAAAGTCAGCATGAGGAGGAATTCACAATACCCCCGCGGATACTAAGACTATTATTGTCTTTCTCACTCTCGTCTTTCGTCTTAGCCACTGTATCAAATCGAAGGGAAGTTTATATCTCGTGTTACGTATTAACGTCGCGAAACAATTATTCTCGCTGGAATACGTTTCATCGGGCGCTTGATGAGTCTTGGAGTGTTCCTGGAAGGGGTTAAACGATTCAGTCACCTTAACTAAACTGCTGGAGAAATTTAACGTCAGGAATTTCTCAGCTTGATCAACATAACTGACAAGTGTGTCAAAGCATCGTGTGATTTAGAAAAGAGATTTGCTTCGCGCAAGTTAATGGCCGATTTTATTAACTGACTTAGGAAATCGAAGTTCACTCACAGATATTCATGCTAAATGAATTCGCTAGTAAACTAATAGCTACAGGAGTCTGAATAACATTTTTTTTAGCCTTCATGAAAATTTTCTTACTTGTTTTGTCATCGAATCCTAATTTTGATTTTATAAATGGGGTAAAACACGTCAAGGCGGCCACACGAATTTTTCATTTCAATAAAAAGTTTTCAAATTTCTTGAGGATGTTGGTCTGGCTGAAAACAAAAATTGCAAATTCTTTCAGATTTTTTTATTCAATATTTCATCCGTTACAAATAACTGAAAATAATAATCGTTAATTTTTTGAACGCCAAAACTACGGCTCCCGCAAAAAAAAACATGTTAACAAAAAATTTAAGGTATCTAACGTTCTTTTCAACAAATTTTTTTGCAAATTTTCCTACTCCGTTTTATGCTATTTTTGAATTAAATAATATTTCAATTTTTTTTTTCTCCGAAACTGCGTTCTCGATTCAGATGAGATTTTTACATTTTGTTCCTTAATATGTTAAGAATTTGGAAAAAAATTGGCGTGATGGGCGGCAACTTCGTTTCACAGTTACAGCTCTTCGAATGATCGAACATAACGGTAATCTAATGTGTAATTGCTCTCTGCGTTCAACAGGGTTGAGACTGTCAATAGAAAAAATCTAAAGCCCGCATCACTTGTTTATTTTTTTGTTATTTTTATTAATTTTTTTTTTTAAATTAGGTTAATTGGCAAATTCCCCCGTACCTGTCGTCCACACTTTGTGTTCACAACGCAGAACGCATGGTCGTGTAACATTGAGCACGTGAATATTGAACTCAAGAGACATTCATTCACCACGTTTGCCAATTTTCGATTGATCAGAAAAGAGCACGATGATGAATTACGTGTCATCAGGAAAAAACGTTTCAATTCCATCAGTCGATAAAATAAATGTATTAAAAAACCCAAAAATTGAAGAGGGAAAAATATCCGATGCCAAAAATGCAGTGTGGGCTTTAGAATTATTATGTAGACAGTCTGTTGAACATACAGAGCAATTGCACATTAGATTGCCCTGGTATTCGATCGTTTGAAGAGCTGTAACAGTGGAGTGAAATCGCCGCCCATCTCGACAATTTTTTCTCAGATTCTAGACATATTAAGGAACAAAATATAAAAATTTCAGCCGAATCGGGAACGCAGTTTTGGAGAAAAAAAATATTATAATTTTATTCCCGAGAAAAATTGCATAAAATAGAGTAGGAAGATTTTGGAAAAAATTTATTGAAAAGAACGTTAGATACCTTAAATTTTTGGTTCACGTGATTTTTTTGCGAGAGCTGTAGTTTTGGCGTTAAAAAATTAACAATTATTATTTTCAATTTTTTGTAACGGCTGAAATATGCGATAAAAAAATCTGAAAAAATTTGTAATTTTTGTTTTCAGCCAGACCAACATCCTCAACAAATTTGAAAACTTTTTATTGAAATGAAAAATTCGTGTGGCCGACTTGACGTGTTTCACCCCAAATGAGATCATATTTGACTATTTATGATTAATATCTACTATTGTTACTATTATTTATATATACTGAAAAATAGTATATATATACTATTTTTATATACTATTAGTATATATATATACTATTTTTCAAGGAATAGTGATTGAATCACTATTCTCGTCATTTTTTGCTTTTCTGAGTATCTTAAGATGAAAAGAGAAAAAAAAATTGCAAACTTGTCCATTTAACCCATTTACCCTTCGGTCTCAAAATCAGCAACGAATCCTTAAACTTAAATCCATTATTTCCAGAAAA
The DNA here is from genome assembly GCA_963970395.1 of Ephialtes manifestator. Lineage (NCBI taxonomy): Eukaryota > Metazoa > Arthropoda > Insecta > Hymenoptera > Ichneumonidae > Ephialtes > Ephialtes manifestator. The sequence continues at coordinate 5,407,482 of OZ019969.1, read as the reverse complement.
TTTGAAAAAAAAGCCAAAACAAGAAATTCCACTGTCACAAACCGGTGCAATTAATTATTTACCGGTCACATATGATTGACAAAAAGTAAAAGCGCTTATTAAAACATTACAAAGCATTGAGAGAAAAAAAAATGTCTCAAAATCAGCAACGAATCCTTAAACTTAAATCCATTATTTCCAGAAAATTTGAAAAAAAAAGCCAAAACAAGAAATTCCACTGTCACAAACCGGTGCAATTAATTATTTACCGGTCACATATGATTGACAAAAAGTAAAAGCGCTTATTAAAACATTACAAAGCATTGAGAGAAAAAAAAATGGATAGTCCCTGGAAGTTAAAAGTTACACCAGTGGAGAAGTCATACCATTGCGGGTTGTGCATTTACGGCACGCGAGCGGCACGGCTGTTGAATTTGTCCGGTCTTAACGTAGGTACGAGTCTCGCTTAACTAATTCGGTTATTAAAACGAATGTCCTTACCTACGCCGAGCCTCTTCGTGGCACGCGAGCCACACGAAGAACCAACAGCAGCATCAACAGAAGCACCAGTTGAAAGAACGAAGCAAAAATATAAAGAGAAAGAAAAAAGAGAAAAGGTACCTGTTGGACACGTACAAGCCGTATTACCATTTGAACGAGCCAGTAAGCTCGCCTTTTTCACTGCTTACTAATACCACATAACGCGTATGGAAAAAAACTGAAAGGATTTTTGGTTACGTGTGTGTTCAACTCGTTTCTCTACTAACTCATGACAACTAACGAGACTGGAGAAACACACAACGACACCCGCAACATACGAGTACATAAGAGTCGAACAAGCACATGTTTTAGGTGAGAAACGTGTCCGAGAAATTTTTCAACCAACTCTCGAGGATACCGTGAATATATAGACACGAGTGAAGCGGAAGGGAATATGCACGTTCCTCGTGCTGCACCTGACTTCCTCTAATCCATTTCCTTTTCTGTCCTTTTTTTTGTGTTACGTCTATTCAGAGAAACTATGAGCATGTGACGGAAAATCCTAAGCCTTTATCTGTCTTATGCATATTGTACTGGGAATGGGACTCTTAAAATTTTTAAGTGTCGTTGACCTCGTGGAATTAGAGTTCAGAATTACGGAAATGGTTTTGTTTCTCTGTTGATCGTCTGAGGATGAAGATTTTTTTGGTGGCTTTGAATTGCGTTTTTTTTTTAGTCTATTCGATGAGGGAATTTTACATTTTTGCAAATTTTATTGTATTGTGTTGGAAGTGTTTTAAGGAGGTTGCAACCCTTCACTATAGTCCAATGTGACGTAAATTTTGAATTTGTTTTACAATTTTTGATGATTTTATTGAGTGAAACAAAAACATAAAATAAAAAAACATATAACATTTTTAAAAACTATTTCTATGCAATAATTTCATTTTCTGATGCTTAATCATAGTAATTGCATAGTGTTTCAAAAATATGGATATTAAATAATTTATCTGCAAATAAAATATCTGCGGTATTCCGTTTTATTTATCTATCATGTAAATACACTTGAAATATCGCAAAATTGAATTGACTCCAGTAAATAAAGTACATTTATAACATAATTTTAACCCAAAATTAAAAAAAAACATCCAAAATTTTCAAAATATATTTCCACAAAATAATTTAATTTTTAATTTTATCTTTGCTCCAAGTTTCGCTTTCACTTTACATTTATAACATAATTAAAACCCAAAATAAAAAAAAAACATCCAAAATTTTCAAAATATATTTCCACAAAATAATTTAATTTTCCGAACCTTAAGGTGATTGATCGTGTAAAATACACTTGAAATATCACAAAATTGAATTAACTCCAATAAATAAAGTATTCATCAAAATTTCAGTAGTTGAAGGATAAATTTGTCTTTGCTCCAAGTTTCTCTTCCACTTTACATTTATAACATAATTAAAACCGAAAATAAAAAAAAACATCCAAAATTTTCAAAATATATTTCCACAAAATAATTTAATTTTCCGAACCTTAAGGTGATTGATCGTGCAAAATACACTTGAAATATCACAAAATTGAATTGACTCCAGTAAATAAAGTATTCGCGAAAATTTGAGTAGTTAAAGGATAAATTTATCTTTGCTCCAAGTTTCTCTTCCACTTTATATTTATAACATAATTAAAACCCAAAATTAAAAAAAAACATCAAAATTTTTCAAAATATATTTCCACAAAATAATACAAATTTTCAAACCTTAAGGTGATTGATCGTGCAAAATACACTTGAAATATCACAAAATTGAATTGAATCCAGTAAATAAAGTATTCGTGAAAATTTGAGTAGCCGAAGGATAAATTTATCTTTGCTCCAAGTTTCTCTTCAACTTTATATTTATAACATAATTAAAACCCAAAATTAAAAAAAAACATCAAAATTTTTCAAAATATATTTCCACAAAATAATACAAATTTTCGAACCTTAAGGTGATTGATCGTGCAAAATACACTTGAAATATCACAAAATTGAATTGAATCCAGTAAATAAAGTATTCGTGAAAATTTGAGTAGCCGAAGGATAAATTTATCTTTGCTCCAAGTTTCTCTTCAACTTTATATTTATAACATAATTAAAACCGAAAATAAAAAAAAACATCCAAAATTTTCAAAATATATTTCCACAAAATAATTTAATTTCCCAAACCTTAAGGTGATTGATCGTGCAAAATACACTTGAAATATCACAAAATTGAATTGACTTCAGTAAATAAAGTATTCGTGAAGATTTGAGTAGCTGAAGGATAAATTTATCTTTACCCCAAGTTTCTCTTCCACTTTACATTTATATCATAATTAAAACCCAAAATTAAAAAAAAAACATCCAAAATTTTCAAAATATATTTCCACAAAATAATACAAATTTTCGAACCTTAAGGTGATTGATCGTGCAAAATACACTTGAAATATCACAAAATTGAATTGACTTCAGTAAATAAAGTATTCGTGAAGATTTGAGTAGCTGAAGGATAAATTTATCTTTGTTCCAAGTTTCTCTTCAACTTTATATTTATAACATAATTAAAACCCAAAATAAAAAAAAAAACATCCAAAAATTTCAAAATAGATTTCCACAAAATAATTTAATTTCCCAAACCTTAAGGTGATTGATCGTGCAAAATACACTTGAAATATCACAAAATTGAATTGACTTCAGTAAATAAAGTATTCGTGAAGATTTGAGTAGCTGAAGGATAAATTTATCTTTGCTCCAAGTTTCTCTTCAACTTTATATTTATAACATAATTAAAACCCAAAATTAAAAAAAAACATGAAAAATTTTCAAAACATATTTCCACAAAATAATTTAATTTCCCAAACCTTAAGGCGATTGATCGTGCAAAATACACTTGAAATATCACAAAATTGAATTGACTCCAATAAATAAAGTATTCGTGAAAATTTCAGTAGTTGAAGAATAAATTTATCTTTCCTCCAAGTTCCTCTTCCACTTTACATTTATAACATAATTAAAACCCAAAATAAAAAAACAACCAAAATTTTCAAAATATATTTCCACAAAATAATTTAATTCTCCGAACCTTAAAGTCATTGATCGTGCAAAATACACTTGAAATATCACAAAATTGAATTGACTTCAGTAAATAAAGTATTCGCGAAAATTTGAGTAGTTGTAGAATAAATTTATCTTTACTCCAAGTTTCTCTTCCACTTTATATTTATAACATAATTAAAGTAATAAAAAACATCCAAAATTTTCAAAATAAATTTCCAAAAAATAATTTAATTTTCCCTTCCTTAAGGTGCAAAATATACTTGAAATATCGCAAAATTGAATTGACTCCAGTAAATAAACTATTCGTGAAAATTTGAGTAGCTGAAGGATAAATTTATCTTTGCTTCAAGTTTCTCTTCCACTTAACGTTTATAACATAATATGAACTATACGGGGAAAACGTTGAACGTTGAGGGAGTGAATGTTATACAGGGGGTTAAGGTAGATGGTTGAAGCAAAATCTACGAAGGCGCGAGGTATGTGAGCGGTCTGTGCTACTGAATGCGGTGCAAGACCCGCGGAAGTACGCGGTTACACACGCCTGTAATACGCTGTGCTTGCGTGGTTTTGTTCCGATAGCTCGTTAACCAAGTACGTTGGTATATCGTTCATGTATAACATAGTAGAAGTAGCAGCAGCAGCAGCAGCAGCAACTCGCTTCGTATGAGCTCGAGTGAAGCACCGCGATTCTCAAGCAGCATTACCTGCTACTTCTAGCTTATTCCCACTATAGAATATACATACGACATACATGGTGAATAGAAAGTCGATCGATTTCTCGACTACACATAAATAACGTAATGGGATGTAATGGGCCAGTTTATTTAGCGCATTCTTATAAAACCGATCATCGATTTTTTTTTTTTTTTTTTTTTTTTTTTCATTCATGTCTGTGCACTATTTGCTTGCAAGGCAAAGAAATCGTAATACATGTACAGTTCGACATATTTTCAGGGTTTTAAACGTACGTCAGATTCAAATTCACTATTTGTTATTTTTTTTCTTTTTATAATTAAATATCTATTTTTAAAAAATTAATTTAGGACTATTGGTAATACTAATTTTGTTGATACTAATAGTACTATTCAGTATACTAAATAGTATATATACTAATAGTACTATTCAGTACTATTAGTATATATACTATTTAGTATACTATATACTAGTATATTATATACTATATACTATTTAGTATATATATTTAGTTTTAATTAAAATATAATTAAATTAAATTAAATTATATTTTATTTTATATATTTATTTAATATATAGTATATATATTAAATAAATATATATACTATTTAGTATATATATTTATTTTTAATTAAAAAATAATTTAATAAAATTAAATTGTAAATATATGTATTCTATATATATATATTTTTATATACTGTATGTATAATTTTTTAGCTTGGTAAAGAATTCGAAAATCGCAATGCATACACGTTTACGTTCATATTATTGTGTTTATGCAATGTAGACAGTAAAAGTAAAATAGCTCTGAGAAAAATGGCTGTGCTATAGAGAAAATTCAACGTTTTCGACAAAAACGACAAATTCACTTCTAAAATCCTAGATTCTTTATTTTAACGACCTTTCGCAAGGAATAATAGGTCTGAGAGTCTCTCAGCCAACTCGTGTCTCCTTCGTTTTCCTCATTCTCCTCTCTCCATCTTTTTCTCTTTCTTCTATAGTCTGACCTCCTGAAAAGTAATCTCATGCTCCATAAACTTCGTGGCAGCGGCAGGTTCGCGGACTATATAGCTCAGTACACACCGTATGCAATTGTATATAGATGTATATATGTAAAATGTTATATATATATATATATATATATATATATATATATATACCTACTCGACGAATTTACGATGTTTGAAACCGGTGATTCGACACTCTTATTGCCTATGGCTTACGACGTTAATTCGACCGGAATGGCAGAGTGGGAGGCTTAAGAGTAGTGACCTCAATATTTTTTTTCTGTATGTCACAAGCGTTAAATGCGTGGAAATAGGTATGTCAGTTTCCAAGGTGTGATAAATGCTGTCAACGAGCTGTGCACCACTTTTTTTAAATCGTGTTTGGTTTTTGTTACCATAGTTTAAACTTTATAGAGTATTTATACTTTTTTATCTCTTATGAAACACATAAATAATTACCTTATTTTTTTTTCATTCGGTTCGTTAGATAGATAAATAATTTCATTGAGTTTCGTATTCTGATATAGTTAATGAGATTATTGTATTAATTATTGTTTGAATATTGTACGAATTATTATCACTTATGAGCAGATATATATATATATATATTTTTTTTTTTTTAATTAATGGTATGGTATGGATTACGTCAAAAAATTATACAATAATTTTATAGGATTTTATTTAAAAATCGTTGACATCGTATTATTTATGGAATAAATAAATGAATACCGGTAGCAAAATTAATGAAAAAATATATATAACTATATAAGACCTGGATTTGACCTCGACCTCTCCGATTTGGCTCATTATTTTTTACAGACTTAGTTGGACCCTCAACTGTGCACAATTTTTTTTTTAAGTCCTTTTTTTTAAATATATTTTTAAAGTGACATAGAAAACCCCATAATTTAAAAATCTGATAAAATTCTGAAAAATACTTTATTCAATAACAAAATTATCTAGCTTATAGTAAAAGTGGGGATGATTTTCCTTCTTACAGTTTTTAAGCTTTTTTATGTAAAAAAATTATAAAAGAATAGAAAAAATAATTAATCTACTACAGGCGATTGGTCAAATGTTTATTTATGTAAAACCGAATTTTTCAGAGTTTTTTCAGATTTTTAGGAAATTGTTCAGTTTTTTCCGAACCATGCAAATTTTTTTTAAATATTTTTTTAAAGTCACAAAAAAACCCCGTAATTTAAAAATCTGATAAAATTCTGAAAAATACTTTATTCAATAACAAAATTATCTAGCTTATAGTAAAAGTGGGGAAGATTTTATTTCTTACAGTTTTTAAGCTTTTTTATTTAAAAAAAATTATTAAAAAATAGAAAAAATAATTAATCTACTACAGGCGATTGGTCAAATGTTTATTTATGTAAAACCGAATTTTTCAGAGTTTTCTTCAGATTTTTAAGAAATTGTTCAGTTTTTTCCGAACCGTGCAAATTTTTTTTAAATATTTTTTTAAAGTGACAAAAAAATCCCATAATTTAAAAATCTGATAAAATTCTGAAAAATACTTTGTTCAATAACAAAATTATCTAGCTTATAGTCAAAGTGGGGAAGATTTTCCTTCTTACAGTTTTTAAGCTTTTTTATTTAAAAAAAATTATTAAAAAATAGAAAAAATAATTAATCTACTACAGGCGATTGGTCAAATGTTTATTTATGTAAAACCGAATTTTTCAGAGTTTTTTCAGATTTTTAGGAAATTGTTCAGTTTTTTCCGAACCATGCAAATTTTTTTTAAATATTTTTTTAAAGTGACAAAAAAATCCCATAATTTAAAAATCTGATAAAATTCTGAAAAATACTTTGTTCAATAACAAAATTATCTAGCTTATAGTAAAAGTGGGGAAGATTTTCCTTCTTATAGTTTTTAAGCTTTTTTATTAAAAAAAAATATTAAAAAATAGAAAAAATAATTAATCTACTACAGGCGATTGGTCAAATGTTTATTTATGTAAAACCGAATTTTTCAGAGTTTTTTTCAGATTTTTAGGAAATTGTTCAGTTTTTTCCGAACCATGCAAATTTTTTAAAAATTTTTTTTTTAAGTGACATAGAAAACCCCATAATTTAAAAATCTGATAAAATTCTGAAAAATACTTTGTTCAATAACAAAACTATCTAGCTTATAGTCAAAGTGGGGAAGATTTTTCTTCTTACAGTTTTTAAGCTTTTTTATTTAAAAAAATTATAAAAAAATAGAAAAAATAATTAATCTACTACAGGCGATTGGTCAAATTTTTATTTATGTAAAACCGAATTTTTCAGAGTTTTTTCAGATTTTTAGGAAATTGTTCAGTTTTTTCCGAACCATGCAAATTTTTTTAAAATTTTTTTTTTAAGTGACATAGAAAACCCCATAATTTAAAAATCTGATAAAATTCTGAAAAATACTTTGTTCAATAACAAAACTATCTAGCTTATAGTCAAAGTGGGGAAGATTTTCCTTCTTACAGTTTTTAAGCTTTTTTATTTAAAAAAAATTATTAAAAAATAGAAAAAATAATTAATCTACTACAGGCGATTGGTCAAATGTTTATTTATGTAAAACCGAATTTTTCAGAGTTTTCTTCAGATTTTTAAGAAATTGTTCAGTTTTTTCCGAACCGTGCAAATTTTTTTTAAATATTTTTTTAAAGTGACAAAAAAACCCCATAATTTAAAAATCTGATAAAATTCTGAAAAATACTTTATTCAATAACAAAATTATCTAGCTTATAGTCAAAGTGAGGAAGATTTTTCTTCCTATAGTTTAAAAACTATAAGAAGAAAAGTGGGTAAGATTTTTTTTCTTATAGTTTAAAAACTATAAAAAGAAAAATCTTCCCCACTTTGACTATAAGCTAGATAATTTGGTTATTGAATAAAGTTTTTTCAGAATTTTTTCAGATTTTTAAATTATGGGGTTTTATATGTCACTTAAAAAAAATATTAAAAAAAAATTTGCATAGTTCGGAAAAATCTGAACAATTTCCTAAAAATCTGAAAAAAATTCTGAAAAATTCGGTTTTACATAAATACACATTTGACCAATTGCCTGTTGTAGATTAATTATTTTTTCTATTTTTTAATAATTTTTTTAAATAAAAAAAGCTTCAAAACTGTAAGAAGGAAAATATTCCCCACTCTGACTATAAACTAGATAATTTTGTTATTGAACAAAGTATCTTTCAGAATTTTATCAGATTTTTAAATTATGGGGTTTTCTATCACACTTAAAAAATATATTAACAAAATGGACTTAAAAAAAAAAAAATATTTGTGGAGTTGAGGGTCCAACTAAGCCTGTAAAAAAAAATTATTCGTGTGGAAGTTTCGAAAAACGGGGGAATTGTTTTTTTTTATACCGGAAGCTCGATCCGTACCACTCTGATGATTTTTTTTGCAATATCTACAGTCATGCAAGAACACTCTATAATATTATTAGCCAAAAAAAAGTAACCTTTTTTTTATCAAAAAAATAATAATGCCCCCGTTTTTCGGAACTTTCACACAAATGCATTTTGTAATACCAGAAGATCGATCGGTGCCACTCTGGCGATTTTTTTGTGATATCAACAGTCATGTAGCAATACTCTGTAATTTTTTCAGTAAAAAAAAATATCCTTTTTTTAATTAAAAAATAATTCCTCCATTTTTCGGGAAAAAATCATACTCACAGGAACGTGACAATTATTTGGAATATTCCGCTCGAAAGCTAACAATAAACGACAACTTTTATGTGCAGACATTTTTTTTCAGTAACTTCAAAATTCTGAGATATTTGCACTTGAATAAAAAAAGCCATTTTCTGAAAAATTATTTTTAAAAATCTGAAATAATTTACACAGAGTGTCTTTTAGTGGTACATTCATATAATCAATTACAGGGCAAATCGGAGAGGGTCGAAAAAAAAGTGGCTGAATTGAGAGAGAATGCTTCATATATAAAAGTATTCGAGAGCCTCATAGGAAACATTTATTCGTCTTCAAAAGTTTGTAGCACGTGGTCCACATCGTCCATAAGAAAAACCCACAATTCTTCGAATGCTCTTCGAGAAAACCACGAGATTCACGCCCATCCAATTTTCCTAGAAGTTATCGTTTGTTTGAACGAGGCTAAAACCGTGTATATTTGTACGAGATATATATCCACGCACATATGCTTACTCCTCTTTTTCTCTTAAACTCATGTGCACCGTATATATCTGCGGTGTAACCAGATTGGAATGGTTAAACAATTTAGCTCGCGAGAGAGCACGTTGTTCTTTCTTTTACGACGTGCCGCAACTACGTGGATAGTATCGTGCGTGTTTGATTGATGTCACACCGCGCCACACCTACTCACATGCCATTTTTAATGCTCGCACAGCCGCTCGCGACCTCGCAAAAATCTCGACATTTTTTTACGTGCCCACATTGAATGTACGTTATTGCATATCAAAAGAAATGATAAAAATCCCTATGTGTGCTCACGTTTCACCGAGCAACTGGATCAGAGTCTACGGTGACAAAGAAATGGTGGGCAAGCCCATGTTTTCACAATATGTCACGGGCTGTAGTAGAGCCTCATGGTTCCGGCCATAGCTTGCTTCAATATATTGCCTTTCACGCAAATATCACAATTTTGTTATTAATATTTATTTTTATGCTAAAACCAATCGATTACAGTTTGAGAAAAAAGTACGATCGAAAATCGTTGAGCATTTCATGTGAAAAAAAAAGTCGGATCTGTGAATTCTGGAATCGGTTACGAAAAAACGTCACTTTTTTTTTAATCATCGTAAAAAGGCTTGTAACCCGTATTTTCTGGGGCAGAATATGCTACTTAAGAATGATAGTGAAGACCAAAATTCGATATCTTGAAGAAAAAAAATTTAGGTTTGATTTTCCAACCGGAAGTCGGGTCTGTGAATTTTGGAATCAGAAACGGACAAAACTCACTTTTTTTTTTAATGGCAATAAAAAGGTTCGAAATGGGTGTTTTCTGTGATGAAATATGCCACTTAAGAACTATAGTGAAGACCAAAATTCGATATCTTGAAGAAAAAAAATTTAGGTTTGATTTTCCAACCGGAAGTCGGGTCTCTGAATTTTGGAATCAGAAACGGACAAAAGTCACTTTTTAAAAAATGGCAATAAAAAGGTTCGAAATGGGTGTTTTCTGTGATGAAACATGCCACTTAAGAACGATAGTGAAGGTTAGAATTCGATATCTCGAAGAAAAAAAATTAGGCTTGGATTTTCCGACCGGAAGTCGGGTCTGTGAATTTTGGAATCAGAAACGGACAAAAGTCACTTTTTTAAAAAAAGGCAATAAAAAGGTTCGAAATGGGTGTTTTCTGTGATGAAATATGCCACTTAAGAACGATAGTGAAGACCAAAATTCGATATCTTGAAGAAAAAAAATTTAGGTTTGATTTTCCAACCGGAAGTCGGGTCTGTGAATTTTGGAATCAGAAACGGACAAAAGTCACTTTTTTTAAAAATGGCAATAAAAAGGTTCGAAATGGGTGTTTTCTGTGATGAAATATGCCACTTAAGAACGATAGTGAAGACCAAAATTCGATATCTTAAAGAAAAAAAATTTAGGTTTGATTTTCCAACCGGAAGTCGGGTCTGTGAATTTTGGAATCAGAAACGGACAAAAGTCACTTTTTTAAAAAATGGCAATAAAAAGGTTCGAAATGGGTGTTTTCTGTGATGAAATATGCCACTTAAGAACGATAGTGAAGGTTAGAATTCGATATCTTGAAGAACAAAAATTAGGTTTGGATTTTCCGACCGGAAGTCGGGTCTGTGAATTTTGGAATCAGAAACGGACAAAAGTCACTTTTTTAAAAAATGGCTATAAAAAGGTTCGAAATGGGTGTTTTCTGTGATGAAATATGCCACTTAAGAACGATAGTAAAGACCAAAATTCGATATCTTGAAGAAAAAAAATTTAGGTTGGATTTTCCGTCCGGAAGTCGGATCTGTGAATTCTGGAATCAGAAACGGACAAAAGTCACTTTTTTAAAAATGTCAATAAAAAGGTTCGAAATGGGTGTTTTCTGTGATGGAATATGCCACTTGAGAACGACAATGAAGACCAAAATTTGATATCTAGAAGAAAAAAATTTAGGTTGGATTTTCCGTCCGGAAGTCGGATCTGTGAATTCTGGAATCAGAAACGGACAAAAGTCACTTTTTTAAAAATGTCAATAAAAAGGTTCGAAATGGGTGTTTTGTGTGATGGAATATGCCACTTGAGAACGACAATGAAGACCAAAATTTGATATCTAGAAGAACAAAATTTAGGTTCGATTTTCCGACCGGAAGTCGGATCTGTGAATCAGAAACGGGAAAAAGTCATTTTTTTTTAATTATTGTAAAAAGGCTTGAAATGGGAATTTTCTGGGGTAGAATACACGACTAGAGAACAATAGTGAAGACCAAAATTCGATACTTGAAAAAAAAAAAATCACAATATGTTACAGGCTATATCGTAAAGCCTTATAGTTTGCGTGGCTGTCGATGCCTTCGTTTGTTACAGTATTGCCCTCGTCAACAACGAACACGCCAGTTAAAACTATGGCGTCTGTTACACGCTTGTGCCACATGCGTTTTTTCTTTCTTTTTTTTTCCAAGTTTTATCGAAACCAGCGAGTCAGAGAACTCGTTACTCAGAACTCTCGGGCACGTTCCCTTCTCGATTCTCGGTACCGCGTGTGAATACCGCGAGGCTGCTGCGAGTGTCGATGGCAAGTCCCCCGGTTTATTAGTTTATTTTGTGAGGGTCCCCGCTACCCAACCGCGGTCCCAACCGCGCGCGAGGCCATCAAACTCCGCACCGGGATAAAGACCGAGGCTCTTAGGAAACGCGTACGTCTATTTTATGTCCGTTGGAACCGTTTGGAAGGGATTCTACGGTAGGCGAGAAAAACACGTGTTTCTGTAAAATATGTACGTTTTTATTAAAGGAATTTTAAGTTTGACTAGAACATCGTAATAGAATTCATTCAATAAATGTGCTGTAAACTAAAAAAAAAAATTAGGAATTCTTTTATGTAAGACGTAGGATCACCTAGATCAGCCATTTTTTTCCTCTCTGATATTTCTCATAATTTTCATTGGATTTTCCCCATGAAATAAATAAATAATTATCCAAAAGTATCAGCAGAAAATATTTTTCTCTTCGTTTCAGTTACAAAAAAAGAATTAAGTTTTTAATAAATTTACAAATTCTTCGTTGTTATTCCACAGTATTTTCGATAGCACAGAAAAAGTTCATATTTGCAATTCCATTACATGTACAGCATTTATGCACGTTATGTAAATACCTTATATTTTGTTAAATCTGCATACAATTGCGCTGAGGAAAGAAAAAAAGACACTTCGCCGTACGCATGAGTCATGACTATAGTATGACCTCCCTTTTTTTTATAGCTCGTCGTCAATATAGCCTAGAGAAAAATATCGACGAGATGTGGAATGAATTCTTCGAACACGATTAACCGAGAGTACCGTGAACGAGTATCGCTTTTGCAATTGCGTTGCCCAGTTTGATCCGCGATAGTTGGAAGTTAATATGTATCCAAGCTGCACAGAGTCGAATGGCTCTCAAACATGGGAAAAGCGCGTTTGATCGACATTTTCCAACGTCTATTATACCGTCTGTAGTCTTGTTAGCCACGTCAAAGCGTCGTGGAGGTACCAGTTGCTTTATCGTTGAAGCAATAACATCGAGCTCGGTAACACAGCCTGAAAAGTCGTACATAGTTGCTCAATCTCGTTCGACTCTGATCTGTCTGGAGTTCGCCGACTTCGAGACTCCGTATGACTGCTCCATTCCGTCTATCCGTTCGATGCCGCAAAGTAACTTCATCTCTGTCCGCCTGGAATTAAATGACAAATGCGAGACTATCAGCATTTGTATAAATACGCATAAGCCAACACGAATTGAGTATACAAAACATTGACAAAATATTTATACGTGTAGATTTCAGAGATTAGGTATAAATCTGCCTCATTTGCGGATCGTACTAAGATGTATAGATTATACGACGAAGACTGTTAAATGAAGAAATTTTATTCCGCAACTTGACTTGGTGAGTAATGGCCACGCGACTCGCTGGCTACTGGTCTCCTCTCACTGGTGAATTATTTTCTCAGATCTTTTTTCTAGATTTGCGATATATAACGACTTATATAGTGTCCTAAGATACTGTTTTGTATAATAGAGTGCTCTCCGAGTTTATAGAGAGTCGATATTCGTCTCAGTAGACTCTCCAACGAATAAACGACGAAGGATCTCAATTACTTGCTGTAGTATATACATTGATACGTATATATATATATACATATATTATTTTGGCTCGCATAGCCATTTTTCTTATTGGTCTCATAAAGAATTTAGAAAAATCGGGCCTTGGGGCCCCATAAGGGACTTGGAAAAATTCGGGCTTCTAGGGCCCTATAAGGGATTTAGAAAAATCCGAGCTTCCGGGACCCTTGGGGAATTTCGAAAATTACAGGATTCGGGGGGCCCTTGGGGGACTTCGAATATTCCGGACTTCGGAGGTCCTTGGGGGATTTAGAAAATTCCGGGTTTCCGGGGCCCTTGGGGGATTTCAAAAGTTTCGGGCTTCGGGGGCCCTTGCAGGATTTTGAAAATTCCAGGCTTCCAGGGCCCTTGGAGGATTTCGAAAGTTTCGGGCTTCCGGGGCCCTTGGGGGATTTTGAAAATTCCGGGCTTCGGGCTTCGGGGGTCCTTGGGGGATTAAAAAAATTCCGGGCTTCGGGGGCCCTTGGGGGATTTAGAAAATGCCGGGTTTCCGGGGCCCTTGAGGGATTTCGAAAATTCCGGGTTTGGGGTCCCTTGAGAGATTTCGAAAATTACGGGCTTCGGGGGTCCTTGGGGGATTTAGAAAATTCCGGGTTTCCGGGGTCCTTGGGGGATTTCGAAAGTTTCGGGCTTCGGGGGCCCTTAGAGGATTTTGAAAATTCCGGGCTTCGGGGGTCCTTGGGGGATTTAGAAAATTTCAGGCTTCCAGGGCCCTTGGAGAATTTCGAAAGTTTCGGGCTTCGGGGGCCCTTGGGGGATTTTGAAAATTCCGGGCTTCGGGGTTCGGGGGTCCTTGGGGGATTTAAAAAATACCGGGCTTCGGGGGCCCTTGGGGGATTTAGAAAATTCCAGGTTTCCGAGACCCTTGAGGGATTTAGAAAATTCCGGGTTTCGGGGGCCCTTGGGACATTTCGAAAATTACGGGCTTCCCGGGGGGTCCTTGGGGGGCCCCCAAGTTCCGGGTTTCGGGGGCGCTTGGGGGATTTTGAAAATTCCGGGCTTCGGGCTTCGGGGGTTCCTTGGGGGATTAAAAAAATTCCGGACTTCGGGGGCCCTTGGGGGATTTAGAAAATTCCGGATTTCCGGGGTCCTTGGGGGATTTAGAAAATTCCGGGTTTCCGGGGTCCTTGAGGGATTTAGAAAATTCCGGGTTTCGGGGGCCTTTGGGGGACTTAGAAAAATTCGGGCCTATCTATACATAGGAAGGACTTGATATGGAATACATATTACATATTATTCGACATATTATCCCTACATATTATTCGATTCTTGACATGGCGGCAGCGAATTTTTATTATAATACAGAGAAAAGAGATATATTATCCTAAGATACTGTTTTGTATAATAGAGTGCTCTCAATTTTATAGAGAGTCGACGTTCGTCTCGGTAGAGTCGCCAACGAATAAACAACGAAGGATCTCGATTGCTTTCTGTGGTACATACATTTAGACGTATATATATATATAGCTATGTGGTCGTTACTTGGCTCCTTTAACTCGCCTGGTGGTGATCTAGTGGAAGAGAAACGGGTGGGGCAGAGACAGCAACTATATGAGCGCACGGGAAATCGTTCCCGGTCACCGAAGCGTGCGAGTTAGCTATATACCCACACGGCCGTTAATCAGCTACTAATTCATTATAGAATGTTCAATCACTCTCGGTAACTCGCTCGACGTCCACCGAGTGCATCCGTCTGTCCGTCTGTTCATTTCACTCGCCGTTATAGACACTCTCTTACACACGAAGCTATAATTCGCGTGTCCGGTGATTACGAGACTTTATAGTCATGCATGCGTAGTAGTTATTAGCCATTACTATATGTATACATATATATATATATATATCGGGTGCCACTGACCTTGGCCTTTTCTCTTAGCGGACAGGTAGATAATAAAATGTCACTCAATGGACTATCAGCAATTGTTAACGGTAAAAATCATGCTATAATTATCACTTTATATACCAGAGAGCTATAAAATACACATTACAATCATTCCACTCTATAAACAAAAAAATATAAATATAAAAGATCTGGAGAATTAGAAAATGGTAAAAACATAATATGGAAGTTCTTGGTAGTTATTGAAATTCAATGACATATTATCCTATAGACTTTTTGACTAACTTCATTCCTACATCTATAATTCTACATTGGAATAGAATTTTTTTTTACGGATACTCGACACTTTCTTTGAGCGTTTACCGCTCGTGCCGTCAAAGTCTAGTCATTCGGTAGCGAAAACCAAAGAAAGTGAACGACTCGTATGGTATAAACATAACCGGAGTCTCGTTCAGTCGATCCGGCTCTTTTCTAATTCTGGAAGTCAGTTTCGACACATGGCACTATCAACGAAGCTTACCAAACGCGTGACTTCTCGTTACAACCGCTCCCGTTGAGTATAAAAGAGGAAAAAGACGTTTGACTCTTCGCCATGCTCTAACAGCAGCGACTCTGCGCACTGTTAAAATTCCCTCATGATTTATTTAGCCAACAGGCGATTCCCGAAACTAAACGCAGTCGCGTTAGCCAATGTATCCAATGTGCCCGACACCATATTTCCCAGAAGTCTGCAATTGTGTCATAAAGTTCGGTAACTTATAGACATCATAATAAAGAAGTCAGTGTGAGCTTTGCAGATGCAAGGAAAACATGACATTCCTTGAATTCGGCTGAATTTCTCAAAACCAATGTATTTCAACGCAATCGTTTCCTTTAGAAACGAAAGCTAATGAAGAAATCTGTGAATGACGTTCACCATCGAGGAAAAGGAAAGAAATAAGAGTAGCAGAACAAATCGCAGCGTCGTGTAGAGATAGAAGTCCCCAGACGGACCTGTTGTGTCTGAAAGCGCGCGTGTGTCACACAAGAGAGCGCGTAGTAGACATTCTTGCGGTCTCTCGAACGTCCGATCGGTGAGCCCACCGATGGAGAGACATTATTTAAAGTCGAACTAGTCGCGGTCTCGTGCGTGCAACTACTAGCACGGCATAAAACGCGATAGATAGGAAAGAAAGAACGATGAAGGTAGGAACGAACGGGTCGTGCTATGGTCTGATCGCGTCAGCCGGGTCCCCCACGTGCTGCTGCTTTTGCTGCTGCCCAAGCCTACCAAGAATAAACGCTTTTAGTTGTGGTATAGATATTGGCTTGGTGGAATCGAACAGAGAACACAGGAGAATAAGAAAGGCAAGAGTGGATAGTGTGTGAAGCGGTTCCTATCGATGACTGCACCTCCTTCGCCTCTTATTCCGTCCTACAATATGTATAATATAATAGCGCAAACATTGGAACTTTGGAAAATGCAAAAACACCAGTAATTGGCATAGATGTGTCTCCGTTTGTCCAATTCTTCATAATAGGACATTCAATATATGGTCTGCTAGCGTTAGCCGGGTCCCCACGTACTGCTGCCTAATCCTAGCAAGAATAAACGGTTTTAGTTCTGGTATAGATATTGGCTTGGTGGAATCGAACAGGGAACACAGGAGAACAAGAAAGGCAAAAGTGGATAGTGTGTGAAGCGGTTCCTATCGATGACTGCACCTCCTTCGCCTCTTATTCCGTCCTACAATATGTATAATATAGTAGAGACGCAGTCATTGGAACTTTGGAAAATGCAAAACGATCAGTATTCGCATAGATGTGTCTCCGTTTGTCCAATTCTTCATCATAGGACATTCAATGTATGATCTGCTAGCGTTAGCCGGGTCCCCACGTAATGCTGCCTAATCCTAGCAAAAATAAACGGTTTTAGTTCTGGTATAGATATTGGCTTGGTGGAATCGAACAGAGAACACAGGAGAACAAGAAAGGCAAGAGTGGATAGTGTGTGAAGCGGTTCCTATCGATGACTGCACCTCCTTCGCCTCTTATTCCGTCCTACAATATGTATAATATAATAGCGCAGTCATTGGAACTTTGGAAAATGCAAAAAGACCAGTATTGGCATAGATGTGTCTCCGTTTATCCAATTCTTCATCATAGGACATTCAATGTATGATCTGCTAGCGTTAGCCGGGTCCCCACGTACTGCTGCCTAATCCTAGCAAGAATAAACGGTTTTAGTTCTGGTATAGATATTGGCCTGGTAGAGTGGAACAGGGAACACAGGAGAACAAGAAAGGCAAAAGTGGATAGTATGTGAAGCGGTTCTTATCGATGACTGCACCTCCTTCGCCTCTTATTCCGTCCTACAATATGTATAATATAATAGCGCAAACATTGGAACTTTGGAAAATGCAAAAACACCAGTAATTGGCATAGATGTGTCTCCGTTTGTCCAATTCTTCATAATAGGACATTCAATATATGGTCTGCTAGCGTTAGCCGGGTCCCCACGTACTGCTGCCTAATCCTAGCAAGCATAAACGGTTTTAGTTCTGATATAGATATTGGCCTGGTGGAGTGGAACAGGGAACACAGGAGAACAAGAAAGGCAAGAGTGGATAGTATGTGAAGCGGTTCTTATCGATGACTGCACCTCCTTCGCCTCTTATTCCGTCTTACAATATGTATAATATAATAGCGCAATCATTGGAACTTTGGAAAATGCAAAAAGAACAGTATTGGCATAGATGTGTCTCCGTTTGTCCAATTCTTCATCATAGGACATTCAATATATGGTCTGCTAGCGTTAGCCGGGTCCCCACGTACTGCTGCCTAATCCTAGCAAGAATAAACGGTTTTAGTTCTGGTATAGATATTGGCCTGGTGGAGTGGAACAGGGAACACAGGAGAACAAGAAAGGCAAGAGTGGATAGTGTGTGAAGCGGTTCCTATCGATGACTGCACCTCCTTCGCCTCTTATTCCGTCCTACAATATGTATAATATAGTAGAGACGCAGTCATTGGAACTTTGGAAAATGCAAAACGATCAGTATTGGCATAGATGTGTCTCCGTTTGTCCAATTCTTCATCATAGGACATTCAATGTACAGTCCGCTAGTGTTAGCCGGGTCCCCACGTACTGCTGCCTAATCCTAGCAAGAATAAACGGTTTTAGTTCTGGTACAGATATTGGCTTGGTGGAATCGAACAGAGAACACAGGAGAACAAGAAAGGCAAGAGTGGATAGTGTGTGAAGCGGTTCCTATCGATGACTGCACCTCCTTCGCCTCTTATTCCGTCCTACAATATGTATAATATAATAGCGCAGTCATTGGAACTTTGGAAAATGCAAAAAGAGCAGTATTGGCATAGATGTGTCTCCGTTTGTCCAATATTTCATCATAGGACATTCAATGTACGGTCTGCTAGCGTTAGCCGGGTCCCCACGTACTGCTGCCTAATCCTAGCAAGAATAAATGGTTTTAGTTCTGGTATAGATATTGGCTTGGTGGAATCGAACAGGGAATACAGGAGAACAAGAAAGGCAAGAGTGGATGGTGCGTGAAGCGGTTTCTATCGATGACTGCACCTCCTTCGCCTCTTATTCCGTCCTACAATATGTTTAATATAATAGCGCAGTCATTGGATCTTTGGAAAATGCAGAAAGACCAATTATTGGCATAGATTTGTCTCCGTTTGTCCAATTCTTCATCATACGACATCCAATGTATGGTCTTATCGCGTCAGCTGGGTTCCCCACGTACTGTTGCCTAAGCCTAGCAAGAATAAATGCTTTTAGTTCTGGTATAGATACTGGCTTAGTGGAATCAAAGAGAGAACACAGGAGAACAAGAAAGGCAAGACTGCGCATGGTTCCTATCGCTGACTGCACCTCCTTTACCTCATATTCCGTCCTACAATATGTATAATATAGTAGAGACGCAGTCATTGGAACTTTGGAAAATGCAGAAAGACCAGTTATTGGCATAGATGTGTCTCCGTTTGTCCAATACTGCATCATAGGACACTCAATGTAAGGAGGCCAAGCCAGTCATGAGGGACAATGACTATGCATACCCTTTAAATGGGTGTTATAACGATTGGTCCGTGGCGTCACTTCAGAGGAATGACGGCTAGTTTCCAGATTATTTATTGCCACGAAAGAGTCGAAGGTGTCTCGGTCCGGTCACGATTCAAAGCCGGCCTCTTCTAAAAGCGATAAGGAAACCTGGCGTCTGGATGGAATGAGCTGTCGGGCTGTTGTCCATGAACCGGTGATTGGACGCTTGATGGTGAATGGCCCAGGAAACTTGTTGGTGGAAAGATATCGAGGTATGCCAATATTCAGACCTTGTTGGGCCAAGAGACGATACCGTTTTTGCTAGTGTTCGAAGTAGCGTTTGCCCAGACACCACCAGTGACATTCGTTCTTTTCTTCGTTTCTTTTCTTTACTTTCTTCGTTCTCTTCGGACTTTTCTTATCTCAGCTTTGTTCCATCCGACGTAACCCATCCGCCCACGTTAAATCCGTTACTGTGTGCATAGGTGACCAAAACGTCTGATGGTTTCTCTCGTACTTTCAGCGTCTTGGTCGCCTCCACTGGTACCATTGTCTCAGGATAGCATCCCGTTCCATTTCTATCCAAGTTAGCGGAAGGACGAGATACTAAAAGACAGGGACCAGGAGTGACATTTCTATTTTCAGTCCGATTTCGTGGAGTTGAAGTTGTCTGGCTTACATTGTCTGGGATAGAAATAATTCATGCATATCCTGCTTTTCGACATTGGGTAAGGATATACTTAAGGGCCTTAAATATATCTTTACCCAATGCATCATGCAAAACCAGAAGGGGACAAGACGTTTAAACAATTATTAACGATTTTTTAAGATGTTTTTGTAATGTTTTTCGGGACAGTAATTAAAGGCATTTTGTTAGATTTTTTTTCAAATGACACAATCACAGTTAATAGTGTTTTGAATATACAGGATGCAAAACCAGAAGGGGACAAGACGTTTAAACAATTATTAACGATTTTTTAAGATGTTTTTGGGGACAGTAATTGAAGGCATTTTGTTAGATTTTTTCAAATAACACAATCACAGTTAATAATGTTCTGAATGTACAGGATGCAAAACTAGAAAGGGACGAGACGTTTAAATAATTATTAACGATTTTTTAAGATGATTTTTAAATGTTTTTGGGGACAGTAATTGAAGGCATTTTGTTAGATTTTTTTTCAAATGACAAAATCATAGTTAATAGTATTCTGAATATACAGAATGCAATTTGCATCTTAAGTTAAGGTGATATAACACATTCTGTGCACATTTAGTATAAAAAATTAGTTTTCCATCGGACAAAATATGGTTTATTAACCATAACCATTATATTTATATTAACTTCTTCTTTTTAAATTCTTCTCTGCACACAGTAAAACTTGATGATCACGTAGCGAATAGCTGATGTAGTCAAACGCTTACCGTGTGTTCGCTTCTGAGTCATTGTATCTTTGTCATTGCAAAGCAGATCGCCATGAAACACCATACAGTATATAAACAAGCCGGACACCTCAACTTCCAACGTGCGGATCAAATATTCAAACGTCGTAGTCTTCATCACTTCCACGAATTAGTATAACTGACGACAGTGTCTCTTGATGACTTCACTCGTTACCGATTATTATATACTATGTACACCATTGTGTCTTGGTGAATGTCCCAGACAGTTGGAAAAAAAAGACTCTGTCGTCGCGATAATATCGCCTCTTTCTTTCTCAGACGAGCGCGTGCCCCGCTCAATTGCGCACGCATCTTTCTTTGCATTGGTCCTCGAACCTGTTTCGTTTGGCGCTGGCCGACGCCTTTTTGCTATTGGCGCGTTCACGTACGTCCGATGTCCACGTGACCTTGAAATTCGGCGGCAACAGGACAGACTCGCACGTCGATAGAATAATCCTCGGCTTATAAATGCTAAGAGACAAAAATTTCTTTGAGTCTCCTAAATGAGAAGGAAAAGAAAAAAAGAAAAACGTAAACAAGAGTGAGAAAAAAACAGCGAATATTAAGCACTTATCTTGAATCTCCAACGCCAACAGCCGTCGACAATGTCAACGGGAATTCGTTCGATTGACACTCTGGTTTTCACAGTTTGCTTATATGTGTCACTTTGTTGCATCTCTGCTTCTGAGCTCTTGTTTAAAATATAGATATAGTTATTTTGTAGTAGCATATAGAAGTTTTCTTCGCATATCGTCTCGATGTCTTCAGTCCTCAATCGGATTAGTGTCATTTCACAAAATTCCTGATCGGTATCTTTTCGAAAAAAATTTTTATGTCTTTTTTTGTCCACGAGAATGAGCGTTCAAAGTGTCGTTGAGAATTCGCGAATTCTTGATTTGCTTCATCGGTTATATTTATAGACAGGTATTAAACGAAACGATTGGCTGATATATGATAATGTATCTCGGTTGAATATCAGGTTTTTTGTTTGCCGTTTTGCATGTCTCATCTCTGCCAAACGCTCGCAGCGACGCAACGGATTAGCGTCACAGCGAGTAACGTTTAGCGTCCGCTAATACCCTTATATCTTTTTTCGTACACCCTCGCATTTTTGCTTTTAATCGTTTCTTTTCATCTCATATTTTATTCTACTTTTAATCTTGCAAATTTTTGCCACTCATTCTCAATTTTAGACATTATTTGTTTTTAGACTTTTTTTTAACTTAACGTACAATTTACAATAACACAATTGCGTTTTGAATAAATTATGTTGCATGACTGAAAAAAATGTTGTTGAGATTCAATTAACTGGTAAGATTCTCCCAGTCATAGACTAGAAATTTAACACGCAATTGACACAAAAAATTGACTTTATTGAATACCAAATAATTTATTCGTATTTTTTGTTTAAAATTATTTCCCTTTTTTTAATTAAATATAATATTCCAAGCATTCCTTTTATTTGCATTTTTGCTTTTAATCGTTTCTTTTCATCTCATATTTTATTCTACTTTTAATCTTGCTAATTTTTGCCACTCATTCTTAATTTTAGACATCATTTGTTTTAGACTTTTTTTTTTACTTAACGTACAATTTACAATAACACAATTGCGTTTTGAATAAATTATGTTGCATGACTGAAAAAAATGTTGTTGAGATTCAATTAACTGGTAAGATTCTCCCAGTCATAGACTAGAAATTTAGCACGCAAATGACACAAAAAATTGACTTTATTGAATACCAAATAATTTATTCGTATTTTTTGTTTAAAATTATTTCCCTTTTTTAAATTAAATATAATATTCCAAGCATTCCTTTTATTTGCATTTTTGCTTTGAATCGTTTCTTTTGATCTCATATTTTATTCTACTTTTAATCTTGTAAATTTTTGCCACTCATTCTTAATTTTAGACATCATTTGTTTTAGACTTTTTTTTTACTTAACGTACAATTTACAATAACACAATTGCGTTTTGAATAAATTATGTTGCATGACTAAAAAAAATGTTCTTGAGATTCAATTAACTGGTAAGATTCTCCCAGTCATAGACTAGAAATTTAGCACGCAATGGACACAAAAAATTGACTTTATTGGATACCGAATAATTGATTCGTATTTTCTGTTTAAAATTATTTCCCTTTTTTAAAATTAAATATTATATTCCAAGCATTCCTTTTATTTGCATTTTGCTTTCTCATAGAGGAAGCTTTGTTTTCGCGAAAAAATTTTTTTTCCAGATTTTCATGTCAGTGCACTTAGAAAGTCATAAAACGTCGAGAAAAGTGGTTTTTACGAAATGTCTGTATGTGTATGTGTGTATCATAGAATACTGTTTGGGATTGTAGTTGACGCAAATCGGTTCGAAAATTTAGATTTTACAGCATTTTGAAAATTTTGAAAAAATCGTTTTTACGATATAACTTCCATAAATTGAGAGATATCGGGCTGAAATTTTGTACGTAAATAGACTACCATCAAACCATGATCTGTACCAAATTTGAAGAAAATCGGTAAAGCGGTTCCAATGTTATTGCAATTTCAATTTTTAAAAAATGTCTTCAAAGACTTCATCTCTGTAAAATCTGAGATATTCGGCTGCAATTTTCGACATGATTTCACGATTATTGATTGTTAATAATGAATTTAGTCAAAGGAACTATCGATATGTCGGTAAACTTCGATTTTGGTGAATATGAAAAAAAAAATGCCGGCACGAAAAAAAAAATGTTGAAATTTTGCACAGATTTATCTTAAATTTTGTTCATATATGGACTATTATCGAAAAATATTTAAGTACAAATTTGACGCAGATCTGTCCAGCCATTCAAATTTTATGGCATTTTGAATTTTTCAAAAAATCTCATTCTCGCACTGGCTCGTGCAAATTCCGAGATACCGGGTTCTAATTTGGCCCACATATGGACTACTATGGTACAAGGTTTTAGTACAAATTTGAAAAAAATCGGTTGCACGGTTAAAATTCTTCGACACTTTGAATTTTTAGAAAAAAGTCTAGAGCATAAACAAGCCTGCAAAGTAGAACTTTGCAAATTGCTTCCTCATTATTTCTCGCTTTTTACAAAACTTCCTCTATGAGGAAGCCAAAATTGATCAACATACTTACTCATAGACGTAGCTTTATCAAAAGTGTAAAATACTGAGGAAGCAATTTGCAAGGTTCTACTTTGCAGGCTTTTTTTTGTTTGTATTATTTATTGCTATCTATTAATTTCTTTAATTTTTTTTTTTCTAACGCCCTCGTATTTTGGCTTTTAATTTTTTGTTTCTTCCCAATATATTCTTCCATTTTTTGTGCTGGAAGTTTTTGTTGTTTTATCTACTCGTTCCTAATTTTAGCCACGCTCCATCATTTTTTTTTCATCATAGGTTGGTCTTGGCTCTTCTATCCTTTTTACTAGATAGACAATTTTGTGTCTGTAGTATACGAGGGTCTGTGGCCTAGAATACCGCGGCTTCGTACTTCTGGAAGTATCATAAATCGTCTCTAGTCACTCGTGTTTTTTATATTCACTTTGAGAGCTGCACGACTACTTTGCTCTCGAATCTACTCACCACTTTGCTCACCGCATTTTTTACGAATCCTGTGTGCGTCTCCCACAGCAGTTCGTGCATGGCGCTCTGTTTCACTTCTTCAATCCGACTGCAAGAAGCCTAGAAGAGACGTCAGGTGCGCCTCGCCTTGAACGTCGTACATCATTTTCCATCGGTACGTGAATCGCCGAAGATTGCTCGGATTTTCTCAACTTCCGGTTGAGTTCAACTGCCATGAACTCTTTTACTTGTATATTATTTCGAGATTTTTTTTTCTGAGCGTGAGTGAAACGATAATCAGCATTAAGTAAACACAGAAAAAAAAAATGAAGCAAATAATTTACCATTATTTTCTAATATTTTCATAGCCGTAATTATTAACAAAAAATTACAACAATTATTTGAAAAATAATACAAAGGTATAGGAAATTTTTATAAATATTAATTAAGATATTCGAAATAGCATTATCGATGATGTCAAATTTTTTTCAGCCGATCTCGATCTTGTTTTAAAAAATTAAACTTCTAAAATATAACAAGCAAATAATTTACAATTATTTTATAATATTTTTATTGTCGTAATTATTAACAACAAATTACAACAATTATTTGAAAAATAATACAAAGGTATAGGAAATTTATATAAATATTAATCAAAATTTTTGAATTAGCATTATCGATGATGTCAAATTTTTTTCGGCCGATCTCGATATTGTTTTAAAAAATTAACCCTCTAAAATATAACAAGCAAATAATTTACAATTATTTTATAATATTTTTATTGTCGTAATTATTAACAACAAATTATAATAATTATTTGAAAAATAATACAAAGGTATAGGAAATTTATATAAATATTAATCAAAATTTTTGAATTAGCATTAGCGATGATGTCAATTTTTTAAACAACAAATTATAACAATTATTTGAAAAATAATACAAAGGGATAGGAAATTTGTATAAATATTAATAAAAAATTTTGAATTAGCATTATCGATGATGTCAAATTTTTTTCGGCCGATCTCGACATTGTTTTAAAAAATTAACCCTCTAAAATATAACAAGCAAATAATTTACAATTATTTTATAATATTTTTATTGTCTTAATTATTAAGAACAAATTACAACAATTATTTGAAACATAATACAAAGGGATAGAAAATTTGTATAAATATTAATCAAAATTTTTGAATTACCATTATCGATGATGTCAATTTTTCTCGGCCGATCTCGATATTGTTTTAAAAAATTAAGCTTCTATAAAATAACAAGCAAATAATTTACAATTATTGTATAATATTTTTATTGTCGTAATTATTAAGAACAAATTACAACAATTATTTGAAAAATAATACAGATAGGAAATTTATACATAAATATTAATCAAAATTTTTGAATTAGCATTAGCGATCATGTCAATTTTTTAAACAACAAATTACAACAACTATTTGAAATATAATACAAACGGATAGGAAATTTGTATAAATATTAATAAAAAATTTTGAATTAGCATTATTGATGATGTCAATTTTTTTCTTTTTTTCTTTCATTATTAGAAAAAATTAATTCTGTAAAAAATAACAAGCAAATAATTTACAATTATTTTATAATATTTTGATTGTCTTCATTATTACCAAAAAATAACAATAATTATTTGAAAAAATAATACGAAGGTATAGGAAATTTAAATAAATATTAATCAAGATTTTTGAATTATCATTATCGATTTTGTTTTCGGCCGATCTTGATATTATTTTCAATTGAATTTATTTTAATGACTTTTTTCATTCGATTCGCACAACTCGTTAGAATTAAATACTTTTTCACGCGGAAAGACTTCTCAATAGACGTAATTATGTCCACTCGTGCGAAAGCGCAGACACGCTCGAAGGAGTCTCCGTAACTGTACGGATAAATGCATGCACCGACGCCTTGCATCGCCCCCGCAACACGCAACTCGTCCCGGATATCCTCAGAGTGATCCTGAACTAATCGTCCTGGGGATCCGGAATTCCACGTCTCGCCTCCGAGACGATCGAACTCGGCAAACAGCCGGACGCGGTCTGTCGTGCTCTGCGAAGAATGAGACGGTGGGACTGTTAAATTATTTAACGTTTCAGTATTTCACGTAAATTTTTATTGGCGCAACTAAATCGTCAATTTTTTTAAACGACCACTAAACATCTTAACAATAGAGCATACCATTCTTATGTATGCAAATTGTTACATTGTTGTACGAATTTTGCATATTTATGATATGAATAATTAATATTGCAAAAAAGGTGCTTGAAATTTAATGAACCGGTACTAGAAGTTTTTATACATAATGGTATACAAATTTTGTACATAATGTACGTTGTACTAAAAACGTTTTAAAACTCGTATACATTGTGGAAAAAAAAATTTACTTATTTGCTAATAGTAAGTGAAATCAATTTTCAATATTAATTGTGCCAAGAATTATTAATAAATATTATTGGAAAAATATATGATCAAAAATATAATCAATTATGCCAAGAATTATTAATAAATATTATTGGAAAAAATAAACATACAAAATCCCAATTTATAATATTGCAAAAAAAGGTGCTTGAAATTTAATGAACCGGTACTAGAAGTTTTTATACATAATGGTATACAAATTTTGTACATAATGTTCGTTGTACTAAAAACGTTTTAAAACTCGTATACATTGTGGAAAAAAAAATTTACTTATTTGCTAATAGTAAGTGAAATCAATTTTCAATATTAATTGTGCCAAGAATTATTAATAAATATTATTGGAAAAATATATGATCAAAAATATAATCAATTATGCCAAGAATTATTAATAAATATTATTGGAAAAAATAAACATACAAAATCCCAATTTATAATATTGCAAAAAAAAAGGTGTTTGAAATTTAATCAACCGGTACTAGAAGTTTTTATACGTAATGGTATACAAATTTTGTACATAATGTACGTTGTACTAAAAACGTTTTAAAACTCGTATACATTGTGGAAAAAAAAATTTACTTATTTGCTAATAGTAAGTGAAATCAGTTTTCAATATTAATTGTGCCAAGAATTATTAATAAATATTATTGGAAAAATATATGATCAAAAATATAATCAATTATGCCAAGAATTATTAATAAATATTATTGGAAAAAATAAACATACAAAATCCCAATTTATAATATTGCAAAAAAAGGTGCTTGAAATTTAATGAACCGGTAGTAGAAGTTTTTATACATAATGGTATACAAATTTTGTACATAATGTACGTTGTACTAAAAACGTTTTAAAACTCGTATACATTGAGGAATAAAAAATGTACTTTTTTGCTAATAGTAAGTAAAATCAATTTTCAATATTAATTATGCCAAGAATTATTAATAAATATTATTGGAAAAAATAAACATACAAAATCCCAATTTATAATATTGCCAAAAAAGGTGCTTGAAATTTAATGAACCGGTACTAGAAGTTTTTATACATAATGGTATATAAATTTTGTACATAATGTACGTTGCACTAAAAACTTTTAAAAATTCGTATACATTGAGGAAAAAAAAATTTACTTTTTTCCAAATAGTAAGTAAAATCAATTTTCAATATTAATTATGCCAAGAATTATTGATAAATATTATTGGAAAAAATAAACATACAAAATCCCAATTTATAATATTGCCAAAAAAGGTGCTTGCAATTTAATGAATCGGTACTAGAAGTTTTTATACATAATGGTATACAAATTTTGTACATAATGTACGTTGCACTAAAAACGTTTAAAAACTCGTATACATTGTGGAAAAAAAAATTTACTTTTTTCCAAATAGTAAGTAAAATCAATTTTCAATATTAATTATGCCAAGAATTATTAATAAATATTATTGGAAAAAATAAACATACAAAATCCCAATTTATAATATTGCCAAAAAAGGTGCTTGCAATTTAATGAACCGGTACTAGAAGTTTTTATACATAATGGTATACAAATTTTGTACATAATGTAGGTTGCACTAAAAACGTTTTAAAACTCGTATACATTGAGGAAAAAAAAATTTACTTTTTTCCAAATAGTAAGAAAAATCAATTTTCAATATTAATTATACCAAAAATTATTAATAAATATTATTGGAAAAAATAAACATACAAAATCCCAATTTATAATATTGCAAAAAAAGGTGCTTGAAATTTAATGAACCGGTAGTAGAAGTTTTTATACATAATGGTATATAAATTTTGTACATAATGTACGTTGCACTAAAAACTTTTAAAAATTCGTATACATTGAGGAAAAAAAAATTTACTTTTTTCCAAATAGTAAGTAAAATCAATTTTCAATATTAATTATGCCAAGAATTATTAATAAATATTATTGGAAAAAATAAACATACAAAATCCCAATTTATAATATTGCAAAAAAAGGTGCTTGAAATTTAATGAATCGGTAGTAGAAGTTTTTATACATAATGGTATACAAATTTTGTACATAATGTACGTTGCACTAAAAACTTTTAAAAATTCGTATACATTGAGGAAAAAAAAATTTACTTTTTTCCAAATAGTAAGTAAAATCAATTTTCAATATTAATTATGCCAAGAATTATTAATAAATATTATTGGAAAAAATAAACATACAAAATCCCAATTTATAATATTGCCAAAAAAGGTGCTTGAAATTGAATGAACCGGTAGTAGAAGTTTTTGTATATAATGGTATACAAATTTTGTATATAATGTACGTTGCACTAAAAACGTTTAAAAACTCGTATACATTGTGGAAAAAAAAAATTACTTTTTTGCTAATAGTAAGTAAAATCAATTTTCAATATTAATTATGCCAAGAATTATTAATAAATATTATTGGAAAAAATAAACATACAAAATCCCAATTTATAATATTGCAAAAAAAGGTGCTTGAAATTTAATGAACCGGTAGTAGAAGTTTTTATACATAATGGTATACAAATTTTGTACATAATGTACGTTGCACTAAAAACGTTTAAAAATTCATATACATTGAGGAAAAAAAAATTTACTTTTTTCCAAATAGTAAGTAAAATCAATTTTCAATATTAATTATGCCAAGAATTATTAATAAATATTATTGGAAAAAATAAACATACAAAATCCCAATTTATAATATTGCAAAAAAAGGTGCTTGAAATTTAATCAACCGGTACTAGAAGTTTTTATACATAATGGTATACAAATTTTGTACATAATGTACGTTGTACTAAAAACGTTTAAAAACTCGTATACATTGAGGAATAAAAAATGTACTTTTTTGCTAATAGTAAGTAAAATCAATTTTCAATATTAATTATGCCAAGAATTATTAATAAATATTATTGGAAAAAATAAACATACAAAATCCCAATTTATAATATTGCCAAAAAAGGTGCTTGCAATTTAATGAATCGGTACTAGAAGTTTTTATACATAATGGTATACAAATTTTGTACATAATGTACGTTGCACTAAAAACGTTTAAAAACTCGTATACATTGTGGAAAAAAAAATTTACTTTTTTCCAAATAGTAAGTAAAATTAATTTTCAATATTAATTATGGCAAGAATTATTAATAAATATTATTGGAAAAAATAAACATACAAAATCCCAATTTGTAATATTGCAAAAAAAGGTGCTTGAAATTTAATGAACCGGTACTAGAAGTTTTTATACATAATGGTATACAAATTTTGTACATAATGTACGTTGCACTAAAAACGTTTAAAAACTCGTATACATTGAGGAAAAAAAAATTTACTTTTTTCCAAATAGTAAGTAAAATCAATTTTCAATATTAATTATGCCAAGAATTATTAATAAATATTATTGGAAAAAATAAACATACAAAATCCCAATTTATAATATTGCAAAAAAAGTTGCTTAAAATTTAATGAACCGGTACTAGAAGTTTTTATACATAATGGTATACAAATTTTGTACATAATGTACGTTGCACTAAAAAC
The DNA here is from genome assembly GCA_963970395.1 of Ephialtes manifestator. Taxonomy (NCBI): domain Eukaryota; kingdom Metazoa; phylum Arthropoda; class Insecta; order Hymenoptera; family Ichneumonidae; genus Ephialtes; species Ephialtes manifestator. Next base: position 5,377,076 of record OZ019969.1, on the reverse strand, counting down.
GTTTAAAAACTCGTATACATTGAGGAAAAAAAAATTTACTTTTTTCCAAATAGTAAGTAAAATCAATTTTCAATATTAATTATGCCAAGAATTATTAATAAATATTATTGGAAAAAATAAACATACAAAATCCCAATTTATAATATTGCCAAAAAAGGTGCATAAAATTTAATGAACCGGTAGTAGAAGTTTTTATACATAATGGTATACAAATTTTGTACATAATGTACGTTGTACTAAAAACGTTTTAAAACTCGTATACATTGTGGAAAAAAAAATTTACTTTTTTGCTAATAGTAAGTGAAATCAATTTTCAATATTAATTGTGCCAAGAATTATTAATAAATATTATTGGAAAAAATAAACATACAAAATCCCAATTTATAATATTGCAAAAAAAGGTACTTGAAATTTAATGAACCGGTAGTAGAAGTTTTTATACATAATGGTATACAAATTTTGTACATAATGTAGGTTGCACTAAAAACGTTTTAAAACTCGTATACATTGTGGAAAAAAAATTTACTTTTTTGCTAATAGTAAGTGAAATCAATTTTCAATATTAATTATGCCAAGAATTATTAATAAATATTATTGGAAAAAATAAACATACAAAATCCCAATTTATAATATTGCCAAAAAAGGTGCTTGAAATTTAATGAACCGATAGTAGAAGTTTTTGTACATAATGGTATACAAATTTTGTATATAATGTACGTTGTACTAAAAACGTTTTAAAACTCGTATACATTGAGGAAAAAAAATGTACTTTTTTCCAAATAGTAAGTAAAATCAATTTTCAATATTAATTAAGCCAAGAATTATTAATAAATATTATTGGAAAAAATAAACATACAAAATCCCAATTAATAAAAATTTCCAATATATATTTTTTTATTGCTAAATTTCGCAATAAAAGCCTAACAAGTAAAGTATTGAAAAAAAAGTGGTCTTACCGTTTAATGGGTTATACAAATGGAGGATAAGAGTCAGAAGCAGAGAAGAAGAATTAAGCGCAACAAAGTGGCAAAAATCTCATCAAGAAGCTTCGCATTCATTCGCAAATAGGCCGTCACTGTATATTTTAGGGTGCGAGGTAGAAGTGTCGCGTTAAGGATGAACATATCATTCGAAACGAGATTCATTGAAAGAGCCAAGAGTGAGAGACTTTGGTTAGCGAATGAAAGAGCGAGAAAGAATTATTTTAATCCCTTCTCGCCTCACGTCCTTCTCTTTGTTTTAAGAGTCGAGTTCAAGAATTCTGCGTGCTAAGAGAGAGAAAGAGATTAATTAATTGATTGATTTTTATTTATGTCCTAGTAAACTTTTTGGCAATTTAGTTCAAAGCATACAATTATACAATAGCATATAAAATTATAAGAATAAAATAAAATAAAATAAGAATAAATATCAAATAAACGATTAAATGTTTACAATAAAGCGTGTTGACATCTATTTACAATCACCGCTCTTCGAACAAAAATTAAAACTAAATAAATGAAAGTGAGACCTAATCCGAATTACAATACAAGAATAAAAGTTTGAATATTAACAATAAAGAAAATATTGTAAAATAAAAATGAAGCATCTGTGATTAGTAACGAATTCGAATCAGACTACAGCAATAATTGATGAATGTTAACTATAAATAACATAACGGAAATATCAAATATAGAATATAGAATATAAAATATAAAATACAAAATATAAAATACAAAATATAAAATATAAAATATAAAATATAAAATATAAAATATAAAATATAAAATATAAAATATAAAATACAAAATACAAAATATAAAATACAAAATATAAAATATAAAATATAAAATATAAAATATAAAATACAAAATACAAAATATAAAATATAAAATATAAAATATAAAATATAAAATATAAAATATAAAATATAAAATATAAAATATAAAATATAAAATACAAAATACAAAATACAAAATATAAAATATAAAATATAAAATATAAAATATAAAATACAAAATACAAAATACAAAATATGAAATATAAAATATAAAATATAAAATATAAAATATAAAATATAAAATACAAAATACAAAATACAAAATATGAAATATAAAATATAAAATATAAAATACAAAATATAAAATATAAAATATAAAATATAAAATATAAAATATAAAATATAAAATATAAAATATAAAATATAAAATATAAAATATAAAATATAAAATATAAAATATAAAATATAAAATATAAAATATAAAATATAAAATATAAAATATAAAATATAAAATACAAAATATAAAATATAAAATATAAAATATAAAATATAAAATATAAAATATAAAATATAAAATATAAAATATAAAATACAAAATACAAAATATAAAATATAAAATATAAAATATAAAATATAAAATATAAAATATAAAATATAAAATATAAAATATAAAATATAAAATATAAAATATAAAATATAAAATATAAAATACAAAATACAAAATATAAAATATAAAATACAAAATATAAAATATAAAATATAAAATATAAAATATAAAATACAAAATACAAAATACAAAATATAAAATTAAAAATATAAAATATAAAATTAAAAATTTTAAATATACAATTTGAAATATACGAGAGTAATTCTCAAGAATAGAGAGGGAAAGAGAGTGAAAGATAGAAAGTGAGACAAGCCTTAGTGCGGGCGAGGAGAACGCAAACGCTATTGCTATGTGCCGGCGGAATGAAAGAAGTGGCAAAAGGGAGGAAACGAATCGGGCGTGTGCGAAGAGCGAACGCCGCGCGCGCGGTACGCAATTAGTCCTTTGTCGAGCGGCGCCTCTTATATGCGCTCGTTCAACCCGTATTCGAGCGCGGAGGAAGAGAAACGCAGGCGCGAGGAGCGCAACGCTCGATTGCCGCTGCTTCGCTCCTCCAAAGCACGAGGATGCATCTCTGACATCTGCTCAAGAGAGAGAAAGTTTCCTCCGTCGCACACAACCAACGACAATGCGAGAACGACGAGAGAGGATTGAGCGGAGAGCTTGGAGAGACCGAGCGAGTGAGTTATGTTTCCTCCTTAAGGCGCCGGTCGATTGTTGTCACGCACCCAACCCTTACTCTCCTCCACCACCTATTTCTTTCACTGAAACTCTTTTTCTCTCTCTCTCTCTCTCTCTTACTCTCTTTCATCTCTCACCTCGAATCACCGCGTTAAGCGTGTTCAAATTTTTATCTCACTTGTATGTGTTATTATGTTGTAAATAACGAGATGGAGATATGCCTGTCGGTGATACATTAAGCAAATATGTACTCTACTTGGCAAAATTGTAAGGAGTTTATTCAAGCCAAAGGCCTGAATTTATGTGCCACGATTTATTGCAGAACATACATTTATTTCCAGGATGCTTTAAAATTAAAATATGTAGTCCTTTTATCAAAGATTTCGTGTCGTGAAAAAAATTCGTTTGTCAAATTCACTAAATTTTATTCGTATTTTTTATTTTTTCACATTTAATTTTCTAATTTTTGTTATAGGTAAGAATTTTTATAATAAAACAAAAAATTTATAACAAAAGTTTTAATTTTCTATTCATCTTAAAATGAAAAAATATTAAAAAATGATACGTTCATGGGCAAAAAACGTTCTTGTATGATATAAAAATATTTTTCACTATTTTGCAATTTATTAGTTACCATTTTTGTTTTTACTCTTGGAAATAATAATTGTATGTCTGATATAGAAATAATAAATTGATTGTTATTTTTACCGACCAAGATTTGGGATAAAAAATTTAACCATCCAACATCCTATCGCTGGATTTATGGTCTTTTCTCATTTCCCCCCCCCCCCCAAGATGTTCGAGACAAGAAATAATCATCCATATCAGATGCAAACTTGGAGCTCGCATAAACTGAATGAGTGAGC